>CM060352.1:83186223-83572349 GCA_030545235.1 Helianthus tuberosus
TAGGCATTTTTTTTGTTGTGTTCACGTTGGTTCTCGAGATTCTCGCAATAAAGGGTGGTTCCTAACGAATCTTTGTCCTATATATATATATAGGGAGAGGATCATGAGAAAACTAGATATAAATGAGAAAACCAAAAAACTAACAAAAAAATCACTAAAAAGGAGGGGGAAGACTTTTAATGAAGGAGGGGGGGACTTTTAATGAAGGAGGGGTAAAATTGGAAAAAAAATATATAACTTTTCAAACATTTCCTATTTCTCCATACGTTATCATTTTAAAACAAAAATGGCACCATAAGATCACAAATTTTTGTATCTTTCATTCAAGTATATTCGAGCATATTTTTTATGACATAAAAAAGATTTATGGTGGCGTCTTGTTTTCAATACTATTATTATAGTAGTGCACATGTGCAATATAACATGTACTACAATTGCATTACATGCTTAAAATTAGCTTTTTGAGTCTAGTTTAGCTTTTAGGGTTAGTTTTTTTGGAAGTTTAGGATTAGGATTAGGTTTTTGGGTGTGTGGGGGGGGGGGGGGAGTAGGGATTTAGGTTTTTTTTTGGGGGGGGGGGTTTAGGTTTTTTTCGGGTTTATGTTTAGGGTTTAGTTTTATGTTTTCGGGAGGGTGGGGGTGGGGGGTTTAGGTTTTTGGGGGGTGGGGGGTTTAGGTTTTTGGGGGGTGTCGGTGGGGGGGTGGGTTAAGTGGTTTAAGCTTTATGTATTAGTGCACATGTGCAGTACAACAAAAAAAAATTTGAATTTTTTTTTCATACATAAAAAGTAACGATTTTTTAAAAAAAAATTGTAAAAAAAAAAATTTGGTATGTTTTTAGGTTTTTTTTGTTAGTTTTTTGGTTTCCTCATTTAAACTAGTTTTCTCATGATCCATCCCCTATATATATATATATAGGTATGGGATGAGGCGAAAATGCCCCAAAGTGTGAGAACGGATCCTGGCCAACACGTGGCACGCGATATAGTGAAGGGCTGAGGGGCTTTTTGACTTTTTATATTCTTTTTTTCAATTCGTCTCATAACACCGGTTAATTTTTTTGCGTTTAGTTAGATTTAACAAATACATGGCGTTTTTATTGTTTTTTTAGATCATATGTGATGTGTGCAAAATGCAACATATAAATTTCATCAATTGTGGCATAAAACTAACCCTTTTTTAGTACTAATGTTGGAAAAAGTGTGCTTTTGTCTTCCTTTTGTATTTTCAGGATTAAATGAGCTCAAATTAACAAAAGAAGCAAAAAGACATCAAAATCTAACATAAATACAAGAAAAGGAACCAGACGTGACATGCCCGACCCCACGACAGCATCTTCCCAAGCAAAACAAAATAACAGAAGACTGAACACGCCCCGTGCTCAGCCAGCACGGGGGCGTGCCCAAGTGTCAGCAGAAAAGACAAAGTGGTAGAAGCTTCTATTGCCCACCACGGGGCCGTGCTCAGCGGACACGGCGCCGTGGTCAACTATAAGATTCGCACAATCTAGGCAAATCTTCATAGTACAAAGATTCTTCTGCACATGGGGTCGTGCTCAGCGGACACGGGGGCATGGTCAACTAATAAGACAAAGCTGCATTAAATGAAGAAAGAGAAGGATGTGGACACGGGGCCGTGCCCACTGGATACGGGGCCGTGCCCGAGCTTCTGTTCAGCCTATAAATAGGAGTGTTTGGCTCAAGCTCAAACCATCCCTTGGCACACCACCTCTCTCACACTTCACCCACCACCCACCACCACCATAACACCATCATCCACCACCATCATCCATTGTCTATCATAGAGTGTGTGAGTCGTCTCGGGATCCAAGATTGATCGTAAGAGTTCTTGACAATCAAGGCCATGTTTGCCTAAGTCTCTTACATCACTTAGTGAAGACAAAGTGTCTAGTGTAATACTTTTTATTTTTAATCTTTCCGCACTTTTTACTTGGTTTTGTATTAATGACTTTAATAACTAGTTTCTTATGTTGAAGGTGATCTTTCCTTATCGTTTGTCCGTGGTGTCTTTACATTATTTTACTGTCTATATAAAATAAAAGATTTTCACCATTCATATCTCCACGGTCTATATGGAGGTATGTTGGCTACCTGGTCGGGGGTTAAGGGAACGGTTTGGTAAAGGTCTTGCCATTGTTCAGCGTTTGGTAAAGGTCTTGCCATTGTTCAGCGTTTGGTAAGGTCAAATTTAGTAGGACCTCCTTCAATACTTAACGGTATTGGATGGCGGGGGTCCAAACTCTTTGATCCCCTCATAAGTTAACTACTATTAATACTATAACCCGGCTATTTAGGACTGTATCCCTGCTGACTCAGACTACTTAGTCGAGGGTAACGTCACCTCCAAAAGAGGGGCCTACCATAATTTGCATTAATAACTTAATTAATTATCTTTCAATAATCCACCCTTTTAGGATTGTATCCTTGCTGACTCAAACTACTAGGGTGAGGGTAACGTCACCTTCAAAAGAGGGGCCTACTACAATAACTAAGATAATCTCTTAAATAGTGCAAAAGTGCGAAAATAATCAAAGGTTACACTAGATACGAGTCGGAACCAAGTGATTCATCTTGTCTATCTGTTTTTTCTTTTATTTTTATTTTCAGCATTTTTAGTTAGTTTTTATTTTTCTTAGCTTAAAACATTTTTCTAAACTTTTTGATTTGATTAGACGTTGAGGATAAACCGGCACTAAAAGCTCTTGTGTCCTTGGACGACCTCGGTATCTTACCAACACTATACTACGCTCACGATGGGTGCACTTGCCCATATGAGTGTCTAGTGTTAGTGAATATCGTGTTTTATAAATTTAAAACTTGACTAAAAAGTGTTAAAGGGGCTTAAAATATACACCTAATATATATAACACTTGACACCCATCAATATGCATAGTAAATATTTTGGTGTTTATGGCGTTTAGTAAAATCATTTAGTAATTATAACTTCTTTTCCTCCATGGCGTTTCCCAAATTCACTAGGCGTTTTTGTAGATTTCAACAGTTCATATATGTTATCAAGGTAAATTTCTTAGCGTTCATGGCGTTTTTAAATTCATTAGCAATTAAAAGAGTACAGCTAAGATGAAATCAAACAAAAACTAATAGTCTTATGTAGATGGTATTATACATCAGAGATGTAACCATCGCTTTGTTCATCACTCTCCTCAGACTCATCATCATCTTGTTATTGGCGTATAACGCCATAATATCGTTCGAATGTGCTAAATCACAGAGCTATTCAAGAAGATGTAGTCTATCTGTGTTCAGCACCCCGTCCATTGTCAATGAGTAATCCACCTGGTGTAGATAGCTCACCTTCACCGTTCTTGATTGTTCATCCAAAATCCAACTGGTAACTTTTGGTGGATCCGTATCATAAACATCATCACCATCATCATCATCTTCTTCTTCTAGAAATTTTCTCATTAATCTTCTTATTACCGTTCGATTCCTTTCACAATAGTAGGCCACTAGAATCCCAAGGGCTAAAATATCCATTTGAACTGATTCATCCATACTAAGTATGGCCTTGATTGTTTTGACTTTCACCCTTCTCCTGTCAGAGAACTTTAGGACGAAACGTCCCCATGACCTCTCAAAACTCCATGTAATAACTTGCGCCATTTTTGTTTAATTGTATGGCGTTTTATACAATGTGTGGCATTTTTAGTGAATGTGTGTAGTGTGAAGCTTTTTGTTTTGCTGTTTGTACTTATATAAGAGATATTTTTCTTTTTTTTTGGCGCCATGTAGATATATGTTTTTGGCGGTAAAACACATCAGTAATTTTTTATGTGTTTTTTGTGTATCAATTGTTGTGCCATGTAGGATGCAGGACTATAATGTGACAGATAATTATGGCGTTTTAGAAAGATAAATAAATTCAAGTACGATGAGCTGGCTTCTAATATAATAAATGTTAGTAATAAAGTTTTCCATCGTTTCAGTTACTGTTTGCAGTTACTATTTTGTTCAGCTTCATATGTTAAGGTTGTAACACTGCTCAACTTTTCAGGGTTTGGTGTTTTGTTTTTAATCATGTTTAGATAAAGATGGCACATTGTTTTATACATTGTTTTAATGACATTTTTTGGCGTTTTATATAGTAACAACATGCAATGCCAGCATCCGTTCTCACAGTTTTCATACTATTAAGAGTTTTGGTGTTTGTAGTTTTTGGCGTTTTATAAACAAATTTTTTAACAAATATAACTTATTTTATTAGTAGAGAATTAGATAACAAACAATAGAAAATGATCCTTTAAAAAAAGAGATAGAAAATTAAAAAAAATGCTAATCTAATTTCTCATCCAAATCTTCACTGTTATCAGCCTCTTCTTCTTGAATTTTTTGTGCCTTGAAGCTTTGAATACCTTAGCTAGATGTCAATTTTCCTACATAACGCCCATCTTTAGATGAAGCTGATTAGTGGCATCCTGTATTTTGGTGTGATATATTCTTGTTTGATGACAAGTCATTGAAGATCAACTCCTGCTTGGATGCTATTATAATCATGGAGAAATAGCATTTACACTGGTATTGATTCCTTCATGCCATGCATATATTCATCAAGAACAAAGCTCACATGATGACATATCACTGTCATCAGTCTCTTTTTCTTGAATATTTATCCATCTCATTCAGCAAAAGCTTATAGAGATACCCACCTCAGAGAAGAATCCATTCAGTGAAACTTCATGCAGAACAATACTCAATATAGAAGAAATGAGGTTTGCCACCTGTGGTTTTTTTAGATTTTTTTTTGCTTTTTAAAGTGAGTGGTTTTTAGGAAACGTGGCGTTGTTTTTTTGGGTGTGATCAATTGATTGTGCAAAAACGTCTCTCTTATAGGATATTTTTGGGGCGTAGTTTAGGCGGGATTTTATTACAATAAATGCTAGTAATAAAGTAACTGTTTTTTCAGTTACTGTGTGTATTTACTGTTTTGTTCAGCTTTATCAGTTTAGGATGGTGATAGACGTCCCATCTTCCAAGTTTGACGTTTTTTTAATGGCGTTTTGTAAACCAAGATGACAAAATACACTAACAAAGAAAATATTACACAAGTGAAATATTTTTTATGATTTTTGGCATTTTGTATGCAATGTCTTTTTCTAGTATTTTATGGCGTTTTGAAACATATGGGAGAAATATAGTATTTTATTATATTAAAAAAATTACCCAAAAGAAAACAAAAAAAAATTGAAACTCCTCGTCAGAAGGTACTTTATCTGAGAAGTATCCATCACTTCCTTCGTCTTCTTCTTCGGAGCCTTCTTCTAGTCTTTCATCCAATTCATCACTTTCACTTTCATTGGTTTCTTGGTGTTGAAGATTCTGAAGCCTCCATTTGAACATGTCCTGAATCAACGCCATTTTTAAGTCCATGTCTGTGTTCAAACATGTGGCGTTGTCCAACTTTTCCATGAACCCAACCTCCTGCTTTGTCATGATGTCTTCAAGCAGGTAGTCTTCCTTCTCTCCGTTGTCACATATAAGGTCACCATGTCTGTTTCTTCATCAAAACGCCATGATCTTATGACTGGGTCTATTTTTTCATCTGATGTGCTTGGTCTAAATTTCCTTGTTAATGTTCTCATAAGCTTTTGTGTTTCATGACATTCGTTATCCAGAGCGATGCCAAGCGATAGGATACCCCTTTGTACCTTTTCTTCCATCTTCAAAATTGCTTTGATTGTCTTAACATACACCCCCTTCTATTGTTAAAATGTATGACTAATCTTCTGATTCTAAGAGTGTATCTCCATGAAACGATGGTTTCCATTTTTGGCGTTTTGGTTAAACTTGGTGTTTTGGGAAAAAATTGGTTTTTAGAATGATGGACTGAAGTGATTATGGAAGCGATGTTTAGGGTCGTTTATATAATGATGTTTTTGGCGCGTAGTTTAGGAGGGAATTTCTTCTAATAAATGTTAATAATTGAATTTCAGTTACTGTGTTGTTTCTTCTTCCTGTAATCTCCAACGTGTTTTATCATTTAATCTTTGGTGTTGTGTATTAATGGCGTTTTATTTGTTTTGAATGGCGTGTTCTCATTTTAGGTGGCGTTTTGAGCAGTAAAAGACCTTTTTACCCTTAATGAAGCGCGTCCACTTAATAAAATTGATGTTATTTACGAAAGCGCCACCGCACCAATCTAGTCCATAGATTATTTTGATCGGACGATCCATAAGCGTTCTCACTGTTCTCACACTTTTCACCGTTTTCCCTAAATCCTGACCATATATATATATATATATATATTCTTTTACCCCAAATATACATATAACACTTAATATTTTTATATCCATATTTATGCCTTTAAAACCCTAGTTCTCCATGGTGTTATGTAGATCTTATATTTCTACAAATATTTACATAATATATATCAAGAGAAAACATACATTTTAGTGTTTTCGAAAACCCTAGTTTACCATGCTGATCATAGACTTGTTAACTTGTAATTTTTAGCATCGTAACCCTTGATCAACATTATCATCCTTTAATCATCGTCATCATCATCATCATCATCATCATCATCATCATCATCATCATCATCATCATCATCATCATCATCATCATCATCATCATCATCATCCGCTAATCATCGTCATATGTGGATGTATGTGTCTAACGCCTACATCTAAGTCTTGTGTTTGTATAGTTATAGGGCAGTGTTGTAGTGTGTTTGAGTTTCGATTTGGATGTAAAGCACTCATACGCACATATTATAAGACATGAAACACATGAGTCTTGTGCCCCATGAGACATGCATGGCCTATATATAGATGCATGGGGCTCATGACTTCACAACTTGCACATTTGGACTTAGGGAGCATTTTGTAAAACTTTGTATATCCAGATGTTATGCTGCCCAAATTAATACTAAAGAGATAGATTATGAAATCCCACATGTTCTTATGCCTTGAGATGGATTCCGCACATTTCCAAGTTATATAGATATCCTAATATGTGTTTCTATCCACCAAACACGATCCTACATCATCTACTAATCATCATTGTCATCATATTTATACTTTTTACACAAGATTCCTGAAAATTATATAACAACCCTAAATACACAAAAACAAATTTCCATGAGCATCTTCTTTCTTAAAGTAGTTCCATCCACTACTACACTTAGTATCATGCTAAGCCACTTTTTATCACCAAATCATGAGTTTAAACAAGTATACTAGCACCGTGACACACGACATTTTCACGTTAACACTGTTAACACAAACGATATTATCTCAAACATTTATGGTTAATTAAGTGTGTCGGTTATTGCACAAACACTCACGCAATGGTAATTCAGAGAATTACAGAATCACTTTAGATTCGCCCTGAGGATCGATTCCTTAACCGTTGAATGCGTAGAACACGTATCTTGTACGAAATCCAAGTACGTGTGTAGATTGACACAAAGATTTAATTAAATGTTGTTTTCTATTGATCTTTGACAAATACAAAACCATGAAATCAAACGACAAGAGTTTCCCCTCTTGATCAACAAAGTTATCAAATGAACAAGACCCTACACCTATTTATAGGAATAGCTCATCCGAACCTACAGACCTACGGATGGACCTCCATCCGTCCGAATGAGTATTTACGAATGGACATGATTTGTTATGAATGGACTTGCTCATTCGTCCGAATAGACTTGTAATGTTACTAGTAAGCTCTGATCTCCATTCGTCTGAATCGGCTTTATGTCCATCCGTACGAATGGACTTCAACACAAATGAACTTTATGCTTTGCTCAGTCCAGCACAAGTCTTGTCTCATCTGATTAAGCAACGATACGTGATTGACGGAAGCGATAGACATATGCACTCACAGACTCCCCCTTGGATATTGCTACAGTCAATCTCGTAGCTTTATTTCTTATCTCTCTTTGAGACTTCACGAAGTCTTTAACATCTTCAGTACCACATAATCCCTCTTGCTCTAACAAGCTCTTCTTGAATCTGTGTTCTACTTCAGCTCCCCTTTTCAGTAGACTCTCTCTCCAGGCTCCCCCTTTCTTTAAGCTTCCAATGACTTTTCAGAATCGTCACCTGGTTCTATTACTCCAAACTCCCCCTTGCATTGAGCTCGTCTTCAGACTCCCCCTTAGCCTCAGCTATCCGGGTTGAAATTTGGCTTATCATCTGAAAAAACCATTTTAAACCATTTGTCAAATATTTGACAATTTAGGTCCAAAATGGAGAACCAAGCTCTAAACACAAATATTTAACAATGAAAGATCTTTGGTTATCCAGGATAGATAACCTGGCTCTCTCCCCCTATCAAATAACTAGATATCTGACAGTGAAAGAATCCAACTACCAAAAACCTCACAGATTATCATCCAATTCCAAATTAATGACTTTGGAGATTTCACAAACTGTTTTTGATTTTTCAATTAAAAACCTCAAGTTTCAATTTAATGAACTTGTTTATTTTCAGAAACATGTTCAGCTTATTTAGACTTTAAAACTCAGCTTTCAGACATCGGTTGTCGAAAATAAAGTAGAAACAAAACATTTTTGTATTTTTCAAAGTTTATGCTAAATCACTCCGAAAATCTTTTTGTAATTTTTCTTTTAATAAAACGCAGTAAAGAGATATTTACAGACATACTTTTGTTTGAGTTCGCGTTAGAGAATCATATCAGTTTATGACAAATCATTAGCACCGTTGAGCTATAAACACTTTCAGTTCTAAACGATTCACTTAGATTGTCAGTATAGCGATCCACTTAAATTTTCACACAAACTTCAATTGGTTCGAGATAATGGATTAATCTCTTAAGCACTTATTAGCTTATTCGCGTGTCCCACCTCAGAATATACCCTCGTATCAAGATTCCCTAGATTTAGTCTTACAGGTGAATATATTGATGTGATTAAAATACAACATATAAATTATGTCGAATACGGCGTAAAATGTGACAAATGGCAAATAACCGGTGATTCTGTACAAACTAATCACTATTTTATTTACATAATCTCATTCATTTAGCGTAATTTAATTTCGTAACTGTGTTGTAAATCAGATAACAGTGTTAGGACAAGAAAACAATGCTAAAACATATGTTGGTTTTCGTCGTATTTCGAAACTAATCAAACAATGTACTAAAAGTGTTGGTAGAAAGTGCTGCGCGTACTATTCATGGTTACACTATTCATGCCAGCAAACCGTGAAAACAAAACGAAACAATGAAAAACGACACACGAACAACATGACTGAGTCCTATACATAAGAAAACACTAATATGAAAACATATCTTGCAAAAATATAAGACTTTCCAGTACAACGCCCTGATCGCTAAAACGTCTGTTTCGCTAAAAATATGACAATTTTAACTCGTCCGAATCTATAATTTAGCATTTCCGAGACTCCGGAATTATGACAAATGATGACAAACATATGAAAACAACATGAGGATAATAATGGGGTGTCCGAAACATAAGTTTTCGGCGCTACACCGCAACCCCCATAACTTATCCATTATGGAACTGACAAGCTAGTTAACCATATTCTGGTCGCCAAAACAACCAAACGGACAACATGGCGAACTAGTTAAGCTTAATTTGGAACTCGAAATCACTTCATACGTCATTTGGTTGCGGGATAACAACCTGCGGCAAACCTTCGTCGGTACGAAATGAAAGTGCCATTAACTAGCCGACGCCTAAACGGAAAGCATTTAAGGTATCAAAATACAACTTACACTAGTCTAGCGAACTAGTTAATCATATTTTGGCATCTAAAACACCTTATATAAACGCCATAGCAACAATAGTGAATTAAAACCATAGCTCCCGGTATTATGTAGTACCTTTCGTATACCATCCGGTATCGAACGGACGAACGAACTAGTGGTATTTTTACCATCCGAAACTAATACCTACTAATCTAGTGAACTAGTTAATATCACTTAACATTCTAAACTATTAATTACACTCTACCTTACCTTGTAAACATAATTACAAAAAAAACTACACATAATATTATATATACTCTAATATCTCGGTCAACATAGGGGTCCCATAAGCCCCTTACCCACTTGAAATTATGGTATACAAAGTATGGCATAAGAGATTTTATAAGTACTTGTGAAGATCTTTGCATAATTCTCATACATCACTACCATTCCCTATTATTCATAGACTTTTCAAACACCAAGCATAACCCTTTCTCCTCCTCTATATTTTGGCAGCCCCAAACCCTTTTCATATTTTCTTTTTTCATCCATTAAATACCTCCATTTAACCTAGTTTAAGCCATTTCAATAAGCATCTAAGTTGTAGCAACAATGGAGGAACATTAGGAGGTGCATGGAAGCTTAAATCTCTTCTTAATATTCTTATTTGGCTTGTGCAAATTTGTAAGCTCTCAAACCATCATATTTAAGCTTCTTATTACTAGTATTTACTAGAAGTACAAGTTGATGATCTTGAAGTTAAAGATTAACATAACCAAAAACCCTAATCTCAAACATAATAAACACTAAATATAACTATATTATGTGTTGATTTATTAGATTTGTGATAGCTAGTTAGTATAATCTTGTTGTTTATGTTGATCATGTTAGAACAAGTTGTGTAAAAAATGGGATTATGATGATCTTGATGCTTATATATTGTAGTAATCTATAAGCATGTTACTCTGGCCATGTTAAACTTGAAAATATGATTTAAACATGATTATGTTTAAATCATGCAAGATCATCATCCCTAAAATCATGAGCTTTACATGTGTATATAACCTTTATTATGGTTCTTGAAATATTAAACGTGTAATGGACATGAAACTTGACTTTTAAAAACTAGTAAACTTGCTATTTATATAAAAAAAAAGCGGACATATAAAGCTTGTTATAAAAAAAGGGGTGATATATAAAAGTCTTGGTATTTTACTAACTTGGAAAATGTTGGATCGGTTCCGTGACCCTAAACAATCAGTAAAGGCAGTTCATCATCATTTACTAAGGCGGAATCAAAGTAAACAATGTCACACAGCTTGTTCCTTTTAACTTTCTTTCTATTACTGCTTATCCGAGCCTTTTACAATGATTCTGACACAATTTTGACAGCACCTCGACTCCAATGTAATGACCAAGTCCTCTTCAAATGACACAACAACATCTATTTATAGGCTACATGATTTCGCTTGAACTAGTCTATGTCACCTTCAAGCGAAATTACATTCAAACATGTAATCTAACTCTAATTTCAACCCAGTTGTTCACTTGTTCATCCATTCTAGACATAAGACTCGATTAAGACGAAGTTAACAAACACTAGATGCACCAACAGACTCCCCCTTGGATGTTGACGAAGTCTTCGGCGTCGAGTCTTTAGTCTTTGTCTCTTTCCAAATTTTCTTGACATTGTAAAAGCTCTCTTCAATCTTTATCTTCAATCTCCCCTTTGATTGTTGATCCAGAATTTTGACTCCCCCTTTCACAGACTCCCCCTCTCGATCAGCTAGGGTTCGAATTCTGATACAAACTTTGACATTTCCATTGCCATGGGGATTCCTGTTACCTGCACAATCTCTACCTAAACATAAGATATATGACAATAACAGTTTCAATCCAAACTTACCTTTTAACCTTCAGTGTTAAGCAATCCATTTAAGTATTTAGGTCAAATTAATGACCCTGATTACTTAATTAATCAACCAAGTCCAACTAAATGGCCTAGGTTGATCTGAGACAAATCACACTGACATTTGTTCAGCTTTTTTCTTAAAATTACAAGTTTCAAGTTAATGAACTTGCTTTAACTTTCCAACTTTCACAAACTTATCCTGTTTTAGCTCCAAACTCATCATCCAGCCCAGAAACCTCCTGCACCTGCTTCAAATTGTGAATCTGAAGATCAACTCTCCACTTTGGTTTGTCAAAAATAAAGCAGAAAAGTAAAATCTTTTTGGATTTTTAATAAAGCTTCTAAACTAGAAATGAAATACAATGAAAGTAAACTATATACAAACATATTTTTGGTGAGCGTGTTAGGGAATCATATCAGCTATTCGACAAGTCACAAGTACCGTTAAGCTTTGATTTCATACTCAAAATTAAACAATTCGCTTAGATTGTCGATATATTGATCCACTTAAATTCTCACACACATTTCAATCTGTCCAGGATACGGATTTAGTGTTTTAGAGACTTAAACTTATACGTGTGTCCCACCTCTTGAATATACTCCCGTATCTAGATCCCAATATTCAGTTTTACAGGTGAGTATACCACAAATGATATCTATAAGGGAATAAATTAAGTAATAGTATGAAACCGTGAGAGCTCAGGTCAGAACTACCGTTCAGCAGAGAGATGACGGTTCGACTTGGGTGTGTCCCCTTTAGAGGATCTTTTTTACAACAACATTGATTAGCAATTTTATTGTCTTCATCATTTATGCTGAGGGCGGCGCTATATTTCAAGCATGCGGTAAAGTATTCTCCGGGGACTAGGCCATTTCTTCCACAAAATCAGAAGTCCCGGGATAATACCCCAGATATAACTGAGTATAAAGACCTAGTATCTCAGAAAGAGGGATCTTTCAAACAAGATTTAAGGGGTTACCTATATATCCAAGTAGTGTTCCCCACGAAATAAGTAAGTAAAGATTTAGGTTTATATCCCGAACAAACCTACTAAATGTGTAAAAACCTATCGACACAAAGGCCTTCAACCACTCTTCCAGCTAGGATACGCAAAGGCCTTCAACCATTCTTCAAACTTCTTGGCCCACTGACTATACTCTTCGATAGCCATCAACTTCGGGGGTTTGTTATATGTTCCAAAAGCACTTTCAACTCCCAAAGCATCTGATAAGCTTTTCTTTGCACTCGACGTATTCTCAGTGGTGTTGCTAGGAGAAGTATCGTCTCCAGAATTTCCAGCAAAGGCATACATATCACTAAATGGATTCATGAATAGATTATCCATCTTGTACGTACCTGAAAAATCAGCAAACACTTAAAAAAATTTTAAGTTTTTTTTTTTTTAAACAGCAAGTTCAAGCGAAATTTGTTCAAGAGAAATTGCTTAAACTAGATAAGTTCCTCAAGCGAAATAGCAATACAAGCTCAAGCGAAACCCTATTCAAGCAAAATCAGACAGATGTGCATACTTCAAGCGAAATCTGATTAAATGTACTTTTCAAGCGAATCCCAACAGTAAATTCAAGCGAAATCACTTGTAAGTTCAAGCGAGATCAGGATGACATCAGCAATTTCGAATAGTTTCAAGCGAAATCTAGTACTAGATCAAGTTTTATGCCGTATTTTAGTCCAAAACTTTCTAGGATTAGTTAACTCTATGTTTCGCTTGTTATATGTCAAATTCAGGCCATTTCAACCGTAAAATAATGTTCAAATCAGAAAAGAAAGGGTAGAAGTATGAGAATCCGAAGAAATCAAGCTGTAATGGTATGAACTCCTCGTCCTGAGCTCTGATACCACTTGTTGGATCGGTTCCGTGACCCAAACAGTCAGTAAAGGCAGTTCATCATCATTTACTAAGGCAGAATCAAAGTAAACAATGTCACACAACTTGTTCCTTTTAACTTTCTTTCTATTACTGCTTATCCGAGCCTTTTACAATGATTCTGACACAATTTTGACAGCACCTCGACTCCAACGTAATGACCAAGTCCGCTTCAAATGACACAACAACATCTATTTATAGAGGATGTCACATACCTGTTCAAGCGAAATCACATGTATTGATTTCGCATGAACTAGTCTATGTCACCTTCAAGCGAAATTACATTCAAACATGTAATCTAACTCTAATTTCAACCCAGTTGTGCACTTGTTCATCCTTTCTAGATATAAGACTAGATTAAGACGAAGTTAACAAACACTAGATGCACCAACAGAAAATATATATATGTTAAAAGCTCATGAAAGAATGAAAGCATGTGTGATTATTACTTAAAAAAACGGTGTTTGGTAAAGCTTAACAACTTGGTGATGATTTGGAAATTGATATGTGGTTTAAATACGTTTTTGAAACGTGGAGAACACCATAGTTTAGGGGAAACTATGGCGAAATTTTTCTAAAAATCTAATCGCGATTAAAGTGTGATTAACGAAGTTAAATGCGATTAGTGGTCTTAAACGTCATTATGCAAGCTTTGATGAAAATGGCTAAGTCCGAAATACCCAAAAGTTCTTGCAAACTTGAAAATATATTTTTACAAAAATAAATGGGTAAAAATAAATTACCATGTATAAGTATAATTTTTAGCAAAAATTATATATTTTGGAAACTTATCAAGTATATGTATTTTGTGCTATATGTATGTACTTAGATACCTTTAGGGTGATCAAAATAATACACTCATAATTACAAGAAATACTTGTATGTGACAAGTATAAAAAGACACCAAAAATACATATACACATTTCCTACATGTAACAACTGTGCTTGTAATCATTGTGAACAGTTCTATTATCAATAAAACAATGTTATTTGATCCCAATGTTTGTTTTGTTATGTTTTACATTTTTCATGTTTTGACTTTTGTTCAATTCCAAACTCTACATCACTTTCTGGAGAGTTATACGCAAACTAGTGCGTAAACGTACTCAGTTTAATGCGAGAAATACTCCGGAACATCAACATATACTCAACATACCTTAAATAACCTTTACATAACTTAGAAATAAGTTTTGAAGGCTTTGGTATGGCAAAAACAAGTTAATTCGACTACAGGGACTAAATATGACAAACTGCGAAAGTATGCCAATTTGAACTGTAACGAACATTCCGGAACATGACCATAAGTTAAAAACACCTTAAATATCCTTTACATAGCTTAGAAATAGGCTTTGAGGGGTTCGGTGTGTTAAAATAAACTTTTGGGTCATTCAGGGACTAAAAGCGTCAAAAAGTGCACAAGTTTGCATTTTCGCGCATAACTTACGTTCTGAATACATCCGGACATCCAAAAATTTATGTAAGCATGACTACATTATATTTTAGTGTTCGCCATAAGAAAAATCCATTCGTCGCGTCATTTGGATCGTTTTTCGCGCTTATGCGCATTCCGTCGTAATTAAGCGAACATCGCGACCGTACGGCCAAACGAACCGACATCCGAGATATTTTTGAACACATTTTAAGTTCCCTATACTTTAACTTCATTTTAGAGCTTTGAAATGGGGTTAACGGGCCTTAAACGTGTCGAAAATGGGCTGAATGCATAACAGGGACCAAAAGTGTAAATCTGCCAAACTTAGGCCTAGCGGTGCGCTACACTTTTAGTGTAGCGGTGCGCTAGCCTATGCCAGAACAGATAATAACAAACAGTCAGCAGATTATCAGCTGATTAAACCACAACCACATGTTTGCAACTTGCATTTTCAGCTGATAAACATCATTTCTAGCCACCACAACTTTGTGACAAGTGTACGGCTCGGATCGTGGCACGATATTCAAGAAACGATCCTAACGGCTCTACTTTTCCTATAAATACCCACCCCCCATTGCTTCAAAACCCACAAATCTGATCATTTGGGCTCTAAGTTGGAACTTTCGTTTCATACCTGAGTTACTTGGATCGGGATTAGCATTCGGGGACCCTTCGTAAGTCCTCTTTCGTTCTTTTATTGCTTTTCGAGTCCGAAAGTCAAACTTTGTTTGACTTTCTGCATTGACCAGTTTATGGTCGATGCAAAGTTCGTTTGAACTTCATAACGTGAGCGTGATCACGATGGTTATAGTCCCTAGTGACTATACCTACTGATTACCACGTTATCTAGGCTCAGTGACGAGCCGTAGTTTCGGTCAGAATACGTATTCTTGCGTATTTTGTAACCAAACTACTTATGGGTATCAAAACCGTTTGTTTTGATACCAAACCTATTTTCTAAACTTAGTTAAGCATGTTTTAACATGCTTAGCTCGTCACTTTTAGTTTAGTGCTTAGATAGGGTCGTAAGGTAAGCGATCTAAACAATCGCTTATACTTTCGAACCCGACCCGTTTGGTCGATCATTAGGATCCGACCAAGCACATTAGGTGACCATAGTATATAGGGAATAACCTTACGAGGTTATACCTTATGGTCGCTTCGTTTAAGTAGTTGTATGATAGGTAGTTTATATGCCTTAGGTAAATTACCAAAATACCCCTTTGATGCCAAAATTCATTTTAAACATATGTAACATAACATTTGACATCTAAACTGATTTGACAACCATATTAGACATGTTAAGGCATATATTACTTGTCATAGGACTAGTTAGGCGGTCCGAACGCGTTTCACGCGAACGACGCGTTAAAGTAGCATAAGCTACCTAAACGGGTCGTAATGGGTCACAAACACTTAGGATAGGTTTCATTTAGTATGTAGGCTTTGTTAAACCAAATGACACGAGTCTCTACACTCGTTTGGTTTACGAAACCTCATTCTATCCAATCATCCGATTAAGGTCCGGTTATTGACATAGTTACCTATATTAGGTGCCGTTTGATTCTGAGATCTCTAGCATTACTTGGTGATTATCTTTAGACATCTGAGCAATCTCAAGTGAGTACATAGACCCCTCTTTTACTGTTTTCCAAACTGTTTTGGGGTGAAACACATGTGCCTACTTGTTACTTTCATGCTTTCCTGTTTTCACATCATATACTGCTATGTTCGTTAGTACATTATAGTACATGATTTTATGACATTTCATGCTAGGTGTGCCCAATTTTGTGCATTACTTAGTACATTGTTTTACATGACATTTCATGCTAGGTGTGCCCATTTTGTGCATTTCTTAGTACATCGTTTTACATGACATTTCACGCTATGTATGTTCATTTGATTACATACTTAGTGCATTGTTTTCACATGCTTACAATTCTGGTATGACATTTGGTTTGTTTACATGGGATAATACATTCATTAACATTAGCTACGCCGTTCGTTAGTAGGTAGTGGTACCATAGGAATTGACAACTCCCGTTCCGGACATCCCAGGGAAAGGGGACAGAAAGGAATGACCGAATTCGATGATATAAGACAGATAGACCTTTAATTTGTTTAAAGGGTTTATCACCACAGTCACAAGGCTTGGATGTATGCATTTTTACAATACCGCATAGATGTTCATATTAAATAGTTGCATGCATTTACACAAAACATAGCGTTGATTTAAACCAATGTTTTACTCCAATACTTTGTTTTCGTGCATATGGTTTAGTTGAGACATTTCACTTGCCATACATGACATTTTGACATAGACATTTGACATGGATATTTGACATAGACATTTGACATGGATATTTGACATAGACATTTTGACATGATTTACATTTGACACAAACACTTTTGACATTGGTTTTACATACTACATGATTTACATCTTGACATGAACACTTTGACATATTATTCAATACATTTTGACAACTGGTTTAAACATAGACTTCTTACATTGGTTGGTTTGGTTTGATCAAGTGATTAAGTAACGATGCGTGTGTAATATGATACAAGCATGGTGGATACGCCGCTGGTACTTCCTATATATGAGTGTTTGTATGGTATTACATGTCGTAACGTTATTTGAATCATTTCAATATTGAGACATAGAACATTTTATATAAATAACATATTTTTCACAAGACATTGATTTACAAACAACTTATCTTATACAAACACATTTTTACATGGTCATTTATTAAATCTGACATTTACTTATACATATCATCTGATCTTATTATTTTCAAATGATTTACAAGACAAAGCAAATTACAAGATTCATGACTAAACATTTTCTTAAACATAAGTCATGAATCCTATTTTTACAAACCTATGTATCTCACAGGCATTTTTATGCTGACGTACCTATTTTCACATGTGTTTTCAGGAGCTTTTCCGTAGGATGTTGATCATGATACTAGGGCGGACCTGTGCCTTAGAGACTTTAAAAGAGGATAGACTATGTTTAATTATGTTATAAACTCTTTTGTTTACTGTTCAAGACAATGTAACACTCTTGTTTAATAAATAAATAAAACTTTGTATGCCATGGTTATGAGACAATTAATTCTGTTACAACACTCCCCGACGTTTCCGCCACGTTTTGTATGTTACACGTGGTCGGGGTGTGACAGAAGAGTTGGTATCAGAGCCAATGGTTATAGGGAATTAGGTTATTAGTAATGCTTTGACCTAGACTATAACTTTTCTAGGAACCTAACACAAGTTATCTTGTGTTTAGATCTTAAAACATGTACATCACCTATCCTTAGGTGATTAACAAAACAAGGAACCAAAATTTTTCCGAAACGATTTTTGAAAAAAAAAAACAATCATCTGTTTTTGAATAAATTTTTACAAGGTTTTGAACCCTCAATTGTAAGGTTTTGAACCCTCTGTTATATGGTTTTGAACTCTTTTCAGTATTGGTTTTTGGCCTTGTGCCTTCAAATTTTCAAAATCCCGTCAAACGTTTTGGGTTTTAAATAATGTGAACATGTGCAAACTGGAAGGGTGAATGCCTGTATTCTGGGTTTTCTGTCTAGGCAAGCACTTCGTATACATCTCAACCAGACGCGAGACCAGTTGTGCTTACCTGGGAATTCTTGGAGTGAGTGTTCACTTATAGGCGAGCATGTCTTCGCTAATACATTATTTTGACCCATTTACTTTGATTAGTCACTGTGTGTCGTTTGTTTGCTTTGTGTTACGAACGAATGACCACCATCTTTGCTCTTGTTGATTTTGTTTCATCTCATTCTTTTCATCCAATCATCTCACTCGTTTCTTTTCATGTTTTCCTCTTTTAGAATGCCTCCTCGACGCGAGAACCAGATAGCTACTGCCGAGCTGGCAGAAATTATTGCGCAGCAGATGGCTGCTCAATTCCCAAATCTCTTTGCTCAATGGCAACAAGCCAACAACAACAACAATGGTCCGTGCAAATAAAAGGATTTTAACTCGGCTAAACCACTCAAGTTTAGTGGTTCTGAAGGAGCGACTGGGCTTCTTCAGTGGTTTGAGAGCATAGAGAATACCTTTCGCCACGTGCAGTGTCCGGATAATCGCAAAGTCGAGTTTGCTTCGAGCGTATTTCAGAAGAGGGCTTTGACATGGTGGAACGGGATTATGAGAGACAGGGGTGCAGAAGTTGCTCTCGCACAGACCTGGGCTGAACTTAGAGCCCTTATGATGAGGGAATTCTGTCCTCGCCATGAGCAGCGAGCGTTGGAGAAAGAGTTTGATGTTTTGAAGCAAGATAGTGGTGAGCACAGGGCATATACTGATCGGTTTGAAGAGTTGAGTCTGCTTTGCCCAACAATGGTCACCCCACTCGACAAGGCTATCGAGAGATACATCGATGGCCTACCTGACTCGGTACAAGACATTCTTACTGGTAGTAACCCTGCCACACTCCGTCAGGCGATCGAGTTATCTGCGACATTGACTGAGTCGCAGATCCGGAAGAACAAGTTACACCGGAAGGGTGACAAGGGCAAGAAGCAGTCGGCTGACAAGGAAGATAGCAAGAAAGGCCAAAACTTGAATGGAAAGAACTCTGGTTCTTCGAAGAGGGCAAAGAAGCGTAAGGCTTCCCAAAACTATGCCGTCACTGCCAAACTAATCAAGCAGCTCCCAACCAACCTGCACAGCCTCCAGCAAAGAAACCCTATTCAGGGAATGCACCTTTGTGCAATAGATGCAACAGTCACCACCAGCCGCAACTTCCATGCCGTTTCTGTACTAACTGTGGGAAATCAGGCCATCTTGCCAATGTTTGTCGGTCTGCTCAGAATCCCGCGGTTCAGAACCCGGCTCAACAAGTTGCTCAGCCTCCTGCTCCGCAACAGGGTCAAGCTGCACGACCACAATACCCACTAGGTGCTTGTTACAATTGTGGGGATCTGACCCACTATAGGAATCGGGGCCCAAGACTGGCGAACCAGAACCAGAATCAGGCTCTGGCTCGAGGCCGAGTTTTTAACATGAATGCCCAAGAGGCGCAGGCGGACGATAACGTGGTGAACGGTACGTTCTTTATTAATAACCAGCCTGCATATGTTCTCTTTGATTCGGGTGCCGACAAGAGTTTTGTGTCATTGTCTTTTGAGTCAATGCTTCGAGTGTCTAGAACAAAACTAAGTAAATCTTTGACAGTAGAAGTTGCTAGTGGTGAACCCATTATTCTTGATTCTGTTCTTCGCAACTGCCAGTTGAATCTTAACAACCATCTTTTTCCTATCGACCTCACGCCTATGCAACTTGGAAGCTTCGACGTTATTGTGGGAATGGATTGGTTATCCAAGCATCACGCAGAGATAGTTTGTTCTGAGAAGATTGTTCGTGTGCCGCTTTCGACAGGCGAGATCCTGCAGGTTCAAGGTGAGAAGCCTATCGGTGGTCTCAAATTCATGTCTTGTTTTAAAGCTCGGAAGTATCTGCGGAAGAACTATGTGGCTTTCTTAGCACATGTTACAGAAGATAAAGGCAAGGGTAAGTCTATTTCAGATATTCCTATCGTTCGGGATTATTCTGAAGTGTTCCCTGAAGATTTACCTGGTCTACCTCCAGCACGCCAAGTCGAGTTCCATATTGATCTCGTACCTGGTGCAAATCCCATTGCCAGAGCTCCATATCGTCTTGCACCATCTGAGATGCAAGAGTTGTCTAAACAGCTTCAGGAACTCTCTGACAAAGGTTTTATACGTCCTAGTTTTTCACCTTGGGGTGCTCCCGTTCTTTTTGTCAAGAAGAAGGATGGATCCTTTAGGATGTGTATCGATTATCGTGAGCTTAACAAGCTTACCATCAAGAATCGATATCCCCTACCTCGCATCGATGATCTCTTTGATCAGTTACAAGGCGCTTCTTATTTTTCGAAGATTGATCTGCGATCTGGATATCATCAACTTCGGGTGCAAGAAGAAGACATTCCGAAGACAGCATTCCGCACTCGTTATGGGCATTATGAATTCACAGTCATGCCATTCGGTTTGACTAATGCTCCTGCTGTTTTCATGGACTTAATGAATAGGGTCTGCAAACCTTATTTGGATCAGTTCGTCATTGTTTTTATTGATGACATCTTGATATACTCTAAGACGCAAGCTGACCACGAGCAACATCTTCGTCTTACCCTAGAACTCCTAAAGAAAGAGCAACTTTTCGCCAAATTTTCCAAATGCGAATTTTGGCTTAAAGAAGTTAAATTTTTGGGGCATGTTATCAACGAACGAGGTATTCATGTAGATCCCTCCAAGATCAGTGCGATTAAGGATTGGGATACGCCTACTACTCCTACTGAAGTTCGTTCTTTTCTTGGTCTAGCGGGTTATTATCGCCGCTTCATAGAAAACTTCTCGAAGATTGCAGTTCCTCTAACTGCTCTAACTCAGAAGAAAATGCCCTTTTATTGGGGGTACAAACAAGAGGAAGCTTTTCAACACCTGAAGCAGAAGCTTTGCGATGCGCCTGTTCTATCATTGCCTGAGGGTGATGATGATTTTGTTGTGTATTGTGATGCATCGAAATTGGTCTTGGCTGTGTTCTGATGCAAAGGAACAAAGTCATAGCTTATGCATCGAGGCAGTTGAAGATTCATGAGAAGAACTACACCACTCATGATCTTGAGTTGGGTGCAGTTGTCTTTGCTCTCAAGATCTGGAGACATTATTTGTACGGTACAAAATGTGTGGTTTTCACTGACCACAAAAGTCTTCAGCATATCTTCAACCAGAAAGAACTCAACATGAGACAGCGACGTTGGGTTGAGCTTCTAAACGACTATGATTGCGAAATTCGCTACCATCCTGGTAAGGCGAATGTCGTAGCTGATGCATTGAGTCGCAAGGAACGTACTAAGCTTCATTGTGTGCGTGTTCAGTCTGTTATTCAAGCTCGATCTGATATTCAAGTACGCATTTCTCAGGCTCAACAATCTTGTGTTGCACAAGGTTTGATGGATAAGGAATTTCCCTATCACATAACACCTGCTCTGGAACTGAAGGACAATGGATCATATTACTTCATGGACCGTTTGTGGGTCCCAAGCCAGGATGATCTTCGTACCTTGCTTATGGATGAAGCCCATAAGTCTCGTTATTCTATTCATCCGGGCTCAGATAAAATGTATAAGGATCTTCGTATTCACTATTGGTGGCCTGGTATGAAGAAAGACATTGCCTTATACGTGTCAAAATGCCTTACTTGTCTTAAGGTTAAGGCTGAACATCAACGTCCTTCTGGTTTATTGGTGCAACCAGAGATCCCAGTTTGGAAATGGGAAAACATTACTATGGATCTCGTTACCAAACTTCCACGCACAAAGAAGGGTCATGATGCCATCTGGGTAGTCGTTGATCGTCTTACAAAGTCAGCACATTTCTTGCCAATCCGTGAGGATTTTCCTGCTGACAGACTTGCACAAATCTATGTGGATGAAATTGTAGCTCGACATGGTGTTCCGTTGAACATCATTTCTGACAGAGATGCTCGTTTCACTTCTCACTTTTGGAGAACCATGCAATCTGCTATGGGGACCCAACTTAATCTGAGCACAGCTTATCATCCGCAAACGGATGGTCAATCTGAGAGAACAATCCAGACTCTGGAGGATATGCTAAGAGCTTGTGTGATCGATTTTGGTGGTAGCTGGGATTCACATCTTAAATTGATTGAATTCTCCTACAACAACAGTTATCATACCAGCATCAAAATGGCTCCTTTTGAGGCTCTCTATGGTCGAAAGTGTCGTTCACCAGTCTGCTGGAATGAGATTGGCGAGGCTCAACTTACTGGACCTGCCCTCATTTTAGAGACAACTGACAAGGTCAAGAAAGTTCGTGATAACCTTCAGGCAGCTAGAAGCCGTCATTAGATTTACGCGGACCCAAAACGCAAAGCCTTGGAATTTCAAGTCGGTGATCGAGTATTACTTAAGGTCTCACCTTGGAAAGGTGTGATCAGATTTGGAAAGAAAGGAAAACTTGCACCTAGATACGTTGGACCATTCAAGATCGTCGAAAGAATCGGAAAGGTAGCCTACAGACTTGAGTTACCTCCTGAACTTGGAAATGTTCATCCAACTTTTCACGTGTCCAATCTTAAGAAGTGTACAGCTGATGAGATTTTCTCCATACCGCTTGACGAAATTCGTGTTGGCACAACACTGAAATTTGTTGAGAAACCAGTGGAAATCATGGAACGTGAAGTCAAGTGGCTTAAACGCAAGCGCATTCCTTTGGTCAAAGTTCGCTGGGAAGCTAAACGTGGACCTGAGTTTACTTGGGAACGCGAAGATCAAATGAAGGCGAAATATCCACATCTTTTTCCACGAGTTTCCTCTAAATAAATTTCTGGACGAAATTTCCACAAGTAGGGGAGACTGTAACAACTGTGCTTGTAATCATTGTGAACAGTTCTATTATCAATAAAACAATGTTATTTGATCCCAATGTTTGTTTTGTTATGTTTTACATTTTTCATGTTTTGACTTTTGTTCAATTCCAAACTCTACATCACTTTCTGGAGAGTTATACGCAAACTAGTGCGTAAACGTACTCAGTTTAATGCGAGAAATACTCCGGAACATCAACATATACTCAACATACCTTAAATAACCTTTACATAACTTAGAAATAAGTTTTGAAGGCTTTGGTATGGCAAAAACAAGTTAATTCGACTACAGGGACTAAATATGACAAACTGCGAAAGTATGCCAATTTGAACTGTAACGAACATTCCGGAACATGACCATAAGTTAAAAACACCTTAAATATCCTTTACATAGCTTAGAAATAGGCTTTGAGGGGTTCGGTGTGTTAAAATAAACTTTTGGGTCATTCAGGGACTAAAAGCGTCAAAAAGTGCACAAGTTTGCATTTTCGCGCATAACTTACGTTCTGAATACATCCGGACATCCAAAAATTTATGTAAGCATGACTACATTATATTTTAGTGTTCGCCATAAGAAAAATCCATTCGTCGCGTCATTTGGATCGTTTTTCGCGCTTATGCGCATTCCGTCGTAATTAAGCGAACATCGCGACCGTACGGCCAAACGAACCGACATCCGAGATATTTTTGAACACATTTTAAGTTCCCTATACTTTAACTTCATTTTAGAGCTTTGAAATGGGGTTAACGGGCCTTAAACGTGTCGAAAATGGGCTGAATGCATAACAGGGACCAAAAGTGTAAATCTGCCAAACTTAGGCCTAGCGGTGCGCTACACTTTTAGTGTAGCGGTGCGCTAGCCTATGCCAGAACAGATAATAACAAACAGTCAGCAGATTATCAGCTGATTAAACCACAACCACATGTTTGCAACTTGCATTTTCAGCTGATAAACATCATTTCTAGCCACCACAACTTTGTGACAAGTGTACGGCTCGGATCGTGGCACGATATTCAAGAAACGATCCTAACGGCTCTACTTTTCCTATAAATACCCACCCCCCATTGCTTCAAAACCCACAAATCTGATCATTTGGGCTCTAAGTTGGAACTTTCGTTTCATACCTGAGTTACTTGGATCGGGATTAGCATTCGGGGACCCTTCGTAAGTCCTCTTTCGTTCTTTTATTGCTTTTCGAGTCCGAAAGTCAAACTTTGTTTGACTTTCTGCATTGACCAGTTTATGGTCGATGCAAAGTTCGTTTGAACTTCATAACGTGAGCGTGATCACGATGGTTATAGTCCCTAGTGACTATACCTACTGATTACCACGTTATCTAGGCTCAGTGACGAGCCGTAGTTTCGGTCAGAATACGTATTCTTGCGTATTTTGTAACCAAACTACTTATGGGTATCAAAACCGTTTGTTTTGATACCAAACCTATTTTCTAAACTTAGTTAAGCATGTTTTAACATGCTTAGCTCGTCACTTTTAGTTTAGTGCTTAGATAGGGTCGTAAGGTAAGCGATCTAAACAATCGCTTATACTTTCGAACCCGACCCGTTTGGTCGATCATTAGGATCCGACCAAGCACATTAGGTGACCATAGTATATAGGGAATAACCTTACGAGGTTATACCTTATGGTCGCTTCGTTTAAGTAGTTGTATGATAGGTAGTTTATATGCCTTAGGTAAATTACCAAAATACCCCTTTGATGCCAAAATTCATTTTAAACATATGTAACATAACATTTGACATCTAAACTGATTTGACAACCATATTAGACATGTTAAGGCATATATTACTTGTCATAGGACTAGTTAGGCGGTCCGAACGCGTTTCACGCGAACGACGCGTTAAAGTAGCATAAGCTACCTAAACGGGTCGTAATGGGTCACAAACACTTAGGATAGGTTTCATTTAGTATGTAGGCTTTGTTAAACCAAATGACACGAGTCTCTACACTCGTTTGGTTTACGAAACCTCATTCTATCCAATCATCCGATTAAGGTCCGGTTATTGACATAGTTACCTATATTAGGTGCCGTTTGATTCTGAGATCTCTAGCATTACTTGGTGATTATCTTTAGACATCTGAGCAATCTCAAGTGAGTACATAGACCCCTCTTTTACTGTTTTCCAAACTGTTTTGGGGTGAAACACATGTGCCTACTTGTTACTTTCATGCTTTCCTGTTTTCACATCATATACTGCTATGTTCGTTAGTACATTATAGTACATGATTTTATGACATTTCATGCTAGGTGTGCCCAATTTTGTGCATTACTTAGTACATTGTTTTACATGACATTTCATGCTAGGTGTGCCCATTTTGTGCATTTCTTAGTACATCGTTTTACATGACATTTCACGCTATGTATGTTCATTTGATTACATACTTAGTGCATTGTTTTCACATGCTTACAATTCTGGTATGACATTTGGTTTGTTTACATGGGACAATACATTCATTAACATTAGCTACGTCGTTCGTTAGTAGGTAGTGGTACCATAGGAATTGACAACTCCCGTTCCGGACATCCCAGGGAAAGGGGACAGAAAGGAATGACCGAATTCGATGATATAAGACAGATAGACCTTTAATTTGTTTAAAGGGTTTATCACCACAGTCACAAGGCTTGGATGTATGCATTTTTACAATACCGCATAGATGTTCATATTAAATAGTTGCATGCATTTACACAAAACATAGTGTTGATTTAAACCAATGTTTTACTCCAATACTTTGTTTTCGTGCATATGGTTTAGTTGAGACATTTCACTTGCCATACATGACATTTTGACATAGACATTTGACATGGATATTTGACATAGACATTTGACATGGATATTTGACATAGACATTTGACATGGATATTTGACATAGACATTTTGACATGATTTACATTTGACACAAACACTTTTGACATTGGTTTTACATACTACATGATTTACATCTTGACATGAACACTTTGACATATTATTCAATACATTTTGACAACTGGTTTAAACATAGACTTCTTACATTGGTTGGTTTGGTTTGATCAAGTGATTAAGTAACGATGCGTGTGTAATATGATACAAGCATGGTGGATACGCCGCTGGTACTTCCTATATATGAGTGTTTGTATGGTATTACATGTCGTAACGTTATTTGAATCATTTCAATATTGAGACATAGAACATTTTATATAAATAACATATTTTTCACAAGACATTGATTTACAAACAACTTATCTTATACAAACACATTTTTACATGGTCATTTATTAAATCTGACATTTACTTATACATATCATCTGATCTTATTATTTTCAAATGATTTACAAGACAAAGCAAATTACAAGATTCATGACTAAACATTTTCTTAAACATAAGTCATGAATCCTATTTTTACAAACCTATGTATCTCACAGGCATTTTTATGCTGACGTACCTATTTTCACATGTGTTTTCAGGTGCTTTTCCGTAGGATGTTGATCATGATACTAGGGCGGACCTGTGCCTTAGAGACTTTAAAAGAGGATAGACTATGTTTAATTATGTTATAAACTCTTTTGTTTACTGTTCAAGACAATGTAACACTCTTGTTTAATAAATAAATAAAACTTTGTATGTCATGGTTATGAGACAATTAATTCTGTTACAACACTCCCCGACGTTTCCGCCACGTTTTGTATGTTACACGTGGTCGGGGTGTGACACTACATGTTCCAATGAAATGCTATTAATCGGGCGAATAAACGAAATGGTCGAAACAGTAATACATAACACTCGACGACGACAATTTGGCGTATCGACATCGCGAGGAAAATTACTGCGATGTCGAGTCTAAAATAACACATTTTTTGACACTTAACGAACACAAATCTATGAGGCCGATAACAAGAATCCGGAAAGTCAAAAACTATAAAAATTACAGAGTATTTTCATATGAAAAATGAACATTTTAAAAGTTTACATACTTGGTAAATTTTTGAGTAAAATGCAAGATTCTTTCTAATGGGCTCACAAAAATTAGATTTAGGCCAAGGCCCAATGACAAAACATTTGGGGTAGGCCCAAATTACTAAAATACATGGGCTAGAGCCCAATGATAAATTATTTGGGGTAGGCCCAAATTACTAAAATACATGGGCCAAGGCCCAATGACAAGAAACATGGGCTCGGCCCAATGACATAAAAGACATGGGCTCGACCCAAGAACATTAAAACATGGGTTAGGCCCAATAACATCAAAGACATGGGCTCGGCCCAATAACATTAAAACATGGGTTAGGCCCAATAACATAGATGACATGGGCTCTGCCCAATGACATGAGCAAAGGTTCAATGACATGCATGCGCGGCACGAGGACATGTGAAGGGCGAAGCCCGTTCACACATAATTCAATAAACATAGAATAAATATATACACTTATGAATTCAATATATATAACAATCGAGCGAGTAAACTACCAACGCTCTAAAAATACAAAGTTGTTACAAAGATGACAAGCGATAACATAATAAAGAATTCAAGATGAACAACTTGTACGGGGTCCGATAAGACCTAGTGTCTAATCAAGTTAGTGCACATGTAGGTTATTCACGCGTACGGACGCTCACCTACGGTCATGGTTGTAGAAATCGGCCTAGGCGGCCGATTAATCGGCGCCTTGGCGCTAGGCGGTCATCTACTGCCTAATTTTGAGCTAGGCGGTCAATTAATCGGTCATGGTCAAAAATCGATCAAAATCATTCCTAGGCGGTCAAAATCGGTCCTAGGCGGTCAAAAATTGGATTAATCGGACAATATTAGTCGGTCAAAAATATCAAAATCGGTCCTAGGCGGTCAAAATTGGTCAAAATCAGTCAAAATCGAACCATACTATCTGAAACTTGAAGTATTTATATGAATTTTGAAGTATTATTTATATATTATTGGGTATATATATATAATTTTGAAAAAATACATATAAAAATCCCATTCCGATTAATCCCGATTAATCCTGATTAATCCCGATTAATCCCTAGGTTGTACCTCACCGCCCGACTAGCGCCTAGCGCCTTCTACAACATTTCCTACAGTATTACATAATATGGAACGCAAATTTGTGAGTTCATGTCCCTCCTTTCAATGATTTCAATGTTTTGTTTTAAAACAGTCGAGGGGGAAATACATGACAAAACTATGGGTACGTTAGCTATGGGTTTAGATGATAACAAGATCAATGTACATAAGTAGGATGATGACATTGTAACCATTAATCACTTAGTGACCAAGGTGCAAAAGGTGTAGATCTATTGAGCTTGAGACACGCTCCACTCCTGGTTGGTATACCCTGGAGTGCTTTTGTGATCCCAAGAATGTCAAAGTTGTCTCGGGTTGGTTGCGTACTTATGGTACATAATGTCAGGGGGCTCGCTACCCACTGATAGCTCCTTAAACTCCATGAATGCTAATACACACCATGATTACATTACAAGATTTCAAAGATTTCGTATGATAACAATAACTACATGAACTCGCTCAACTTTTGTTGACTTTTTAAAACTAAATGTATTTCAGAAAATAAGTCTTGAGCCGGTGATACATGATTGGATGCAATGATTACCTTTCTTACGTCACACGCTTCCGCAACTGGCAGAGTGTGACAGATTGGTATCAGAGCTCCAATTGTAGTGAACCGGGGAAAAACTTTTACAAAGTTTGGTTTACAATCACCGAAGGGCTCACACGAAAACAAAGTCAATAACGTTACAAAAGTGATTTCAAAAGTATGACAAAATGAAAAAAGGTTTTCATTGTGTCATGATATCATGAGGATCTATCACGCGGGCTCAATCATAAGTGACGGATAAGGATCAATACATGGTTAGTCTATAAGGAACAGGCTCGAAACATTAGGAAGTACATGTGAAACACGAGAACAAAAACAGCTTGAGATTTAGTGATTATATATATAATGTATTTATATATGTGTTGTACGAAATATTTTTCCATGAATGAAAATACCTTCGACTACGAATTCTATTATTACTGTTGACTCACGTGATGAGAATGATAACCTCGCATCTATTACGAAGTATGGCTGACGTGGTCCCTAAGCGAGACCCTAAAGCATTGATTCCATGGAAGATGGTTGTTTTCCCTTGGATGGTATATGTCTAGCTTCAGTAGTGATGACGAGGCGGAGGTGGTGGCCTTGGACAACTACTCTATTTGTGGGACGAGGTCCCTGAGACTCATACTAATCGTGAACGAAGACACTCTCATCCAGACAAGGAAGATGAAGTACTCATCTTGAAGGTGCCCCTCCAGTTGTTATTATGACAAATTCTTTTATTACTATTTCAGTTAACGTTGGGCCCTTCCATGAATAATGACAATAGGCGTCAACACGTGGACCATCACAAAGGTCCCTCCTATGTTGAAGGTATATAGACAATAGTGTCCTCTCGTTGACCGATCGTCTGCTTGAATGAGAGAATGCTAGGGTGACCATGCAAGACAATTTATTAATACGGGGGCCCACGTAATAACAACTTGTAGTGTATGGAAATCCTGGTGGGCTCTGCGGGTCAAGCTAATGATCACTAATCCATTTGAAAATTCTTAAGTTGTTCAAGTTTTTATCTAGTAGAATGCTAACCGGAATGGTTACTATAACACTTTATGATACAGGAAGATCACACGTATTGTTCGCACATCACATTCGATCTATAACACAAGTCGTTTGAGAAAATTCGTCAAAAGCAAACAAAATTTGTTGTCCAGTCATGGAGGATTTTCCCTAACATTCTCGGAATTCTTGTACATAGGCTGGTTCTTTGGTGTCTATGACACCTTACCTTAACTTAGCTATTGGAAATGATTACATTAACCTCTGTCATTTGACATTTGTCTTATGCTAAGGGATGATATAGCAAGGGCCATGCTACAACCCCCTTCATTGCATTTTATTCGACATCAATGGAAATTATAAAATTTTTGTTGGAGCTCGTGGAGCTCAAGGGATATCAATGTATTAGTCACACGGGTTAGTGCGGCGAAGGATTTTCCTACGTGGGACAGTCGAGGTCCACAAGGTAGGAAATACATACTGTAAGGATGGAGACGACCGTTTGGTTTCTCCTCCTCACCGAATTACCTCTTTTCCCACTAAGGCATATGGTCAATACATGCAGGAGGTACTGCACATGTTGGGTTGTGTTTATTCATGTTATCATTATTCAAACATGCATGAACAATGCGGTCTTGAGGTTTCCATGACCAATTATATTCTTAATTCTTAGGCGCATAGTAGGCTAAATCTGTTCAAATACATGTCTAGATCCTTTGATACTATGTATCAGAAATAACATGGTGTCAAAAAGAAAATTTACGCCCATAAAAGGGTCAGTTAATCAGCACCCTACTATTAAAGTCGAACTAGAGTCTTTATGGAACAATGTGAGGTTGCGGGAATTGCACAACATGAGGTTGTTGAGTCGGCACTAGTGATGGTATTGATGGTACCGGTAGTTTAAGTGGTTCAAATCCCGATGGGATGAGAACGAGTGGCAATGTCACACTTGGAGATGCAATCACACCAGGTTTTAATTATAAGGCTTTTCTGGATTATGAGCCGCGAGACTTCACTGATACTAGAGGTGCAGTAAGTTATGTCCGCTAAATAAAGGCAATGAAGTCAGTTAATCGTGCTAGTAAATGTACTCCTAAGTAAACGATTTGGTAAACGAATAGTCATTTGTTGAGGGAGACGATAACTTGGTGGAATCTCCAAGTGCAAACTATAGGGAGTAATACAACAAAGAGGTTATTGTGGGAAGAACTCAAGGATCTTACGCGAGAATAGTATTGCTCGCTAGTAGTAAATTCCAAGGTTGGGAACCGAACTCTAGAACTCGATTATGATTAGAGCGAACGTAGCTGGTTACCCCTGATGCCTCTACGATCTCTAAAAGATTGTTGCATACTAGATAACACCGGAATCCAAAAAGCGCTGAGTGCTACGCTTGGGGTTTAGCCCTGAGATATGAAGCTGGCATCAAGGATTACACTAATAACTTGCCATAAATTCTGAGTGAGATAAGTGAAACTCTCACTTTGAGGGCACTTGCAAAAGTGCCAAGAGTAACAGTGTGGTGAGACTGAGCACAAAACGGAAACTAATGAGTTAGATATACTCAAGAAAGAACCAGGAGATTTTAACGGTGGCAAAGAGATCACTACAAGCATGGATGTTTAATGACGAATCAAGCAAGTGAATAAGTAAGTGTATGGATAGAACTATGAATACTCCCCAAAATCCCATTGTTGCCATGGGTACGTTCTACTCTACAACCAGTATGTATCAATTCTTTGGATACCAACGTCGGCTTAACTTAGTGTCTTTAGCTACTAAGCATATACACCAAATAGAGTCATGTAGGTTAGACATGTCTTACTCTATCAAGTTAGCTAACGGGGAATTAGCAGGGTCATGTGAAGTCATTAAGGGTCACCAATACATTTCCTATTAACTGACTCGTTGCATTCGTTTTATTCGATACCAGTGTCGGTATTAGTTTCATCCCCCTAGAATTCTAAATATACTTGGCCTAGAGTCAAGTAAGCTAGAAGCCCCCTCATTCCATAGGATTGGTCAACGGTAGATTAGTTGAGTTGGGAGAAGACATTAAAGGATGTACACTCGAACTTGGAGCATAGAAATTAAACATTGACCATTTTACCCGTTCAATTGGGTTGTTACGACATAGTTTTTGACATAGACTAGCTATCCGACAATCGAGCCGGAATTACATGTCATGAGAAGATCATTTGCACCCCCTGGTTGATGTAGAACATTTGTTAATTCACAGGGAGAAACAGGACACACCCCTACGAATTATTAATTGCATGAGGGCTTGAAAGTGTCTTAGAAAAGGATACATCGCCTTTCTTGACCGTGTGGTTGACAAGAAGGCCGAGGAGTGCAAAGTGGAGGACATACATGTGGTAAGGTAATATCCCGAAGTCTTTCCAGAAGACTTGTCAGGACTACCTTCACAACGACAAGTTGAATTCCATATCGATCTAGTGCCAGGAGCAACACCGGTGGCAAAAGATCCATATCGATTGGCGCATTCGAAGATGCAGAAATTATTTACTCAGCTTCAGGAACTATTTGACAAAGGATCCATTAGACTGAGTTTCTCGCCTTGGGGAGCTCCAGTGCTATTTGTCAAAAAGAAGGATGGAACCTTTCGGATGTACATCGATTATAGAGAACTAAACAAGCTAACTATCAAGAATCGGTATCCTTTACCGAGGATCGACAACTTGTTCGATCAATTACAAGGTTCCAGCTCTTATTCCAAGATTGATCTAAGATCCGGATATCATCAGCTGAGGATTCAAGAGGAAAGCATTACTAAGACAACGTTTAGGACTCGCAATAAGAATTATGAGTTCCTTGTTATGCCATTCGGCTTAACAAACGCTCCCGCCATGTTCTTGGATTTAATGAACCGGGTATGTAAGCCATACCTCGACAAGTTCGTGATCGTATTCATTAGGGACATATTAATATATTCACGAACCGAGGAAGAGCATGAACAACATTTGAGAACTATTCTAGAGCTGCTTAAGAAAGAACAATCGTATGCCAAATTCTCGAAATGCGAATTTGGGATTCGCGAGGTACAATTTCTCTGTCACGTGGTAAATGAGAACGTAATACATGTTGACCCAGCTAAGATAGAATCCATAAAGAACTGGAACACTCCAAAGACCCCAACGGAAGTAAGACAATTTCTAGGCTTAGCGGGATACTATCGTAGACACTGAGAATTTTTCTAAAATTTATCAACCGCTAACCTCGCTCCCTCAAAAGGATAAAAGTTCGATTGGGGTGAAAAACAAGAAATGGCATTTCAACTACTCAAAGATAAATTAAGCCAAGCGCCAATCTTATCACTCCCAGACGGTACTGATGACTTTGTGGTGTATTGTGATGCATCGCACCAGGGCTTGGGTTGCATGTTAATGCAACATGAAAAAGTCATCACGTACGCGTCGCGACAGTTAAAGATTTGGCGTCATTATCTTTATGGTACTAAGTGTGCCATATTCACCGATCACAAGAGTCTTCAACATATATTTAATCAAAAGGAATTAAACAAGTGCCAACGTTGTAGGGTGAAGTTGTTGAATGACTATGACGGTGAAATCAAGTACCATCCGGGCAAAGCAAACATTGTAGAAGATGCTGTGAGCAGGGAAGAGCGAGTCAAAACATTACGAGTACGAGCTTTAAAGTTGACAATCCAAACGAACTTTACTACTCGAGTGCACGATGCACAACAAGAAACTCTAGAGCCGGAAAACATTCAAGCAGAATCCTTGTGGGGATTGGAAAAACAAATGGAAATGAACAAAGATGGCACTTTATATTTCACGGGAAGGATCTGGATCCCATATTTTGGCGGTCTACAAGACTCGGTGCTGGACGAAGCACACAAGTCGAAATATTCAATACATCCAGGATCCGATAAGATGAATCAGGATCTAAGAGAATACTAATATTAGAAGCCGTTTGGCTTATTACAACAACCCGAGATTCCCGTTTGTAAATGGGAACAAATAGCAATGGACTTCATTAAAGGACTCCCACGGACCTCTCGAGGTCATGACATGATATGGGTTATCGTTGATCAATTAACCAAGTCAGCTCACTTCTTACCTATTCGTGAAAAAGACAGTACCGCGAAGTTAGCTGAAATCTACCTTAATGAGATTGTGGCACGTCATGGAGTGCCTATTTCGATAATCTCGGATCAGGATGATTACTTTGTGTCAAGAATATGGCAATCATTCCAAGAATCGCTTGGACCTCGTTTGGATCTAAGCACAACATTTCATCCGCAAACCGATGGCCAAAGCGAATGAACCATCCAAACTTTGGAAGGCATGCTTTGTACATGTGTGAAGGAATTAGGCGGTAACTGGGATACTCATTTACCTCTGGTAGAGTTTTCATTTAATAACAGTTATTACACAAGCATTAAAGTCGCCCCATTCGAAGCACTATACGGACGGAAGTGCCGATCACCGTTGTGTTGGGCGGAAGTCAGAGACAAACAACTCATTGGCCCCGAACTACTCCAAGAGACTACTGCTAAGATATCAAAGATACGAGACCGTATCCAAGTGGCTCGTGACAGACAAAAGAGCTACGCGGACAGAAGACGTAAACCATTATCCTTCGAGGTCGGAGACAAAGTTTTACTAAAAGTCTCTCCTTGGGAAGGTGTAGCCAGATTCGGGAAACGTGGAAAACTAAACCCGAGATACATTGGGCCATTTGAAATTCTTAAAAAGATCGGTACCGTCGCGTACAAGTTAAAACTACCTGAAGAACTCAATAACATACACGACACATTTCATGTGTCGGATCTTAAAGAAAAGTCCAACCAACGAAAACAGTTATCATTCCAACGGATGAAATTCACGTAGATGACAAACTCTAGTTTACTAATGAACCCGTTGTGGTTATGGACTGGAAAGTCCACAAGACAAGGAGAAGTCATATTAAACTAGTCAAAGTCTGCCGGAACTCACGTCATGGACCCGAGTATATATGGGAACGTGAAGGTCAGATCAAGACAAAGTGCTCCCACCTGTTCGGGAAAAACTCCTTTAAAGGATAACTCAATGTGAATTTCGGGACGAAATTCTTTTTAACATGAGGTGAATGTGACAAATGGCAAATAACCGGTGATTCCGTACAAACTAATCACTATTTTATTTACATAATCTCATTCATTTAGCGTAATTTAATTTCGTAACTGTGTTGTAAATCAGATAACAGTGTTAGGATAAGAAAACAATGTTAAAACATATGTTGGTTTTCGTCGTATTTCGAAACTAATCAAACAATGTACTAAAAGTGTTGGTAGAAAGTGTTGCGCGCACTATTCACGACTACACTATTCATGCCAGCAAACCGTGAAAACAAAACGAAACAATGAAAAACGACACACGAACAACATGACTGAGTCCATAAACATAAGAAAACACTAATATGAAAACATAAAAAATATAAGACTTTCCGGTACAACGCCCTGATCGCTAAAACGTTCGTTTCGCTAAAAATATGCAAATTTTAACTCGTCCGAATCGATAATTTAGCATTTCCGAGACTCCGGAATTATGAAAAATGATGACAAACATATGAAAACAACATGAGGATAATAATGGGGTGTCCGAAACATAAGTTTTCGGCGCTACACCGCAACCCCCATAACTTATCCATTATGGAACTGACAAGCTAGTTAACCATATTCTGGTCGCCAAAACAACCAAACGGACAACATGGCGAACTAGTTAAGCTTAATTTGGAACTCGAAATCACTTCATACGTCATTTGGTTGCGGGATAACAACCTGCGGCAAACCTTCGTCGGTACGAAATGAAAGTGCCATTAACTAGCCGACGCCTAAACGGAAAGCATTTAAGGTATCAAAATATAACTTACACTAGTCTAGCGAACTAGTTAACCATATTTTGGCATCTTAAACACCTTATATAAAGGCCATAGCAACAATGGTGAATTAAAACCATAGCTCCCGGTATTATGTAGTACCTTTCGTATACCATCCGGTATCGAACCAACGAGCGAACTAGTAGTATTGTTACCATCCGAAACTAATAACAACTAGTCTAGTGAACTAGTTAATATCACTTAACAATCTAAACTATTAATTACACTCTACCTTACCTAGTAAACATAATTAAAAAAAACTACACATAATATTATATATACATATATGTAACAATTAGAAATAAAATAATAAAATCATCTCCATCCTCTAATATGTCGGTCAACATAGGGGTCCATAAGCCCCTTACCCACTTGAAATTATGGTATACAAAGTATGGCATAAGAGATTTTATAAGTACTTGTGAAGATCTTTGCATAATTCTCATACATCACTACCATTCCCTATTATTCATAGACTTTTCAAACACCAAACATAACCCTTTCTCCTCCTCTATATTTCGGCAGCCCCAAACCCTTTTCATATTTTCTTTTTTCATCCATTAAATACCTCCATTTAACCTAGTTTAAGCCTTTTCAATAAGCATCTAAGTTGTAGCAACAATGGAGGAACATTGGGAGGTGCATGGAAGCTTAAATCTCTTCTTAATATTCTTATTTGGCTTGTGCAAATTTGTAAGCTCTCAAACCATCATATTTAAGCTTCTTATTACTAGTATTTACTAGAAGTACAAGTTGATGATCTTGAAATTAAAGATAAACATAACCAAAAACCCAAATCTCAAACATAATAAACACTAAATATAACTATATTATGTGTTGATTTATTAGATTTGTGATAGCTAGTTAGTATAATCTTGTTTATGTTGATCATGTTAGAACAAGTTGTGTAAAAAAAATGGGATTATGATGATCTTGATGCTTATATATTGTAGTAATCTATAAGCATGTTACTCTTGCCATGTTAAACTTGAAAATATGATTTAAACATGATTATGTTTAAATCATGCAAGATCATCATCCCTAAAATCATGAGCTTTACATGTGTATATAACCTTTATTATGGTTCTTGAAATATTAAACATGTAATGGACATGAAACTTGACTTTTAAAAACTAGTAAACTTGCTATTTATATAAAAAAGCGGACATATAAAGCTTGTTATAAAAAATGGGTGATACATAAAAGTCTTGGTATTTTACTAACTTGGAAAATATATATATGTTAAAAGCTCATGAAAGAATGAAAGCATGTGTGATTTTTACTTAAAAAATGGTTTTTGGTAAAGCTTAACAACTTGGTGATGATTTGGAAATTGATATGTGGTTTAAATACGTTTTTGAAACGTGGAGAACACCATAGTTTAGGGGAAACTATGGCGAAATTTTTCTAAAAATCTAATCGCGATTAAAGTGTGATTAACGGGTGATTAACGAAGTTAAATGCAATTAGTGGTCATAAACGTCATTATGGAAGCTTTGATGAAAATGGCTAAGTCCGAAATACCCAAAAGTTCTTGCGAACTTGAAAATATATTTTTACAAAAATAAATGGGTAAAAATAAATTACCATGTATAAGTATAATTTTTGTCAAAAATTATATATTTTGGAAACTTATCAAGTATATGTATTTTGTGCTATGTGTATGTACTTAGATACCTTTAGGGTGATCAAAATAATACACTCATAATTACAAGAAATACTTGTATGTGACAAGTATAAAAAGACACCAGAAATACATATACATGTTTCCTAAATGTTCCAATGAAATGTTATTAAACGGACGAATAAACGAAATGGTCGAAACAGTAATGCATAACGCTGGACGACGACAATTGGGCATATCGACATCGCGAGGAAAATTACTACGATGTCGAGTCTAAAAATAACACATTTTTAGGCACTTAACGAACACAAATCTATGAGGCCGATACCAAGAATCCGGAAAGTCAAAAACTATAAAAATTACCGAGTATTTTCATATAAAAAATGAACATTTGAAAAGTTTACATACTTGGTAAATTTTTGAGTAAAATGCAAGATTATTTCTAATGGGCTCACAAAAATTAGATTTGGGCCAAGGCCCAATGACAAAACATTTGGGGTAGGCCAAAATTACTAAAATACATGGGCTAGAGCCCAATGATAAATTATTTGGGGGTATGCCCAAATTACTAAAATACATAGGCCAAGGCCCAATTACAAGAGACATGGGCTCGGCCCAATGACATAAACGACATGGGCTCGGCCCAATAACATTAAAACATGGGTTAGGCCCAATAACATGAGAGACATGGGCTCGGCCCAATAATATTAAAACATGGGTTAGGCCTAATAACATGAAAGACATGGGCTCGGCACAATAACATTAAAATATGGGTTAGGCCCAATAACATAGATGACATGGGCTCGGCCCAATGACATGAGCAAAGGCTCAATGAAATGCGTGCGCAACACGAGGACATGTGAAGGGCGAAGCCCGTTCACACATAATTCAATACACATAGAATACATGTATACACTTATGAATTCAATATATATAACAATCGAGCGAGTAAACTACCAACGCTCTAAAAATACAAAGTTGTTCCAAAGATGACAAGCAATAACATAATAAAGAATTCAAGATGAACAACTTGCACGAGGTCCGATAAGACCTAGTGTCTAATCAAGTTAGTGCACATGTAGGTTATTCACGCGTACGGACGCTCACCTACGGTATTACATAATATGGAACACAAATTTGTGAGTTCATGTCCCTCCTTTCAATGATTTCAATGTTTTGTTTTAAAACAGTCGAGGGGAAATACATGATAAAACTATGGGTATGTTAGCTATGGGTATACATGATAACAAGATCAATGTACATAAGTAGGATGATGACATAGTAACCATTAATCGCTTAGTGACCAAGGTGCAAAAGGTGTAGATCTATTGAGCTTGAGACACGCTCCACTCCTGGTTGGTATACCCTGGAGTGCTTTTGTGATCCCAAGAATGTCAAAGTTGTCTCGGGTTGGTTGCGTACTTATGGTACATAATGTCAGGGGGCTCGCTACCCACTGATAGATCCTTAAACTCTATGCATGCTAATACATACCATGAATACATTACAAGATTTCAAAGATTTCATATGATAACAATAACTGCATGAAATCGCTCAACTTTTGCTGACTTTTTAAAACTAAATGTATTTTAGGAAACAAGTCTTGAGCCGGTGATACATGATTGGATGCAGTGATTACCTTTATTACGTCACACGCAACACGCTTCCGCAACTAGCAGGGTGTGACATAAAACCAACCCTTTATTAATACTAATGTTGGAAAAAGCTCGTGTTTTCATACTTTTTATATTTTCAGGGATAAAAGAGCTTAAATTTGAAAAAGGAGAAGAAAGACAACAAAATCCAACATAAATGTAAAGAAGACGGAATTACCGCAACTTGTAAAGCCCTGATTCACATCCAAACCTCAAAATAACAAAAACAGAAGGCTGGCACGGGCCCGTGTCCACCTGACACGGGTCGTGTCCAATGATGGATACTAGGCAGAAGAAAAAGACAACTGCAAAAGACAAAAATGGTAGCCAACACGGGGCGTGGTCAACTCAAAGATTTGTAGAATCTATGATAGTACAACAAGTACTTTGGCCACGGGCATACCGTTGACACACGGGGCCATGTTAGTACAATATCTGACATGCAGTTAATGAGGAAGAGAGAGGGAGACAGGCACGGGGCCGTGCCAGGCGGGCACGGGCCATGCTGAAGCTTCTGTTTACAGCTATAAATAGAAGTGTTTGGTTCCACTTCAACTCATCCCTTGGCAAACCACTTCTCTCTTACTTGCCACCACTCCACCACCACTACAACACCATTATCCATCATCCACCACCATCATGCATTTTTCTATCTTTAGAGTGTGTGTGTAGTTTCGGGATCCAAGATTGATCGTAAGGATCTTTGTCAAACAAAGGCCATGCTTGGTTAAATTCTTACATCACTTGGTGAAGACTTTTCTTTTATGTATTTCCTTTATGATTTCCAATATTTGGCTACTTTTTAATTGGGTATGTATTAATGACTTTAATAATTATTTTTTTATGTTGAAGGTGAATTTATTCAAATACTCTTCATACGTTCGTTTACTCAACATGTTCATGTCTTTACGGTCTATATAAATCATGTTAATTAACCCGAAAGGGAGATTAGAATGGTGGTTTGGGTAATTCTGTGTCTCGTTCAGTGTATAGATCATGCGAGAACCTGGTTCAAGCCTAGTAACACCTCACGAGTCGGAGCTGGCATTACCCGCCACGGGAGAGGTGCAAAAAGCATGAATCCCTTATTCTTAAACTACTATTAAAACTTTAAACCAACCCCGCGAGGACTGTATCCCTGCTGACTCAGACAAATGGGTTGAGAGTGATCGCCGCCTTTTACGAGGGGTCCACCACATTTCGCATTAATAACTTACTTAATTATCTTTCAATAGTCCGACCTAGTGGGATTGTGTCCTTTCTGACTCAAAGCACTAGGTTGAGGGTAACGTCGCCTCCAAAAGAGGGGCCTACTACTATAACTAAGATAATCTCTTAAAATGCCCAAAGTGCAGAAATCATCAAAAGGGTACATGAAAGATAAGTTGGATCCAAGTGATTCTTTCTTGTCTATCATTTTTATTTTATTTTTATTTTCTATTTTTATCTTTTTATTTACTTAAAAATATTTTCTCAAAAGTTGGTTCGATTAGACGTTGACGATAAGCCGGTACTAAAAGCTCTTGTGTCCTTGGACGACCTCGGTATCTTGCCATCACTATACTACGTCCGCGATGGGTATACTTGCCCTAGCGTGTGTGTAGAGTGATAGTAGAATAACGTGTTTTATAAATTTAAAACTTGAAATCGGCGAGTAAAAAGAGCTAAAAATATAACTAAAAAATATATACACCCGCACGCACGTCAATACTATATTCATATCTGTACTCTGGGTTAGTGCGAGACCTTGAGAGCTCAGGTATGAACTACCGTTCAGTCAAAGAGATGAAGGCTCGACTTAAAGGTGTGTCCCACTTAGGGTTCTTCTTTACAACTGTACTTGATTTATATCTATCGATATTATTCAATATTTATGCAGAGGGAAAGCTTTTAAAGCACGCAAATTATTATATGAGGTCTAGGCTATTGCTGACGCAAAGTCAGAGGACCAGGGATAATACCCCAGATACTAAACAGTATAAAGACCTAATATCTCAGAATCAGGCAACCTCTCAAGCGAAATTTCGGAGTACTAAGTCCATATATCCGAGAGATGTTCCCCACGGGATAAGAAAGTTATTGATTTTATGTTTATATCTCGAAATCAATCTACTGAATGTGTAAAAACCTACTGTCATATCATCAGCGAGACCGTTTATCACATTTGACATTCCATTTCTTTAGCATCCTTGATTCCGGCTCCAGGGGACTCCTTGGGAATCGGCGCCCCGAGGAAATTTATAATCAAATTGAAGACTTTGCTCAAAACAGATTTCAATGGCACACTCCTAGGGGTTCAATGTCTATAGCCCCGGGCGCCCACAAAGTGGATGATTCCACTTCTTTGCAAGCCCAAATCTAAGCATTAACCAATAAAATAAAGAAACTTAAATTAAACAAAACGGCTTCGGTTATGGCTTGCGAAGGATGCTGCGGCCCGCATGAAAACTGGAGTTATATGAAAGATCTAGAAAATCAAACGGAAGTGGTAAATTACCTAAATAACCGACCACGACCACCGGGAGTCCAAAGTAAAACTTTCACTCCGAATGGCGTAATCAACCCAACTTTGGTTGGAGGGAATCGGGGGGTAATAACCAACAAAATCAAAATCAATGATATAACTTTCAACAACAACCACAAAATGGGCAACAAAGTTTTCAATCACAACAAGGAGGAAGAGAAAGGCTTGAGGATATTACCACTCGCCACTTCTCCGAATCCGATAAAAGATACTTGGAAAGGTTCTCACAAACCGAAAATGAAATAAGAAACCAACGAGCTAGTATTCCAAATCTCGAAAAACAATTTAGTCAACTAGCCCAACATTTCGCCGAAAGACCACAAGGAGCCTTACCAAGTAACACCGAAAAAAACCCAAAAGCCCAAGTAAATATAATTAATCTAAGAAACTGGAAGGTAGGACCCGAGAGTGAGCCAACCCCACAAAAAAACAACCCAATAGAAGCTGAAACGCCCACCAACAATAACTAAGAAAACACTCAACCCCAAAACACCGACACTCACACAACCAAACCACATCTGGTCCCCTACCCCGGTCGTTTACTTCGGCAAAAGACCGACGAACAGTTTACTAAGTTTGTGAGCTTGCTTAAACAACTCCACATCAATCTTCCTTTTGTAGAGGTCCTCACTCAAATGCCAAAGTATTCTAAGTTTATGAGAGACTTCCTCACTCACAAAAGAAAGATTGAAACCATCAAACAAGTCACCCTTTGTGAAGAATGCTCAGCGGCACTCCTCAATAAGTTCCCCCAAAAGAAGATTGATCCCGGAAGCTTCACCATTCCTTACTCTATTGTTGGATCGTCAATAAGCAATGCACTAGCCGACTTAGGGGCCAGCATTAATTTAATGCCGACCTCTATGTTCAACCGACTAGGATTGGGAAAGCCAAATCCTACGAAAATGAGCATTCAAATTGCGTACCGGTCTGTAAAATACCCTCAAGGTGTTATAGAAAACTTATTGATAAAGGTAGGATAATTTATTTTTCCTACCGACTTTTTTATTCTAGACATAGAAGAAGACACCGAAATTCCGCTCATACTAGGATGATCTTTCCTTGCCACCGCACGAGCTATGGTAGATATAAGCGAAGGACAACTAACATTAAGGGTTGGTGAAAAAGAGATCAAGTTTGAAGTTGGGTAACGAGCGGAGGATGATCTGGTCAAATACCTCAACGCGATTGACTCAAGCTTAAATAATGCATTACAACGCTACAACTCGGGATGTGAGTCATCCTGGGCGAGTAACATTTGACCGACTTTGGGTCTAGCCAAGGACCCTTATAAACGTAGCACACCATGGAGGCATTCCATGGACTATCCATTAGTTTAGTAGTTTAATCTTAGTTTAATATCTAGTTTAACGTTTTCTTTTGAGTATTTAGCTTTGTAGGAATAAGAAAAAGTCAACAAAGAAAAATGGATGATGAAATGTAACCCATGCACGTAAAACAGAAGCCTCCCGACTCATTTTCTGCAAAATAGTGGCTGCAGCACGGGGCCGTACTCACTCAGCACGCCCCCGTGCCCGTCTTACTGTTGTAAAACATTCCCCGTCCAGAAGGTGGCACGTGCCGTGCTCAGCTAGCACGCCCCCTGGCAACCACACTGTAAGTCTTTTGATTTCATTTGTTACTAGCACTTTGGAAACGGGTTCGTGTCCCCATTGCACGGGGCCGTGCTGCAAGTGCCAGTAACCAAATATTTTTGTTATTTTCATACTTTTTACACATATTTCCATAATAAATCCTTTTGGGACACATTGGGGACAATGTGTAATTTAAGTGTGGGAGGTGGGACGATGATAAAACCTTGAATCGTTTATCCTAAACCAAGCCTTACACAAAACTCACCTTGTAACCGCTAAACACCCCAAACTTTTTCAAAAATTTTCTTTTCATTTTTACACTTATCTTAAGTTTAGTTGGGTAAACAAGTTCTAAAAATTATGTTTTTTACAAATTTACAACCGATAGCGTCGTGATAAAAAGAACCAATTTAGAAAAATTACGAAAACGGGCATGATAAATCTTTGTAAATTTTGATTATATATACATTTTTACACTAGGACCCCTTTTCCCACAAAAGTGAGTTTTGAGCCATTACCGAGCATAAAAATATACATCTTTACTAATTGCTTAATTTTCTTTTCTTGTGTTAATAGTCCGTTTGGTTCTCACGAATCTAGAACTTGACAACCCGATACGTTCCAAGTCCTTATCGACAAAAATCTAAGTAAGTAAATGATAGAGGCAATAGGACAAACCCATTTTTCAAACAAAACCATTTTTTTTCTTTGCTTTATCCAAAAACACCCCCTTAGTTAAACCCTCTGAGCCTTAAAAACCTTTTTCATTTCAAACCCCACAAAAACTACCTTTTTTTATTTTTCATCCTTTATTTTTGTAAACTTATCGGTTATGAAATTACGACTATGGCTCAGTTTCAACTTTGGGAACAAAAAACAAAATCAGAAAAATTTGAAAAATATGCCAAAGTATTTTTTGCTAAGCCAAAAAGCAATAGAAAAACCGATAGTTTACGTTTTTACCCCCTTTCTCGAATAAAACTTACCAAACCCGAACCACCACCTACCCTTCAAAGTCCTCTTGATACTTATAAGGATTTAACGTCAAAAGTAGGAGGTTTGATCGATTGTCAAGCCTATGGTAGGAGTAAGTTCCAAATCGGGCACGAGCGTTTAACTTAATATTGGCCGAGTGTTGAGTGTATACAAATATTTAACAATGAAAGATCTTTGGTTATCCAGGATAGATAACCTGGCTCTCTCCCCCTATCAAATAACTAGATATCTGACAGTGAAAGAATCCAACTACCAAAAACCTCACAGATTATCATCCAAGTCCAAACTAATGACCTTGGAGATTTCATAAACTGTTTTTGATTTTTCGATTAAAAACCTCAAGTTTCAATTTAATGAACTTGTTTATTTTCAGGAACATGTTCAACATATTTAGACTTTGAAACTCAGATTTCAGACATCGGTTGTCGAAAATAAAGTAGAAACAAAACCTTTTTGTATTTTTCAAAGTTTATGCTAAAACACTTCGAAAATCTTTTTGTAATTTTTCTTTTAATGAAAAGCAGTAAAGAGATATTTACAGAAATACTTTTGTTTAAGTTCGTGTTAGAGACTCATATCATTTTATGACAAATCATTAGCACTGTTGAGCTATAAACACTTTAAGTTCTAAACAATTCACTTAGATTTTCAGTATACTGATCCACTTAAATTTTCACACAAACTTCAATTGGTTCGAGATACGAGATTAATGTCTTAAGCACTTAGCTTATTCGCGTGTCCCACCTCAGAATATACTCTCATATCAAGATTCCCTAGATTTAGTTTTACATGTGAATATACTGATGTGATTAAAATACAACATATAAATTATGTCAAATACGGCGTAAAAGTAACCATTTTTTAATACTAATGTTTGAAAAAGCTCGTGTTTTCATTCTTTTTATATTTTACAGGGATAAAAGAGCTTAAATTTGCAAAAGGAGCAAAAAGACAACAAAATCCAACATAAATGTATAGAAGAAGGAATTGCCGCAGCTAGCCAAGCCCCGATTCACATCCAAACCTCAAAATAACAAGAACAGAAGGCTGGCACGGGGCCGTGTCCACCTGACATGGGCCGTGTCCAATGATGGATACTAGGCAGAAGAAAAAGACAACTGCAAAAGACAAAAATGGTAGCCAACACGGGGCGTGGTCAACTCAAAGATTTGTTGAATCTACTATAGTACATCAAGTACTTTAGCCACGGGCCGTACCATTGACACATGTGGCCGTGTTAGTACAACATCTGACAAGTAGTTAATGAGGAAGAGAGAAGGAGATGGGCACGGGGCCGTGCCAGACGGGCACGGGCCATGTTGAAGCTTCTGTTTACAGCTATAAATAGAAGTGCTTGGTTCCACTTCAACTCATCCCTTGGCAAATCACTTCTCTCTCACTTGCCACCACTCCACCACCACTACAACACCATCATCCACCACCATCATCCATTTTTCCATCTTTAGAGTGTGTGTGTAGTCTTGGGATCAAAGATTGATCGTAAGAATCTTTTTCAAACAAAGGCCATGCTTGGCTAAATTCTTACATCTCTTGGTGAAGACTTTTCTTTTATGTATTTCCTTTATGATTTCCATTCTTTGACTACTTTTTAATTGTGTATGTATTAATGAATTTATTAATTAGTTTTTTATATTGATGGCGAATTTATTCAAATACTCTTCATATGTTCGTTTACTCAACATGTTCATGTCTTTACGGTCTATATAAAGCATGTTAATTAACCTGAAAGGGAGATTAGAAGGGTGGTTTGGTAATTCTATGTCTCGTTCAGTGTATAGATCCTGCGAGAACCTGGTTCAAGCCTAGTAAAACCTCACGAGTCAGAGCAGCCATTACCCGCCACGGGAGAGGTGCAAAAAGCTTGAATCCCTTATTCTTAAACTACTATTAAAACTTTAAACTAACCCCGCGAGGACTGTATCCATGCTGACTCAGACCAGAGGGTTGAGGGTGATCGCTGCCTTTTACGATGGGTCCACCACATTTCGCATTAATAACTTACTTAATTATCTTTCAATATTCCGACCTAGTGGGATTGTATCCTTGCTGACTCAAACCACTAGGTTGAGGGTAACGTCACCTCCAAAAGAGGGGCCTACTACTATAACTAAGATAATATCTTAAAATGCATAAAGTGTGGAAATCATCAAAAGGGTACATGAAAGATAAGTTGGATCTAAGTGATTCTTTCTTGTCTATCATTTTTATTTTATTTTCTATTTTTATCTTTTTATTAGCTTAAAAATCTTTTCTCAAAAGTTGGTTCGATTAGACGTTGACGATAAGCCGGTACTAAAAGCTCTTGTGTCCTTGGACGACCTCGGTATCTTGCCATCACTATACTACGTCCGTCATGGGTATACTTGCCCTAGCGTGTGTGTGTAGAGTGATAGTAGAATATCGTTTTTATAAATTTAAAACTTGAAATCGGCGAGTAAAAAGAGCTAAAAGTATAACTAAAAAATATATACACCCGCGCGCACGTCCATACTGTATTGATATCTGTACTCTGGGTTAGTGCGAGACCTTGAGAGCTCAGGTATGAACTACCGTTCAGTCAAAGAGATGAAGGCTTGACTTAAATGTGTGTCCCACTTAGGGATCTTCTTTACAACTGCACTTGATTTATATCTATCGATATTATTCAATATTTATGCAGAGGGAAAGCTTTTAAAGCACACAAAGTATTATACGAGGTCTAGGCCATTGCTGACGCAAAGTCAGAAGACCAAGTATAATACCCTAGATATCAAACAGTATAAAGACCTAATATCTCAGAATCAGGCAACCTCTCAAACGAAATTTTGGAGTACTAAGTCCATATATCCGAGAGATGTTCCCCACGAGATAAGAAATTTATTGATTTTGTGTTTATATCTTGAAATCAATCTACTGAATGCGTAAAAGCCTATTGGCATATCATCAGCGAGACAGTTTATCACATTTGACATTCCATTTCTTTAGCATGCTGTGACTGTCTACTGATGTACTATCATTTTCACTTTTTACACAAAAACTCATTTTTATTTTCTCATGTTTTTGCCTTTTTTCAAATTTTCAAATGTTTTTGTATTTTCAAAATTTTTACACCCCCTAAAATCCAAAACATTTAAAGAAATTTCAAAACCACTGCAGATAGCTTCGTCTCGACGTCCATTTTCTGCATAGCATGCTTTGTTTTGCATAAAGTACCCCCATGATCTAAACACATTGATTTTTAACATTGTTAAAACCATTTTCAACCACTTGCGAAAGCAATCATGTTTGTTCAGCCGTGAGGGTTTGGGCATATTCAATGAAAACATATTTTTTAAAAGTTTTTTTTTATTTTTAACAAAATTTTTGAGAAAATAAAAAGATACTTTTGGTTTTTAAATTTTTCTATTTTTAGTGTCACACCCCGACCACGTAGAACATAGAAAACGTGGCGGAAATGTCGGGGAGTGTTGTAACAGAATTAATTGTTTCAAATCCATGGCGATTGAAGTTTCGTTTTATTGATTAAAAGTGTTACAATGTCTTAACAAACAAGGAAATACAACATAATTAACTAGTCTTGTATCTTTTATTGTCACTAAAGCCCAAGTCTGCCTATGTGTATCTTGATCATCTTATGCAACAGCTCCTGAAAAACACATGTGAAAATAGGTACGTCAGCATAAAAATGCCGGTGAGATACATAGGTTTTGTGAAAATAGGTTCCATGACTTATGTTTGAGAAAATGTTTAGTCATGAACCTTGTTATTTGCTTTGTTTTGTAAATCATTTGAAAATCGATAAGATCAGATGATAAGTATAAATAAATGTAAGGTTAAATGAATAACCAAGTAAAATATGTTTGCATAAGATAAGATGTTTATAAATCAATGTCTTGTGAAAAGTATGTTATTTGTATAAAATGTTATATGTCTCAAACTGAAATGATTCAAATAACGCTACAATATGTAATACCATACAAACACTTATATATAGGAAGTACCAGCGGCGTATCCACCATGCTTGTATCATATTACACACGCATCGTTACTTAATCACTTAATCAAACCAAACCAACCAATGTAAGAAGTCTATGTTTAAATCAATTGTCAAATGTATTGGGTAATATGTCAAAGTGTTCATGTCAAGATGTAAATCATATCAAAATGTCTATGTCAAATATCCATGTCAAATGTCTATGTCAAATATCCATGTCAAATGTCTATGTCAAAATGTCATGTATGGCAAGTGAAATGTCTCAACTAAACCATATGCACAAAACAAAGTATTGAAGTAAAACTTGGTTTAAATCAAAGTTATGTTTTGTGGGAAATGCATGATCAAATGTCAATCATGTTAAAATGTCTATGCCGAAATGTCTATGTCGAATGTCTATGTCAAAATGTCATGTAAAACGAGGTACTAAGTAATGCACACAATTGGGCACACCTAGCATGAAATGTCATAAAATCATGTACTATAATGTACTAACGAACATAGCAGTATATGATGTTAAAACAGGAAAGCATGAAAGTAACAAGTAGGCACATGTGTTCCACCCCAAAACAGTTTGGAAAACAGTAAAAGAGGGGTCTATGTACTCACTTGAGATTGCTCAGCAGTCCTTGAGTAACAACTAAACAATGCTAGAGATCGCGGATATCAAACGGCACCTAGTATAGGTAGCTACATTAATAAACCGGACCTAAATCGGAAGATCGGGTAGCATTAGGGTTTGTAAACCAAAGGAGTGTAGAGACTCGTGTCATTTGGTTTAACAAAGCCTACATACTAAATGAAACTTAACCTGAGTGATTTCGACCCATTACGACCCGTTTAGGTAGCTTATGCTACTTTAACGCGTCGTTCGCGTGAAACGCGTTCGGACCGCCTAACTAGCCCTATGACAAGTGTTATATGCCTAAACATATTACATAATCAGTTATGTGACAAAGGTTTAGGTTACATATGCTTAATTACCAATTATACATGAAAAGGGTATTCTGGTAATTTACCTAAGGCATATAAACTACCTATCATACAACTACTTAAACGATGTGACCATAGGGTATAACCTCGGAAGGTTATTCCCTACCTACTATGGTCACCTAATGTGTTTGGTCGGATCCTAATGATCGACCAAACTGGGTCGGGTTCGAAGGTATAAGCGATTCATTAGATCGCTTACCCTACGACCCTAGACAACGTGGTAATCAGTGGGCATAGTCCCAAGGGACTATGACCAACGTGATTACACTCACGTTGCGAAGTTCAAAAGAACTTCGCATTGACCATTACTGGTCAACGCTGAAAGTCAAACAAAGTTTGACTTTCGGACTCGAAAAGCAATAAAATAAGGAAAAGAACGAAAGAATACTTACGAAGGGTCCCCGAATGCTAAACTCGATTCAAAAATCTCAGGTATGAAACAAATGTTTCAACTTAGAGTTTCTCAAATCAAGTTTCTAGTGATTTTAGAAATGGGGGGTATGGGGTATTTATAGGAATACCCGAACCGTTAAGATCGTTTCATGGAAAACGTGCCTTAATCCCATCCGTACATGTGTTGAAAAGTTATGGTGTTTAGGTGTTTAAATTCCATCCATACATGTGTTGCAAAGTTATGGTGTTTAGGTGTTTAAATTCCATCCATACATGTGTTGAAATGTCATGGTACCAAAATTCCATCCTTATCCGCTGACTAAGCAAGTTTAGAATGTGTGGTTGTGAATTAAACAACGGCTAATACATCGAATCTGGTCCCGAATGCGAAAAACGAACCAAATGACGCGACGAATGGATTTTTCTTATGGCGAACACTAAAATAAAATATTTTAGTGCTTACATAAATTTTTGGATGTCCGGATGTATTCAGAACGTAAGTTATGCGCGAAAATGCAAACTTGTGCACTTTTTGCCACTTTTAGTCCCTGAATGACCCAAAAGTTTATTTTAGCACACCGAACCCCTCAAAGCCTATTTCTAAGCTATGTAAAGGATATTTATGGTGTGTTTAACTTATGGTCATGTTCCGGAATGTCTGTTACAGTTCAAATTGGCATACTTTCGCAGTTTGTCAACTTTAGTCCCTGTAAGCGATTAAACTTGATTTCACCACACCAAACCTTCCAAAACTTATATATAAGTTATGTAAAGGTTATTCAAGGTATGTTAAGCCTATTTCACTATTCCGGAGTGTTCGTTGGATTAAACTGGTTATATTTACGCATTAGTGCGCGTATAACCTTCCAGAAAGCGATTTAGAGTTTGAAATCGAACAAGAGTTGATATGTGCAAAAGATACACATATTTATACAAGTCCAAAGTATGAAATACAATATTTCATTGGTTTGGCATTTGTTTGATGGTTGAAATGACACAGGTGTTACAGTCTCCCCTACTTTAGGAAATTTCGTCCCGAAATTAATTCGTAGGAGTCTATTTGTGACTTTGTGTTAAATAACCATCAAAGATGAACAAGACGTAATCCTGTAATTTCTCTTTAACGAACATTTTTCAGAAATGAAAAATGAACAGAGTTATTTTCAACAGGCATTCTTTAGAAACAAAAATGAACAGAATAGTCATTTTCCACAACATCTTCAGAAACAAAAATGAACAGAATAGTCATTTTACATCTTCAGAAAAAAAAAATGAACAGAATAGTCATTTTACATCTTCAGAAACAAAAATGAACGGAATAGTCATTTTACATCTTCAGAAACAAAAATGAACGGAATAGTCATTTTACATCTTCAGAAACAAAAATGAACGGAATAGTCATTTTACATCTTCAGAAACAAAAATGAACGGAATAGTCATTTTACATCTTCAGAAACAAAAATGAACGGAATAGTCATTTTACATCTTCAGAAACAAAAATGAACGGAATAGTCATTTTACATCTTCAGAAACAAAAATGAACGGAATAGTCTCTAGACACATGACAAAATTTGCTGTGGTTTCCGTGCACTGAATTTCATAATTATGTATGCATCCATAATTACGCAATTCCTTGCATAGTCCGCACAATTTGTCTGAAATGTGAAGGGGAGGAAAAATCAAACCTGATGATGAGTGTGACTAGACTACCATAGGGTCCTTTTAATTAGATCATCAAAGGATCCTTTTAATTAGACCACCAAGGAGTCCTTTCAGCTATATCATCACATGATATTCCTAACCAGATTTTTGGATCAATCTGTTTACCTAGACCACTCAGGGGTCTAATTATGGAATAGTACAATATAATCCGAGGGTCTTTACTATTACGTAAAATCCCATTGAGGATTTAATATAGTACCTTTGGATATCCTACTTTGAATTTCCTTATACAAAGATATGGAAGATTCTACGAGGATTTGGATAACAAGAATTTGGATCACACAAAAACATAAAAGGGAACACATAAGCACATAATCACATAATTGTTTAACTTGATCTTTACTTTGTTATCTTTGGACATGGATATTTAAAGCACACTAGGAATCTAATCCGTGGATTCCATGCGGCACTTAAATCATTAGAATCTAACTATGAAGATAGGAAGATCTAAATAAGAATTCGGCTTTGTCCTTATTGAATGGTAATGTACGTATTAAGGCATACGAATAATTCAATTAAGGGCTCCGATTTGAGTGATATTCATCCACAAGGATCTGATTATGAGGATAGAAAGATCCTTTATGGATTTTGAAATTTGTGTAACGAGAGGTGTTCCGACACCTTGCACTAGGCGTGCTTAATTCGATACACAAGGTAGAAAGTTCATGAGGTTGAGGCGCCAGATATGCCAAGCAACATATGAAGCAGAGTTTGAAGGTTGAGCAGCAGCAGGATTTGTAACAGCTTTGCTTTGGATTGCAAAGCGGCACATGTTAACCAAATGTCTCCATCGTCCACCGTGGGTACATTTGAAACAGGGTATTTGGTTTGGATGATGATAGTTGCATTGATTGCACCAAGGAGCAGTTCCCTTACGGCTTCATCCCTGAGGCGAGTCATGGTGATAGCTAAGTCAACGGTCCTCTGGAGTACGACGCCTATTCGCTGGGTAATTGCAGCACCTGGTTCGGACATTGTTGTTGCGATGAAGAGGCACCTTGAAGAAAATAGAAGACATGGGAGGAAACAAGGGAAAGATAGTCGAGGGAAAATGACAACGCATGAAGATTGTGACCATTTGTTTGTTACCAAAGGCAAACAAATGAGACAGTGACTAATCAAAGTAAATGGGTCAATATAATGTATCGCGAAGACATGCTCGCCTATAAGTGAACACTCATCCCAAGAATTCCCAGGTAAGCACAACTGGTCTCGCGTCTGATGAGATGTATACGAAGTGCTTGCCTAGACAGAAAACCCAGAATACAGGCATTCACCCTTCCAGTTTGCACGTGTTCACATTATTAAAAACCCAAAACCTTGACGAGATTTTGAAAACTCAAAGGGGTTCAAAACCATATAATAGAGAGTTCAAAACCTTACAATAGAGGGTTCAAAACCTTGTAATAAATCATCCTTGAACAGATGATTAGTTTTCAAAGCGGTTTTGAAACTTATGTTCTTGTTGTGGTAGTCGCCTAAGGATAGGTGACGGTATTGTTTTATGACTAAACGCAAGTAAACTCGCGTTAGGGTCCTAAGAAAGTTATAGACTAGGTCAAAGCATTACTAATAACCTAATTCCCTATAACCATTGGCTCTGATACCATCTTTTCTGTCACACCCCGACCACGTAGAACATAGAAAACGTGGCGGAAACATCGGGGAGTGTTGTAACAGAATTAATTGTTTCAAATCCATGGCGATTGAAGTTTCGTTTTATTGATTAAAAGTGTTACAATGTCTTAACAAACAAGGAAATACAACATAATTAACTAGTCTTGTATCTTTTATTGTCACTAAAGCCCAAGTCTGCCTATGTGTATCTTGATCATCTTATGCAACAGCTCCTGAAAAACACATGTGAAAATAGGTACGTCAGCATAAAAATGCCGGTGAGATACATAGGTTTTGTGAAAATAGGTTCCATGACTTATGTTCGAGAAAATGTTTAGTCATGAACCTTGTTATTTGCTTTGTTTTGTAAATCATTTGAAAATCGATAAGATCAGATGATAAGTATAAATAAATGTAAGGTTAAATGAATAACCAAGTAAAATATGTTTGCATAAGATAAGATGTTTATAAATCAATGTCTTGTGAAAAGTATGTTATTTGTATAAAATGTTATATGTCTCAAACTGAAATGATTCAAATAACGCTACAATATGTAATACCATACAAACACTTATATATAGGAAGTACCAGCGGCGTATCCACCATGCTTGTATCATATTACACACGCATCGTTACTTAATCACTTAATCAAACCAAACCAACCAATGTAAGAAGTCTATGTTTAAATCAATTGTCAAATGTATTGGGTAATATGTCAAAGTGTTCATGTCAAGATGTAAATCATATCAAAATGTCTATGTCAAATATCCATGTCAAATGTCTATGTCAAATATCCATGTCAAATGTCTATGTCAAAATGTCATGTATGGCAAGTGAAATGTCTCAACTAAACCATATGCACAAAACAAAGTATTGAAGTAAAACTTGGTTTAAATCAAAGTTATGTTTTGTGGGAAATGCATGATCAAATGTCAATCATGTTAAAATGTCTATGCCGAAATGTCTATGTCGAATGTCTATGTCAAAATGTCATGTAAAACGAGGTACTAAGTAATGCACACAATTGGGCACACCTAGCATGAAATGTCATAAAATCATGTACTATAATGTACTAACGAACATAGCAGTATATGATGTTAAAACAGGAAAGCATGAAAGTAACAAGTAGGCACATGTGTTCCACCCCAAAACAGTTTGGAAAACAGTAAAAGAGGGGTCTATGTACTCACTTGAGATTGCTCAGTAGTCCTTGAGTAACAACTAAACAATGCTAGAGATCGCGGATATCAAACGGCACCTAGTATAGGTAGCTACATTAATAAACCGGACCTAAATCGGAAGATCGGGTAGCATTAGGGTTTGTAAACCAAAGGAGTGTAGAGACTCGTGTCATTTGGTTTAACAAAGCCTACATACTAAATGAAACTTAACCTGAGTGATTTCGACCCATTACGACCCGTTTAGGTAGCTTATGCTACTTTAACGCGTCGTTCGCGTGAAACGCGTTCGGACCGCCTAACTAGCCCTATGACAAGTGTTATATGCCTAAACATATTACATAATCAGTTATGTGACAAAGGTTTAGGTTACATATGCTTAATTACCAATTATACATGAAAAGGGTATTCTGGTAATTTACCTAAGGCATATAAACTACCTATCATACAACTACTTAAACGATGTGACCATAGGGTATAACCTCGGAAGGTTATTCCCTACCTACTATGGTCACCTAATGTGTTTGGTCGGATCCTAATGATCGACCAAACTGGGTCGGGTTCGAAGGTATAAGCGATTCATTAGATCGCTTACCCTACGACCCTAGACAACGTGGTAATCAGTGGGCATAGTCCCAAGGGACTATGACCAACGTGATTACACTCACGTTGCGAAGTTCAAAAGAACTTCGCATTGACCATTACTGGTCAACGCTGAAAGTCAAACAAAGTTTGACTTTCGGACTCGAAAAGCAATAAAATAAGGAAAAGAACGAAAGAATACTTACGAAGGGTCCCCGAATGCTAAACTCGATTCAAAAATCTCAGGTATGAAACAAATGTTTCAACTTAGAGTTTCTCAAATCAAGTTTCTAGTGATTTTAGAAATGGGGGGTATGGGGTATTTATAGGAATACCCGAACCGTTAAGATCGTTTCATGGAAAACGTGCCTTAATCCCATCCGTACATGTGTTGAAAAGTTATGGTGTTTAGGTGTTTAAATTCCATCCATACATGTGTTGCAAAGTTATGGTGTTTAGGTGTTTAAATTCCATCCATACATGTGTTGAAATGTCATGGTACCAAAATTCCATCCTTATCCGCTGACTAAGCAAGTTTAGAATGTGTGGTTGTGAATTAAACAACGGCTAATACATCGAATCTGGTCCCGAATGCGAAAAACGAACCAAATGACGCGACGAATGGATTTTTCTTATGGCGAACACTAAAATAAAATATTTTAGTGCTTACATAAATTTTTGGATGTCCGGATGTATTCAGAACGTAAGTTATGCGCGAAAATGCAAACTTGTGCACTTTTTGCCACTTTTAGTCCCTGAATGACCCAAAAGTTTATTTTAGCACACCGAACCCCTCAAAGCCTATTTCTAAGCTATGTAAAGGATATTTATGGTGTGTTTAACTTATGGTCATGTTCCGGAATGTCTGTTACAGTTCAAATTGGCATACTTTCGCAGTTTGTCAACTTTAGTCCCTGTAAGCGATTAAACTTGATTTCACCACACCAAACCTTCCAAAACTTATATATAAGTTATGTAAAGGTTATTCAAGGTATTTTAAGCCTATTTCACTATTCCGGAGTGTTCGTTGGATTAAACTGGTTATATTTACGCATTAGTGCGCGTATAACCTTCCAGAAAGCGATTTAGAGTTTGAAATCGAACAAGAGTTGATATGTGCAAAAGATACACATATTTATACAAGTCCAAAGTATGAAATACAATATTTCATTGGTTTGGAATTTGTTTGATGGTTGAAATGACACAGGTGTTACATTTAGGATCTTTGATTTATGGTTTATTTATATACAAAAACAAACTCCCTGTTTTTAACTTGCAGGGACCTGCCACCTCCCGTGCCAGGCTGCTCCACCCCTCATCTTGACAGTCAGCTATCTTCAGGAACACCCGCACATTCAAACAACTCAATTATTTGAATAATGCAACCCAGGCCTGTTTGACCTTGGGTATTGTGACACAATACGAATTGTTCAATTTCGGAAAATCTTTATCATTTTTCACAAACACTATTTCGTTCTTATATTCAACCTTCTTGGTTGAATCGATTTTCCTTTTATCACTCACAGAAGTCGGTTTCTTGACCACCCACATTTGACCTTTTAAAACATTCCTTTGATAAAACTTTGAATCATTTTGAATGTTTTGTTTTGACCAATCAGCTTTAGGTTTCCATAATTGGTTTGGCTTTGTCAAATCAGCCGTTGATTTCCAACTTATTTAATCTCAAATCTGGGTGTCTTTGGTTTCCAAGTTTGTTGAGATTCATCCTTAAATATTTTTGGTTTCCAAGTTTATTTTGACTCAAACTTGGTTGACTTATAGTTCACAACATCAAACTACTTTTCCTCTTGAACAACCTCAACAGGCTTCAGATTTTGTGGACATCTACGGCTAACATGTCCCACTTGTTGGCATTTAAAGCATGTTTTCTTTGAAACATCTTTAGTCTGTTGTTGTTGTTTCTTTTGAGCATAGAACTCTTCATTAGACTGTCATATAAATTGGAGTTCTTTCTCTTCTTCGTAACTTGTTCCATGAACTAATTCATCTTTTTCTAAAAATTTGTCTTTTCAACCCGTTTTCTTTTATTTTGTTTCTTTTTATAACCCAACCCAGCCTTCATGTTTTTCTTTTTGTAACCAGATTTGTATAAAAAATTTTCTTGCTCTTAATAGCAAATTTTGCAATTTCAGTTTTCTCGATTTCTACCAATTTGAAAACTTTGTAGATCTTATCCTGGATCATATTTTGAATCGGAAACTCAACATCTGAGAATAATTTATCCAATCCAATCATGGTATATGACAATCCTATTGGATCATCATTCGCAACTTTCTCAGATTTTGAATTTTTCAACTAGTTTTTGTGAAAACTTTCCTCTTTTTCATCCTGTGATTCGAACTTACCATTTTTGGTAGACTTATCTTTCAGAACGCTTTCAACAACCTTACCTACCACCTCTGAATCACCAACATCATCAGATTTGGTGTAAGTCACATCAATATTGTGAGGCAATTGGTCAACAATGTTTATTGCTTTCGCCACTTTCTCGTCATCATAGAATGTATAATTATTCTCCAACGGTGGTGGCACCTGATGAAATTCTAACCCAATTCCCTTTTTGTTCTTTTCAGAATCATCTTTATCTAGTGTGATGTTGAAAATACGTTCCAGAATGTATGAAGAAGCATGATAACTTTGAAGTTTATTTATAACATTTTCTTTTTCAGCCAATTCTTGTTTAAGTTTAGCAACTTCATCAATATATTGATTTAAAACCCGTTGTTTATCTTCATATTTGGCTTCAACAAGTTTTGTTGTTTTTAAACATTTTGACAATCTCCCATCCAAACTTTGAACTTGACTCTTCAATGTTTCCATGCATTTCCTGCACAGTACTTCAGTTTTATTTTCAATTTTATTTGATGAGATAGAAGATTCAGTTTTAGTTATTACCTCAATTTTGGCACCTTGACTTCTTTTACCATCTGATTCTGAACTTTTTAGCTTCTCATCACCAACTTTTTCTATTGTTTTCTTTAACTCATCCACTATCTTCTGGCTTTCGTCAACAATTTCCTCTACAGTCTTCTTCTTCCTCTCCACACTAGCATAGATCACCCTTCTTATGTCGTCCTCCACTTTGTTGTTGTAGTTTGGATCCTTTAAGACATTTGATGACTATACTCCCGCAGTTGGAATAGCAGCGACAAGAGCTTCAAAATCTACCTTTTCAGGATTGATGCGTGTCGAGTGTGATATAGTTTTTATGTATATTTTAAGCCCTTTTTAACACTTTAGTCAAGTTTTCAATTTATAAAACAAGATATTTTACTAACACTAAACACACATATGGGCAAGTGCACCCACCGTGAGCGTAGTATAGCGTTGGTAAGATACCGAGGTCGTCCAAGGACACAAGAGCTTTTAGTATCGGTTTATCCTCAACGTCTAATCAAATACAAAATTTAGAAAAATGTTTTAAACATGAAAATAAAAACTAAAAATGCTGAAAAATAAAATAAAATAAAAACAGATAGACAAGATGAATCACTTGGATCCGACTCGCCTTTAGTGTAACGTTTGATTATTTCCGCACTTTTGCACTTTTTAAGAGATTATCTTAGTTATAGTAGTAGGCCCCTCTTTTGAAGGTGACGTTACCCTCAACCCAGTAGTTTGAATCAGCAAGGATACAATCCTAAAGGGTTGGATTATTGAAAGATAATTAATTAAGTTATTAATGCGTAATGTGGTAGGCCCCTCTTTTGAAGGTGACGTTACCCTCGGCTAAGTGGTTTGAGTCAGTAGGGATACAATCCCAAGTAGTCGGGTTAACGTATTAATAGTAGTTTACGTATAAGGGGATCAAGCTATTCGCACCCCCGCCATCCAATACCAGTGGGCATTGAAGGAGGTCCTAGTAAGCTTGACCCAGGTCCTTGCAGGATCTATACACTGAACAAGGCAAGAACCTTACCAAACCATTCCCTTAACCCTCGACCAGGTAGCCAACATATCTTTATATAGACCGTAGAGATATGAATGGTGTAAATCTTTTATTTTATATAGACAGTAAAATAATGCCAAGACACCACGGACAAATGATAAGGAAATTTCACCTTCAACATAAGAAACTAGTTATTAAAGTCATTAATACAAAACCAAATAAAAAGTGCGAAAATATTAAAAATAAAAAGTATTACACTAAATGCTTGTCTTCACCAAGTGATGTAAGAGACTTAGGCAAACATGGCCTTTGATTGTCAAGAACTCTTACTATCAATCTTGGATCCCGAGACTACTACACACACTCTATGATGGATGATGGATAATGGTGGTGGATGTGGGTTGTGATGGTGGTGGAGTGTGGGCGAAGTGTGAGAGAGGTGGTTTCCAAGGGATGCTTTTGAAGTGAACCAAGCACCTATATTTATAGCCTGCACAGAAGCCCAGACACGGCCCCGTGCCCGCTGGGCATGGCCCCGTGTCCATCCATCTTCTCTTTCTTCATTAATTGTACTTTGTCTATATTAGTTGACCACGCCCCTGTGTCCGCTTGTGACAACTGGCACCCAACCGGTAATTTCTGTACAATTTAATTAATACTTGATAACTACAATTATGTGCTTAAATGTTAACATTGTTTGATTACATGATATACTTGTGAATTCATGCACGTTTTATACTACAAGAATTACTTTATGCATTAATGAACAGCGTTGCGTCAGAAATACTAGTAAAATCACCGATAAGACACATTGTGTCAACAAATTTGCAGAAAGCAGTCAGACAAAAGAATTTGGGGCCTAGGTGTAGGTCCAATGACAAGAATACATTAAAACCCAAGAGAACATACAAGGGTTAACATATAGACGTTCCGGAAGCTAAAATACGCACTAAAAAGCACCCGAAACACACTTTAAATACTGAATTTCATACAATTCAGCAAAATTCAGCATTATGACGAGTTAAGGACATGTAAAAATATGACAAATTGATCCATAATACTTTCCTAAGTGTCGGGAATTGATAGGAGCATAAAAGGATACTTAAAGGACACTAAACGGTGCAATTTAGCACTTTAACGAACCGGTATTTAACCGAACAACCGGACATTACCCGGAACGCTAAAATATTGCTAGAAGCATTGTTTATTTATTTTTGAGCTAGTTATGGTCACCGAACACCATAACACCTCTTATAACATAATAACACATTAAATCCCTAAACCTTATACTTGAAAACTAACTTATTTATGTATTTAGTGATTTAAATTTACATTTAACCCCCCCCCCCCCTTAAGAGTGGACGGTCACAAGGGAGGTGACCCCACCAAAATCTTGTTAAAATCTACATGATCTTCTTTGGATTCATATGGATAGTGTAAGATCTCTAAAAGATTGTAATCCAAGATTTGGTTTGTACTTTGAGGAACACATAACCCAATGGTTATTAACATTTTGATTATAAATAAACATATCAAGATCATTAGTTCATCTTCACCTTCACACCTCTCCTTCTCCCCCATACTCTCGGCCTCCATCCTCCACCACACCACCATTATTTTCATCCAGTATTCAATCATTCCAAGGTCTTCTCAAGGTGCTAGAAGGTCACTATCGTGGCTCGGTGCTCACGGAAATTGAAGGACCTCATTCGTTTGCTTTTATCTACCACATCTTCACCATTGTTCTTCCCGAGCTTTAAGCTAGTTGTAAGATTCTTGAACACCCTTGTTTACTTCATATTTTAGTGGTTAAAAGTTGTTGTTTAATGATTAACTCAAGAACACTAATGAAAATACACATGAATCTTGAAACATAAAGATTTGCATATGATGATATATGGATGGAATGATATTGTTTAGTATATGAATGATATTTGTTTGTTGATTACTAGAGATGATGATGATAATCATCACATGAAGCTTGCTAGATAGTAATTAAACTCATAATCTAGCAAGTAGGAGGATGATTATGTAACAACCTAGAATAATCATCTTCTTGTAAAGACATGAACTTGATGAATAAAAATGATTTCATATAAGATGATAAACAAAGTAAACTAGTGAACTTGTAGATCCAAGATTTATAAATGGCTTTCCAAGAAAACCAAGTTCGAAATATGATTTTTGAAAGATCATGGTTTTTACTTAAACCTACACTATTTTTAGTAGAAAAACAAGTGTATAAACACTTATGAAACAAGAAAAATACGAAAGAAATATCTTTAGAAAAATCATTTTACAAGTTGTAAATGACTAAATCCTTCAAGAATGATATTTACGAACAAACAACCATGTTTTAAAGGTTAACTAAACCTACTAAATAACATGGTAAGTTACCACAAGATTTTACAAAACTTCAAGTTCATAATGTGGTATAAGTTACTTGATTTTGACACTCGGTAAGTGTTGAATGAGTTTATTATTGATTGTGATGATTTAAAAGAAAATAAGCACATGTTTTGAAAACATGGGAAACCTCCATTTTTAGGGGAAATCATGTCAAAATTTTTATAAATTTTGACACTTAGAAAAATATAAGTTTTTGAGAAACTTATTCCCTAAAAATGTATCTCAAAGTATTTACCAAGGTTTCCCTAATTTTTGTGTTAAGAAATGGTGATTTCTTTAAGATTAAAATTGATATTAAGTATGTATATTTTTGAGAAAAATATATATATTTATTGATCACCAAATTTTGTGCTAAGTGTATGTAGTATGTATTACACGTAATAGTGTATTTGGACTTGAAAATACACTAAATACTCTTAAGAAGTGATAATACAAAAATACACATACAACATGCTTAGACAAATAGAAGAGAATATACTTATGAAAATATATTACTTGATGGAATAAATAACTTGGACAAGTTCTGAACATGAAATGAAGTTGTGGACAAAATACATAATTCGGGTGAAAAATATAAGATACTTATATTTATTTTTGGAGAAAATAAAATAAGCAAGATACATCGTTAAAAATATAAATTATTTTTAACACATAAAGAACAAATACATAAAAGATGGTGACTTGTACTTGTGCGATACAAGTCTAGTGACTAACGTTAATAAAACACGTATAGGTCACGACGCTATATAAGCAAATCTGGTGAAGTTTATGGCGCAAATCGCAAAGTTGTGACTTCATGCTCCCCCTTTTCTTTTAACTGTTTTCAGTTTTATAACTTCGGGGGTGAAATACATGTTACAAATGTTACAATGTTTACAAATGGTATGATGTATACAAAAACAAGAAGCACTCTTGGTGATGACTAGTACCAAGTATGATGCGTTTTAAGGAATGATACGAGAAATCGTGTCACGAATAGGGTACCATAAGCACCATTAATCAACAATATACCTAGACCGCAGAACAAAAGGTTAGATCTAACGGGTTTTCGGGCAGCCACACTCTTGGTGAAAACTAGTTCCGAGTAGTGCTTTTGTGTCTCAGTCGTGAATCGACAACTAGAAAAATGCATATGGCTTGGATGCTTCCTATGTCGTGTCACATGTTAATGGCCTTGCAACCCGTTAACAACCTAGATACGTACAAAATACTTGATTTATACAAGAATACTTGATTTATACAAGAATACTTGATTCAAACAAGAATACTTGATTTATACAAGATACATACCATGTTTTTCACACAAAGTATACAAATGTTCAATACAAGAACTGCATGAATTCACACCAACATTATGTTGACGTTTTTCCAAAAACTCACATGTATTTCAGGTAACTAAAGTGGATGTGCGCGCGGACTTACTCATGCTCCTGGATGTTAATTATGTTTAACCTTAAATAAAGTTGTAAACTTTCAGATAATGTGTTGCCTCATGATGTAAACACTTAATATATGTTTTCAGTAAAGTGATGTTTGGCATTTGAAGTTATTTTTATGAGCATGTAGTATGTTTAATCGTATGCAATGAAAACCTTTCATGATCACACCTCGTGCTTCCGCCTTAGAAAGGGGTGTGACAGATTGGTATCAGAGCTACGATTGTAGTGAACCAGGATTCCTTCTTGAGTCTAGTCTATAATCTTTAGGATCCTTTCACGAAAACAATTTATCAAAAAGTTTTCATTGCATAAAACCTTCCACGACATCCACTACCTGAAACTGTTTACAAGAGTCAAGAAAAGACACTACAAGATTTAGGGTGCATTGGAGTAGCACTTGTCTGTGATAAAGAATTACTTGCAATTATGTGTGATAATTGATATATACATATACTAGAAGTAGAATGTCACAGGTATACGTGACTTTACCTGAAAGCAGTGGCCTATTTGAAGGAAGAGATACGAGGATGAAACGAACTGTGCGGACTGTGCAAGGAGTTACGTAATTATGGATGCATACATAATTATGAAATTCAGTGCACAGAAACCACAGCAAGTCTTGTCACGTATAGATCCCCTCAGTGCAAGAAAAGGTCAAACGTGAATACCCTTTCCCCAGCCTATTAAATACTCTACTGGAGCAATAATTGTTTGATGTCACTTATGTGGTATATGCTTGTATATATATACTACTACTGTCTCGTAAGACGATATCAAACAAATGTCTAACCCTATTGTGTTGTGTTGTGTTATGTCAGAACATGGCACCTAGGAGAATTGTGAACAATCGAGATTCTGATCAACCTCCTCCTCCCCCACTGCCAAAGACTGCTGAAGAGCTGAACGCTCTACTGGAGGAAAGGATCTCCGCAGCTATCGCCCAGTACGAGGCGAACCGTACTGAACAAAGTGGAGGACCAAGCAATGCCAGGCGTAATGGGAATGGAGATTCATCTGGAGGAAACGCAGCTCAGGGCTGCATTTTCAAGCAGTTTCTCGACTGCAAACCGCTGAACTACGGTGGCATTGGAAGTGCAGTGGCATTTGTACGCCGCACGGAGAAGACCGATGCCACTATCCGTATGAGAAAGTGTACCGCGGATCAACAAGTCACTTTTGCTACTGGGTTGTTTGTTGATGAAGCTCTGACTTGGTGGAATTTGCAAGTGCAAACTCTGGGTGATGATGCCGTGTATGGCATGTCTTGTCACACCCCGACCACGTATAACATACAAAACGTGGCGGAAACATCGGGGAGTGTTGTAACAGAATTAATTGTTTCAAATCCATGGCAAACAAAGTTGTATTTTATTTATTAAACAAGAGTTACATTGTCTTAACACAGGAAATACAGAGTTTATAACATAATTAAACAAAGTCTATCATCGTTTTTAGTCTCTAAGGCACAGGTCTTCCCTAGTGTCATGATCGTCATCCTATGGAAAAGCTCCTGAAAACACATGTGAAAATAGGTACGTCAGCATAAAAATGCCTGTGAGATACATAGGTTTGTGAAAATAAGATTCATGACTTATGTTTGAGAAAATGTTTAGTCATGAACCTTGTAATTTGATTTGTTTTGTAAATCGTTTGTAAAACAATAAGTTCAGTTGATATGTATCAATAAGAGAATACTGTATGAGTAACCATGTAAAATGAGTTGTATAAAATAAACTGTATTGTAAACCAAAGTCTTGTGAAAACATGTTACTTGTGAAAAATGTAGAAGTCCAACATGAATGATTTAAATAACGCTATGATATGTAATATAATACAAACATTTATATATAGGAAGTACCAGCGGCGTATCCACCATGCTTGTATCATATTACTCACATATCGTCACTTAAGTTGTTAGGATCAGAGGCTCTCATGATAGTGTTTGTTTGTTTGAAACGAATGATCAATGAATATGAAAACATGTTAAGTGCAGCGGAAATGAAAACAAACTTAGTAAACACAATCAAAGGAGAACATAGTTTGATAAACAATTGCTTTTCATAGAGTCGAATGATTTACAAATCAAAGCAAAAGATTACAGATAAGCTTACAAACTATACTCCCCCTCAGCCTGATGCCCCAAGGTTGGTTGCACACAAGATGAAAGGATTAGACATGAGGAGAAGAACCCGCTCAGTCAATCAAATGTAACAGTACAGGGTACTGTTACATTTATAGGCAAACCAAACCACTGAGGAATCTCAGCTGACGTCACCATGAAAGCGACGTCTAACAGCCTAACAAACTATATCTACTGTCCTTAAACAAACTACTGATGTCTAACAACTGATTGTAATAATAATACAAAACATGAGGAAACAACTTGCTTCACGTTCCACTGTTGTAGCCTAAGCACTGATGCTTAACAACAACATCAGTGCTTTCTTCAAAGGTGATCAGTCCTTGAATGAGCACTGTTTGTGTCTTCAGCAGCACTTAAGAGACAGCAGTAGATAGAGCAACAGAGTTTGTCTTCAGCAGTCTTTAGGATCATATCAGCAGTTGAAAGTGCACAGCAATTGATTATGAGCAGCAGTTAGAGACCATCAGATGTTATAACTCACTTTCAAAGGGAGAGCAAAGTATAAACTACTGTTTATTGTGAATCCTCTGTTGTGACCTGGTTTTGGCTTTACATTATCTGTTCCTTTGTTAGGGTTCAATCCCAACAATCTCCCCCTGGAACAGATAATGCCAAAACCTTTCATTATTCAGGACCTTTATTACTCATCAAGAGTGCCTTAGCTTGTTCTTTGAATTCAGCTTCAAATTCCTTTGCACTCTGGTCATCCTCATCCCTACACAGTGAAAGCCCAAGGAGATCCTGCAAATCTTGAACACTAAGGCCTAGTGCTTCTTTCCTTGATATGTGCTTCACATCGCCATTGGCTCTGACCAAGGTCAATACGTGAGTCTTTTGATCAGACATCCACTTTAGTATTTTTAAGCCAAGTGGGTTTCTTGGGAGAGACTTATTTGAAGATGAGTTGAGGGATAATGGCCTTGAAAACAACTGCAGACTTTCAGACATTCTTTTGAAAGCTTCTTCAAAGACTTTGTCAGCTGCAGCTATATCTTCTGAAGTTTCTTGTTCAATAAGTTCTTGTCGTTTAGCTTCTGTCTTGTCTTCAGCAGTGTTTGGAGTCGCAGGTTTGTTTAACGCCTTAAAAAGGCTTTGAAGCTTTGTTGAGGTTTCTTCTTTTAGACCCATTTTTGTGATGGTATCTTTGAAGTACTCTGCTTCCTTTTCTCTTACCTCTTCTTCAGTCAACTGTTCTCCCTCATCTTGATTTGTTGCAAAAGTAGACCGAAACAGTGTGTCGAGGTTTCCCATCTTCTGTTCAAGCTTCATCATTTGTTCTTGCTTTTTAGAAGTGCCTGAAACAGTTGTCTTTCTTTTCTTCAGCCTTTTGTAGGCTTCATCAGTCTGCTGTCTTGACCACTTTGATATGGCTTCAGCAGAGTCTATTTTTGCACCCACCAGCTCCTATTTCTTTCTTTTATTCTCAGCAGTGAAATCAGCAATGAGCTTTTTGAATTTGTTCCAGTTTGGAGGATTTTTCTTCTTTGTGGAATCATTCTTGATTCTGTCAATCCTCTCAGCCTCATGCTTTAGAGCGATTATTGGCCATTCTTCAAACTGTTTTTCTTCAGCAGGATAGAATTTTTCTTTCATAATGTAGGCGAGATATTGTTTTCTTAGCTTTTTGCGTTGTTCAGCCTTTTCTTTGATTAGTTCCTGTGCAAATTCTTCTATCCGCTTTACTTTTGTTAAGTAGAACTCCAGTCTTTCAGCAATGCCATCTTCGCTTAACTTTTCTTTTTCACTGTCAACATTTGCTTGTACTTTGGCCTACCTTGCCTTGAGTTTGAGGTAATCATTCATATCCTCTGGTGGCATGTAGCCTATGAGTGAGGAGAATCTTCTTTTTGACGGATCCTCTTCTGTATAGAATTGCCTCATCTCATTTTTGATAGCTTCAAGTTCCAGTGGATATTTTGCAGCATTAGGATCATGCATACCCTCATCGACAGAGATTGGCCTTCTTATTCTTTTGAAGAGTTTTGATTGTGATGTAGAAAGAATGAGAGCAGTGATGGATGCCTGACAAACATCTGTTGAAACAACTGGTGTCTCAACATCTGTTGTCATTACAACTGCTGATATGTCAGCAGTTGTCTTCTGCTTTTGAGCAGGGGATGGAAGTGGTGATGTTGGTGGTGATGGTGATGAATCATCATCTGATATGAGATTTCTTCTCCTTTTTAATGAAGAAGAAGCAGATGATGTTTTGGGTGGATCAGTGGTGGTAGATTGGATAGCAGTGGTTTGTGGCAGTGATTGACTGTCAGTGGTTGAAACAACTTGTGTTTCAATCACTGTTGTCATTACAACAGATGTTGTAACATCTGTTGTCTTCTGTTTTATGACAGGAGGCAGTGGTGATGGTATGATTGTAGATAATGATGGTGGAGCAGTATTTGTAGTGGTGTGTGGTAGAGTGGTGTGTGTTGAAGATGTTGATGACATAGCAGCTGTTTGGCTACTGACAGCAGTTTTTGTAACTGCTGCTGCAGCAGTTTTTGTAACTGCTGCTGCAGCAGTTTTTGTAACTGCTGCTGTATCAGCTGTTTGACTAACAGGTTTTGAGACCTGCTTTTCTTTTGCTTTTTCAGGCTCAACATGGAGGCCATGTTCTATTCCCCTCCTATTCAAATTTCCCAACAGCTTGTTATTCTCCCCCTTTTTGGCATTATCTGAGGGGGGATTTACAAGAAATGGTATGGAAGAAGGAATTTTGCCAGAAGCATTTTGAATGCTAGCCTTTATAGCCTTGATATCTGCTTGAGTATCTTTAAATCTTGATTCAACCATGTTGGTCAGCATTTGTACTTGAATAGCATGCTTTTTATCAGCCATTTGTTGCTGTGCTTCAAGCATGGGTTGAAATATATTCCATAGCTCATTTGCAGCATATGCCTGTTGTGCAGGTGCTTGAGCAGGAACAGCAGATTGTGATGGGGCAGCGGTGGATTGTGCTTTTTGAGCTTTTAGAATCTCTTGCACCATCTCCTTTATTTCAGCAACTGATTCTTCAAGTTTGTCAACTCTGCCCGTCAATTCCTGATATCGTGAATCATCACCTACTTTAGTAGGATCATCTGAATCCCCACTAGCAGTGGTTATATCAATGTTTGACTTAGGAACTGAGTCCCAAAAGTCATCCATTGATGCCCCTTGTTCTTGGTACTGGGGACTTCTTTCTTCAGCACTTAATAAACCTTTGATGGTGCCAGTGGTTTGATCCAACTCACTGGTGGTTATCGAAGTTGCCATGGAAGAAATTGCCTTCAAGGGAGTCTGATTTATGAAACAACTGGCCAACTGGAGACCTGTTGGTCCACCAGTTGTAGTTGTTGCTCCACTTGAACTACTAACAGGAGTTACTTGTAACTCCTGTAGTGTAACCTCCTCAACTGTTGCTGGGATAGCAGAGGTATAAGCATCAGACCCAGTCACTTGTGGATGTATACTCTCAGTGATAGGTGATAGAGAGGAACTGGTTTGTGTCTGTGCAATAGCAGCTGCATGCAACAGAGATAGCATGGATGGTGGCATTATTATTGGTGAGGGGATGGGGGTTGAAAGAGACATGTCCTTGGGATCAGGACTGAGGAAGATGGATCCGAGTGGATTCAGAGCTTCATATTGTGGTGTCCCTGTGCTTACAACCTGATCCTTTTGTGAGGATGCAGGAGGAGTTTCGGTTATGGGTTGAGATCTTTCTTCCAACTGCTGTGAGGAAGTAACAGCAGTGGATAGTGGTGACTTTTGTGTTGTCACAGGCATTTCCTCTGGGATCTCATCTTCCAGAGTTGCCTTTGTTTTGGGTTTGGTGGGTTTTCTGGTAATTTTCTTTTTGGTCTTTTTAGTGGTGGCAGGTGTGGGTTTCAACGCAGTGGGAGTGCTGCTATGATCACCTGGAGCAGTGGGCTCAGCAGCTGATACCTGAGGAGCAGTTATAACTGCTAAAGTCTGCTCAGGTACCCCTGCTTTTGTTTTTATTGGTGCCATCATCCTTGAAAATGTTTCTTTTGTTATGCTTTTTATTTGACAATGAACACCTTGTTTGAGCAAATTTACATCTTTCTTTTCAAATTTTTGTTCAAAATAATAACTCAAAAATCTTGGAAAAAGTAAAAATGCTTTACTTTCAACGTTTTTCACCATATCATTGAAAATCTCATGGGAGTAGTTATAGTCTTTATTATTCAAAATAGCGTAACCCAGGCTTTGAATTTTCAGTGGTATTTCGTTGAAAGATGTTGTTTTATTTGAAGCACACATCAAAAGTGTGTGAAATAAAAACCTGGGTGCAGATGGAAAATAACCCTTTTGTAGGGTATCTACCTTTGGTTCTTCTGCATAACCCCTTTTCATGAAATCAGTTTTCATCTCGACTTTTTCAAATGAGAGTTTACCTTCCTGATCGTTGAGATTAAAGACTTCTGAGATCGACCGAGGGGTTATTTGAACTGCTTTATCCTGTATCGAGGAGTTTATGGCTATGACTTTTCCGTCTTGTTTTTCAAGCGTCGCCTTTTTCCAAAACTCTCTCTGGGTTTGCAGATATATGGGAGCATTCACTGTCAACAAAGTTTTGTACTTTGTTCCATTTATTGTATCAATGATGGTGTCAAAGGTGTGATTATCGGTAGGTTTTGTGAATAAACCCAGATAGTTATGAGATTGTTTGAATGGTATTTCGATGGGTTCTTCGGTCGTTTGAGCGACCTCAGTTGAAGGTGATGGTGATGTAGGTTTTGATTTTGATTTTCCTTTTGACTTCGTCATTTTGATGAAGAAGAATCGGAGAATGATTTTGAGAGTTTTGAGAAGAAAGGTTGAAAACTGCTATGAGAAGAGAATTTTTGGAATTCAATTCGACAGTGTAAAACCCTGTTTGGGGGTTTAGGGCAGGGTTTTATTTAAAATATGATCGCTGATGTGGCAGCGGTTATTTCGATCTGAGGGCTAAAAACTGACCACGTGTCAAACACTGATGAGATGGATGGAGTATAGGGAACAGTTGTTTTAAAAGCCACTGACGTATCAAGCATCAGTGATTACAACGGTAAAAATCTTGGGCAGTGAATGATTTTTACTATCAGTAGATAGCATATCAGTGGATAAGACACTGATTTTGAGCATCAGTGCTTACAAGAAAATGAGGGATCAGTGGTTAACTTTCAGCAGTGGACAGTATTTAGAGATCAGATGTAGGAACAAGACAGTGGTTAGGGTAAATGGTAAATATCTGAAAGACAGATGTTACAGCAACAATTTTGAGGATTTTCATTCAAGGTTTTGCCACATGTCAATTTTGAAGGACAGTGGTTTAGTACCCCAGATGATGAAAACTTTTTGCTAAGGCAACTCATTTTCGTTTAATATTCAATTAAAACATGAGTACCCTAGTATTTTAAGCACAGTTTGCAATCAACCTTTGATAAAAATTTAGGAGCAAACCTGAGTATGATATGATCATGACATATGTACCATATTCTTTTGACCCATGTATGAGGACACTAATACCATAAAAATGAGGTATTACATCCTGACAGGAGCTGAAACTATTGCCAACAAAAACAAGCATAAGTTCCATATATATTATTCCAAAAAAAAAATGAATAATATATCCTGATTATTTGAGAAAATCCTTTGAACAACAAAAATAGTTAAAGGATTTTTTTGAGAATAGTATCAAAAAGGATCTGGTGTAATTTCAATAGAGTATATAATCATATCATACATAAGTTTTGAAAATGATCAGTGGTCATCAGTGGAAAGAACTTTTGGATACATTTTGACCACTGTTTGGAACCATTTTCTTGACAATTGATTGCAAACTTGAGGACATATGGAGAAAAATTTTTGAACATCTGTCTAGTCCTCTTTGGAGTTCATTTGCTGGAATCAAAACCTATTTCTGAACAGATAAATGCACATAGTTGCTCAATTACCATTATTACCCTAAACTTTGACTCATAAGTGTTTTATGTTTATACTCTTTTCTTTTGACTTCAAAAGTTTTGAGATAAACACACTTCTGAGTATTTGTGAATATTAGTCCGACATCATTCTACGTAATGTTTTGAGAGACTTGATCATGTTTTCACAAGTTTTTCATCCAATCTCACATTACATATGATGCGGACTATGTTGACCCTTGTTTTCTTAATGTATTTGAACATAGTTGATTTTGTCCTTTTTAGGAACTCAACCTGTTTTCAACACATAAGATTTAAATAACTAAAGTTTTAATTTCCCTCTATTAGTGTTAGCAAAACAACAATGCTTTTATGAACATAGGTTTTGTTAATCTGAGGTTTGTACTTCAGTATTTAATGAAAACATCACAAATATCAAGACAACAGTTGAAATCAATATTGAAAAATATAAAACGATCCCATAATTTGACAAATATGTTCACAGATCTGAAAGCTATGGGTGACTTTTGCATGATATCACCTGTTGTGTGAAATTTGTGTGTTATATGACATCTTGGTTGTTTTACAGAGATTTTGAATAACCATTTTGAACATGATTTAATCGATACTCTGTTTTTCAACAAAATACAACCAACCTTAGTATCAATGAATTTTGAGCCGAACTGTTATGTCAAATTGATTGTTAGATCGAATTTTGACTGTCCAAGCTCTGATACCAATTGTTAGGATCAGAGGCTCTCATGATAGTGTTTGTTTGTTTGAAACGAATGATCAATGAATATGAAAACATGTTAAGTGCAGCGGAAATGAAAACAAACTTAGTAAACACAATCAAAGGATAACATAGTTTGATAAACAATTGCTTTTCATAGAGTCGAATGATTTACAAATCAAAGCAAAAGATTACAGATAAGCTTATAAACTATACTCCCCCTCAGCCTGATGCCCCAAGGTTGGTTGTACACAAGATGAAAGGATTAGACATGAGGAGAAGAACCCGCTCAGTCAATCAAATGTAATAGTACATGGTACTGTTACATTTATAGGCAAACCAAACCACTGAGGAATCTCAGCTGACGTCACCATGAAAGCGACGTCTAACAGCCTAACAAACTATATCTACTGTCCTTAAACAAACTACTGATGTCTAACAACTGATTGTAATAATAATACAAAACATGAGGAAACAACTTGCTTCACGTTCCACTGTTGTAGCCTAAGCACTGATGCTTAACAACAACATCAGTGCTTTCTTCAAAGGTGATCAGTCCTTGAATGAGCAGTGTTTGTGTCTTCAGCAGCACTTAAGAGACAGCAGTAGATAGAGCAACAGAGTTTGTCTTCAGCAGTCTTTAGGATCATATCAGCAGTTGAAAGTGCACAGCAATTGATTATGAGCAGCAGTTAGAGACCATCAGATGTTATAACTCACTTTCAAAGGGAGAGCAAAGTATAAACTACTGTTTATTGTGAATCCTCTGTTGTGACCTGGTTTTGGCTTTACATTATCTGTTCCTTTGTTAGGGTTCAATCCCAACATAAGTCACTTAAACAAACCACCAATGTATAAAGTCTATGTTTAAACCAATAGTCAAAAGTCCTTGTATAAACCATGTCAAATGTTGATAGTCCAAAAGTAGTCAAGTAATGTGTAACAAATGTTATGTATGGTAAGTAAAATAAGACTACTTAAACCATAAATAAAAACGTACAAAACAAAGTATTTTGAATATATCAAAAAGTTATGTTTTGCAAAGTGATGCATGATACATTGATACAAACATTTATGTGGTAAGTTAACGCATACATTCAAGCCTTGAGACAGTCGGATAACCCTTCCAGTCAAGGTTATCAAAAGAATTGTATTCGGATTCAGTCATTCCTTACATCCAAACAAACCCGGGATGTCAGGAATGGGATTTGTCAAGTCCTATAGTACCACTACTTACTCCCGAGCGGCGTAGCAAATGTTAATGAACGTAATAAAGACCCGTTTGTGCAAACCAAATGTTATAGCAGTTGTATACATGTCATATGAAAACAATGTACTAAGTATGCTTAGTTAACATACAAAGCAGAAAAGTCTTGTAAATCAATGTGCTAGCATGCTATCAGTCAAGATACATAGAAGAAATGTAATGTAAAACAATGTACTAAGTATGCACACAATGGACATACATAGCATGAAATGTCATGAAATCATGTACTATAATGTACTAACAAACATAGCCGATATATGATGTGAAAACAGAAAAGCAGGAAACTAACAAGTAGGCACATGTGTTCCACCCCAAAACAGTTTGGAAAACAGTAAAAGAGGGGTCTATGTACTCACTTGTGATTACTCAGTAGTCCTAGAGTGATAATCAAACAATGATAGTGATCACGGAATCAAACGGCACCTAATATAGGTAACTATGTTAATAAACCGGACCTAAATCGGAAGATCGGATAGAATGAGGGTTCGTAAACCAAACGAGTATGGAAACTCGTGTAATATGGTTTAACAAAGCCTACATACTAATTGAAACCTATCATAAGTGTTTACGACCCATTACGACCCGTTTAGGTAGCTTATGCTACTTTAACGCGTCGTTCGCGTGAAACGCGTTCGGACCGCCTAACTAGCCCTATGACAAGTGTTATATGCCTAAACATGTTACATAATCAGTTATGTGACAAAAGTTTAGGTTACATATGCTTAATTACCAATTATACATGAAAAGGGTATTCTGGTAATTTACCTAAGGCATATAAACTACCTATCATACAACTACTTAAACGTCGTGACCATAAGGTATAACCTCGGAAGGTTATTCCCTACCTACTATGGTCACCTAATGTGTTTGGTCAGATCCTAATGATCGAACAAATGGGTCGGGTTCGAGGTATAAGCGATTTATCAGATCGCTTACCCTACGACCCTAGACAACGTGGTAATCAGTAGGCATAGTCCCAAAGGACTATAACCAACGTGATTACACTCACGTTGCGAAGTTCAAACGAACTTTGCATTGACCATAACTGGTCAACTCAGAAAGTCAAACAAAGTTTGACTTTCAGACTCGAAAGACTCGAAAAGCAATAAAAGAACGAAAGAATACTTACGAAGGGTCCCCGAATGCTAATTTCGATTCAAAAATCTCAGGTATGAAACAATAGTTTCAACTTAGAGTTTCTCAAATCAAAATTCTAGTGATTTGAGCAATGGGGTGATGGGGTATATATAGTTTTCGGTCCACCGTTAAGATCGTTTCATGGAAACCGTGCTTTAATCGTAACCGTACAAGTGTTGGAACCTTATGGTAGCTAGAAATTGATCCTTATCAGCTGACTAGACAATTGGGAATGTGTGGTGGAGGATTAAATAGCTGCAACCTGCTGTTTGATTCAATTAATCTGGTCAGAAGGAGTCACGCGGGCCGCGTGAGGATGCTCAGGAACTGAGGCGGGTCGCCTGGCCTGCACAGATCAGAAATAGTTTCTGAAATGACAGTTTCAGCCCCTGCACGTGTTTAAGGCCATTCCCGACACTTCTAAGGCCCCTAAAGCCAACTTTAAGGCCCTAAAATGATGCCTAAACATTGTGGACATGAAACATGTTCAAAAATATGCCGGATGATGGTTCGTTTGGTCGTACGAACGCGATGTTCGCTTAATTACGACGGAATGCGCACAAGCGCGAAAAACGATCCAAATGACGCGACGAATGAATTTTTGGCAAGCCAAACACTAAATCATAATATAGTCATGCTTACATAAATTTTTGGATGTCCGGATGTATTCAGAACGTAAGTTATGCGCGAAAGTGCAAACTTGTGCACTTTTTGACACTTTTAGTCCCTGAATGACCCAAAAGTTTATTTTAGCATACCGAACCCCTCAAAGCCTATTTCTAAGCTATGTAAAGGATATTTATGGTATGGTTAACTTATGGTCATGTTCCGGAATGTTCGTTACAGTTCAAATTGGCATACTTTCGCAGTTTGTCAAGTTTAGTCCCTGTAAACGAATTAACTTGTTTTTGCCATACCAAAGCCTTTAAAACTTATTTCTAAGTTATGTAAAGGTTATTTAAGGTATGTTGAGTATATGATGATGTTCCGGAGTATTTGTCGCGTTAAACTGAGTACGTTTACGCATCAGTTTGCGTATAACTCTCCAGAAAGCGATGTAGAGTTTGAAATTACATAAAAGTCAAAACATGAAAAATGTAAAACACAACCAAACAAACATTGGGATCAAATAACATTGTTTTATTGATAATAGAACTGTTTACAATGATTACAAGCACAGATGTTACAGTCTCCCCTACTTGTGGAAATTTCGTCCCGAAATTTATTTAGAGGAAACTTGTGGGAAAAGATGTGGATATTTTGCCTTCATTTGGTCTTCGCGTTCCCAAGTAAACTCGGGTCCACGTTTAGCTTCCCAGCAAACTTTGACCAAAGGAATGCGCTTGCGTTTAAGCCACTTGACTTCACCTTCCATGATTTCCACAGGTTTCTCAACAAATTTTAGTGTTTTGCCAACACGAATTTCGTCAAGCGGTATGTGGAGGTTCTCATCAGCTAAACACCCTTGAGATTGGACACGTGAAAAGTTGGATGAACATTTCCAAGTTCAGGAGGTAACTCAAGTCTGTAGGCTACCTTGCCGATTCTTTCGACGATCTTGAATGGTCCAACGTATCTAGGTGCAAGTTTTCCTTTCTTTCCAAATCTGATTACACCTTTCCAAGGTGAGACCTTAAGTAATACTCGATCACCGACTTGAAATTCCAAAGGTTTGCGTTTTGGATCCGCGTAACTCTTCTGATGGCTCATAGCTGTCTGAAGGTTATCGCGAACTTTCTTGACCTTATCAGTTGTCTCTAAAATGAGGGCAGGTCCAGTAAGTTGGGCCTCGCCGATCTCATTCCAGCAGACTGGTGAACGACATTTTCGACCTTAGAGAGCCTCGAAAGGAGCCATTTTGATGCTGGTGTGATAACTGTTGTTGTAGGAGAATTCAATCAACTTAAGATGTGAATCCCAACTACCACCAAAATCGATCACACAAGCTCTAAGCATATCCTCCAGAGTCTGGATTGTTCTCTCAGATTGACCATCCGTTTGCGGATGATAAGCTGTGCTCAGATTAAGTTGGGTCCCCATAGCAGATTGCATGGTTCTCCAAAAATGAGAAGTGAAACGAGCATCTCTGTCAGAAATGATGTTCAAAGGAACACCATGTCGAGCCACAATTTCATCTACATAGATTTGAGCCAGTCTGTCAGCAGGAAAATCCTCACGGATTGGCAAGAAATGCGCTGACTTAGTAAGACGATCAACGACTACCCAGATGGCATCGTGACCTTTCTTTGTGCGCGGAAGTTTAGTAACAAGATCCATAGTAATGTTTTCCCATTTCCAAACTGGGATCTCTGGTTGCACCAATAAACCAGAAGGACGCTGATGTTCATCCTTAACCTTAAGACAAGTAAGGCATTTTGATACGTATAAGGCAATGTCTTTCTTCATACCAGGCCACCAATAGTGAATACGAAGATCCTTATACATCTTATCTGAGCCCGGATGAATAGAATAACGCGACTTATGGGCTTCGTCCATAAGCAAGGTACGAAGATCATCCTGGCTTGGAAACCACAAACGGTCCATGAAGTAATACGATCCATTGTCCTTCAGTTCCAAAGCAGGCGTTATGTGATAGGGAAATTCCTTATCCATTAAACCTTGTGAAACACAAGATTGTTGAGCCTGAGAAATACGTGCTTGGATATCGGATCGAGCTCGAATAATAGATTGAACACGTACACAATGAAGCTTAGTACGTTCCTTACGACTCAATGCATCAGCTACGACATTCGCCTTACCAGGATGGTAGCGAATTTCGCAGTCATAGTCGTTTAGTAGCTCAACCCAACGTCGTTGCCTCATGTTGAGTTCTTTCTGGTTGAAGATATGCTGAAGACTTTTATGGTCAGTGAAAACCACACATTTTGTACCATACAAATAGTGTCTCCAGATCTTTAGAGCGAAAACAACTGCACCCAACTCAAGATCATGAGTGGTGTAGTTCTTCTCGTGTATCTTCAACTGCCTCGATGCATAAGCTATGACTTTGTTCCTTTGCATTAGAACACAGCCAAGACCCAGTTTAGATGCATCGCAATAAACGACGAAGTCATCATTGCCTTCAGGCAAAGTTAGAACAGGCGCGTCGCAAAGCTTCCGCTTCAAGTGTTGAAAAGCTTCCTCTTGTTTAAATCCCCAATCAAAGGGTTTGTTCTTCTGAGTTAGAGCAGTTAGAGGAACTGCAATCTTTGAGAAGTTTTCTATGAAGCGGCGATAATAACCCGCTAGACCAAGAAAAGAACGAACTTCAATAGGAGTAGTAGGTGTATCCCAATCCTTAATCGCACTGATCTTGGAGGGATCTACATGAATACCTTGTTCGTTGATAATATGTCCTAAAAATTGAACTTCTTTAAGCCAGAATTCACACTTGGAGAATTTGGCGAAAAGTTGCTCTTTCTTTAGGAGTTCCAAAGTAAGACGAAGATGTTGCTCGTGATCAGCTCGCGTCTTAGAGTAAATCAAGATGTCGTCAATAAAAACAATGACGAATTGATCCAAATAAGGTTTGCAGACCCTATTCATTAAGTCCATGAAAACAGCAGGAGCATTAGTCACACCGAATGGCATGACTGTGAACTCATAATGCCCATACCGAGTACGGAACGCTGTCTTGGGAATATCTTCTTCATGCACCCGAAGTTGATGATACCCGGAACGCAGATCAATCTTCGAAAAATAAGAAGCGCCCTGTAGCTGATCAAAGAGATCATCTATGCGAGGTAGAGGATATCGATTCTTGATGGTAAGCTTGTTAAGCTCACGATAATCGATACACATCCTAAAAGATCCATCCTTCTTCTTAACAAAAAGAATGGGAGCACCCCAGGGTGAAAAGCTGGGACGGATAAAACCTTTGTCAGAGAGTTCCTGCAGCTGCTTAGACAACTCTTGCATCTCAGACGGTGCAAGATGATATGGAGCTCTGGCAACGGGATTTGCACCAGGTACGAGATCGATGCGGAACTCTACTTGGCGTGCTGGAGGTAGACCAGGTAAATCTTCAGGGAATACTTCAGAATAATCCCGAACGACAGGGATATCTGAAATAGTCTTACCCTTGCCTTTATCTTCTGTAACATGTGCTAAGAAAGCCACATAGTTCTTCCGCAGATACTTCCGAGCTTTAAAACAAGACATGAGCTTGAGACCACCAGACGGTTTCTCACCTTGAACGTGTAGGATCTCGCCTGTCGAAAGAGGCACACGTACAATCTTTTCAGAACAAATTATCTCTGCGTGATGCTTGGATAACCAATCCATACCAACAATGACATCGAAGCTTCCAAGTTGCATTGGTGTGAGGTCGATAGGAAAAAGATGGTCGTTAAGGTTCAGCTGGCAGTTGCGAAGAACAGAATCAAGAATAATGGGTTCACCACTAGCAACTTCTACTGTCAAAGATTTACTTAGTTTTGTTCTAGACACGTGAAGCATCGGCTCAAAAGACAATGACACAAAACTCTTGTCGGCACCAGAATCGAAAAGAACAGATGCAGGCTGATTATTAATAAAGAACGTACCGTTCACCACATTATCGTCTGCCTGCGCCTCTTGGGCATTCATGTTAAAGGCTCGGCCTCGAGCCGGAGCCTGATTCTGATTTGGGTTCTGGTTGACTAGCCTTGGGCACCGGTTCCTGTAGTGGGTCAGATCCCCACAATTGTAGCACGAACCAGGAGGAAAATGAGGTCGTGCAGCTTGGCCTTGTTGCTGAGCAATAGGCTGAGCAACTTGTTGAGCTTGGTTCTGAACTGCCTGGTTCTGGTTAACAGGAATGCGGCAGTTGACAGCAAGATGACCGGATCTTCCGCAGTTGGTGCACTGACGACACTGGAGATGTGGTTGGTGATGGCCGTTACACCTGTTGCATAAAGGTGCATTGCCAAAATATGGCTTCTTGGCGGTTGGTTGCGCAGGCTGATTTGGTGCAGCTTGAGCCTGTGCAGTAACGGCAAAATTTTGGGAAGCCTTTCGCTTCCTAGAATTCCTCGAGGAACCAGAATTCTTCCCATTCTTGTTTTCACCCTTCTTACCATCCCCTTTGCTAGATGCCTGCTTCTTACCCTTGTCACCCTTCTTATGCAGCTTTCCCTTACGAACCTGCGACTCAGTCAGTGTCGCTGATAACTCGATCGCCTGACGGAGTGTGGCAGGGTCACTACCAGTAAGGATGTCCTGCACTGAGTCAGGTAGGCCGTCGATGTACCTTTCGATGGCCTTGTCGAGTGGGGTAACCATAGTCGGGCAAAGCAGACTCAACTCTTCAAACCTGTCAGTATATGCCCTGTGCTCACCACTATCTTGCTTCAAATTATCAAACTCTTTCTCCAACGCTCGCTGTTCATGGCGAGGACAGAATTCCCTCATCATAAGGGCTCTAAGTTCAGCCCATGTCTGTGCGAGAGCAACTTCTGCACCTTGGTCCCTCATAACCCCGTTCCACCATGTCAAAGCCCTCTTCTGAAATAGGCTCGAAGCAAACTCAACTTTGCGATTTTCAAGACACTGCACGTGGCGAAAAGTATTCTCTATGCTCTCAAACCACTGAAGAAGCCCAGTCGTTCCTTCAGAACCACTAAACTTGAGTGGTTTAGCCGAGTTAAAATCCTTGTATTTGCACGGAGCATTGTTGTTGTTGTTGGCTTGTTGCCATTGAGCAAAGAGATTTGGGAATTGAGCAGCCATCTGCTGCGCAATGATTTCTGCCAGTTCGGCAGTTGCTATCTGGTTCTCGCGTCGAGGAGGCATTCTAAAAGAGGAAAACATGAAAAGAAACGAGTGAGATGATTGGATGAAGAGAAATGAGATGAAACGAAATCAACAAAAGCAAAGATGGTGGTCATTTGTCCATATCACAAAGTAAACAAACGACACACAGTGACTAATCAAAGTAAATGGATCAAAAATAATGTATTTCGAAGACATGCTCGCCTATAAGTGAACACTCATCCCAAGAATTCCCAGGTAAGCACAACTGGTCTCGCGTCTGGTTGAGATGTATACGAAGTGCTTGCCTAGACAGAAAACCCAGAATACAGGCATTCACCCTTCCAGTTTGCACATGTTCACATTATTTAAGACCCAAAACGTTTGACGAGATTTTGAAAATTTGAAGGCACAAGGCCAAAAATTTAATCAAACTAGAAGGGTTCAAAACCTTACAAAAGAGGGTTCAAAACCTTGTAATAAATAATCCAAAAACAGAAGATTGCTTTTCAAAAATCGTTTCGGAAAAATTTTGGCTTTTGTTCTGATAGTCACCTAAGGATAGGTGATGTGCATGTTTTAAGATCTAAACAGAAGATAACTTGTGTTAGGGTCCTAGAAAAGTTATAGTCTAGGTCAAAGCATTACTAATAACCTAATTCCCTATAACCATTGGCTCTGATACCAACTCTTCTGTCACACCCCGACCACGTATAACATACAAAACGTGGCGGAAACATCGGGGAGTGTTGTAACAGAATTAATTGTTTCAAATCCATGGCAAACAAAGTTGTATTTTATTTATTAAACAAGAGTTACATTGTCTTAACACAGGAAATACAGAGTTTATAACATAATTAAACAAGTCTATCATCGTTTTTAGTCTCTAAGGCACAGGTCCGCCCTAGTGTCATGATCGTCATCCTATGGAAAAGCTCCTGAAAACACATGTGAAAATAGGTACGTTAGCATAAAAATGCCTGTGAGATACATAGGTTTGTGAAAATAAGATTCATGACTTATGTTTGAGAAAATGTTTAGTCATGAACCTTGTAATTTGATTTGTTTTGTAAATCGTTTGTAAAACAATAAGTTCAGTTGATATGTATCAATAAGAGAATACTGTATGAGTAACCATGTAAAATGAGTTGTATAAAATAAACTGTATTGTAAACCAAAGTCTTGTGAAAACATGTTACTTGTGAAAAATGTAGAAGTCCAACATGAATGATTTAAATAACGCTATGATATGTAATATAATACAAACATTTATATATAGGAAGTACCAGCGGCGTATCCACCATGCTTGTATCATATTACTCACATATCGTCACTTAAGTCACTTAAACAAACCACCAATGTATAAAGTCTATGTTTAAACCAATAGTCAAAAGTCCTTGTATAAACCATGTCAAATGTTGATAGTCCAAAAGTAGTCAAGTAATGTGTAACAAATGTTATGTATGGTAAGTAAAATAAGACTACTTAAACCATAAATAAAAACGTACAAAACAAAGTATTTTGAATATATCAAAAAGTTATGTTTTGCAAAGTGATGCATGATACATTGATACAAACATTTATGTGGTAAGTTAACGCATACATTCAAGCCTTGAGACAGTCGGATAACCCTTCCAGTCAAGGTTATCAAAAGAATTGTATTCGGATTCAGTCATTCCTTACATCCAAACAAACCCGGGATGTCAGGAATGGGATTTGTCAAGTCCTATAGTACCACTACTTACTCCCGAGCGGCGTAGCAAATGTTAATGAACGTAATAAAGACCCGTTTGTGCAAACCAAATGTTATAGCAGTTGTATACATGTCATATGAAAACAATGTACTAAGTATGCTTAGTTAACATACAAAGCAGAAAAGTCTTGTAAATCAATGTGCTAGCATGCTATCAGTCAAGATACATAGAAGAAATGTAATGTAAAACAATGTACTAAGTATGCACACAATGGACATACATAGCATGAAATGTCATGAAATCATGTACTATAATGTACTAACAAACATAGCCGATATATGATGTGAAAACAGAAAAGCAGGAAACTAACAAGTAGGCACATGTGTTCCACCCCAAAACAGTTTGGAAAACAGTAAAAGAGGGGTCTATGTACTCACTTGTGATTACTCAGTAGTCCTAGAGTGATAATCAAACAATGATAGTGATCACGGAATCAAACGGCACCTAATATAGGTAACTATGTTAATAAACCGGACCTAAATCGGAAGATCGGATAGAATGAGGGTTCGTAAACCAAACGAGTATGGAAACTCGTGTAATATGGTTTAACAAAGCCTACATACTAATTGAAACCTATCATAAGTGTTTACGACCCATTACGACCCGTTTAGGTAGCTTATGCTACTTTAACGCGTCGTTCGCGTGAAACGCGTTCGGACCGCCTAACTAGCCCTATGACAAGTGTTATATGCCTAAACATGTTACATAATCAGTTATGTGACAAAAGTTTAGGTTACATATGCTTAATTACCAATTATACATGAAAAGGGTATTCTGGTAATTTACCTAAGGCATATAAACTACCTATCATACAACTACTTAAACGTCGTGACCATAAGGTATAACCTCGGAAGGTTATTCCCTACCTACTATGGTCACCTAATGTGTTTGGTCGGATCCTAATGATCGACCAAATGGGTCGGGTTCGAGGTATAAGCGATTTATCAGATCGCTTACCCTACGACCCTAGACAACGTGGTAATCAGTAGGCATAGTCCCAAAGGACTATAACCAACGTGATTACACTCACGTTGCGAAGTTCAAACGAACTTCGCATTGACCATAACTGGTCAACACAGAAAGTCAAACAAAGTTTGACTTTCAGACTCGAAAGACTCGAAAAGCAATAAAAGAACGAAAGAATACTTACGAAGGGTCCCCAAATGCTAATTTCGATTCAAAAATCTCAGGTATGAAACAATAGTTTCAACTTAGAGTTTCTCAAATCAAAATTCTAGTGATTTGAGCAATGGGGTGATGGGGTATATATAGTTTTCGGTCCACCGTTAAGATCGTTTCATGGAAACCGTGCTTTAATCGTAACCGTACAAGTGTTGGAACCTTATGGTAGCTAGAAATTGATCCTTATCAGCTGACTAGACAATTGGGAATGTGTGGTGGAGGATTATACAGCTGCAACCTGTTGTTTGATTCAATTAATCTTGTCAGAAGGAGTCACGCGGGCCGCGTGAGGATGCTCAGGAACTGAGGCGGGCCGCCTGGCCTGCACAGATCAGAAATAGTTTCTGAAATGACAGTTTCAGCCCCTGCACGTGTTTAAGGCCATTCCCGAAACTTCTAAGGCCCCTAAAGCCAACTTTAAGGCCCTAAAATGATGCCTAAACATTGTGGACATGAAACATGTTCAAAAATATGCCGGATGATGGTTCATTTGGTCGTACGAACGCGATGTTCGCTTAATTACGACGGAATGCGCACAAGCGCGAAAAACGATCCAAATGACGCGACGAATGAATTTTTGGCAAGCCAAACACTAAAGCATAATATAGTCATGCTTACATAAATTTTTTGATGTCCGGATGTATTCAGAACGTAAGTTATGCGCGAAAGTGCAAACTTGTGCACTTTTTGACACTTTTAGTCCCTGAATGACCCAAAAGTTTATTTTAGCATACCGAACCCCTCAAAGCCTATTTCTAAGCTATGTAAAGGATATTTATGGTATGTTTAACTTATGGTCATGTTCCGGAATGTTCGTTACAGTTCAAATTGGCATACTTTCGCAGTTTGTCAAGTTTAGTCCCTGTAAACGAATTAACTTGTTTTTGCCATACCAAAGCCTTTAAAACTTATTTCTAAGTTATGTAAAGGTTATTTAAGGTATGTTGAGTATATGATGATGTTCCGGAGTATTTTTCGTGTTAAACTGAGTACGTTTACGCATCAGTTTGCGTATAACTCTCAAGAAAGCGATGTAGAGTTTGAAATTACATAAAAGTCAAAACATGAAAAATGTAAAACACAACCAAACAAACATTGGGATCAAATAACATTGTTTTATTGATAATAGAACTGTTTACAATGATTACAAGCACAGATGTTACATGTCTTGGGATGAACTGAATGAGAAAATGAGAGAGAAGTATTGCTCACGTGCTGAACTCCAAAGATTGGAGACTGAGTTCTGGAACTTGACCATGGAAGGTGCCGACATTACTGGGTATACTCGAAGGTTCCACGATTTTTCGAGAGTGATCCCCTGCATGGTGACTCCCGAATTTAAGCGCGTTGAACACTAAATTTGGGGATTGGCCTCAGAATTTCGCAGCATGGTAACTGCGGCCAAACCTGCAACAATCACTGAGGGTGTAACTCTGGCTGTCAGCCTTACTGAAGATGTTGTCCGTATGAAGAAGCTGTCGCTACTGAGGAGACCGAGACGCACGCTGAGTCGTCTGGTGACAAGAAAAGGAAACATGCAAACCTGAATCAAGCAACCCGCAGCAACAACAAAGGTTCAAACAGCAAGAGGCGTGACACTAACCCACCTAAGGAGACGAGAACCTTTGCAGCGGCAAATGATACTGCATCCAAAGGATACCAAGGTACCCTGCCTAAATGCCAAAAATGTAAGTATCATCATGAAGGAGCTTGTCGTATTCCAAGATGCGACAAATGTGGTAGGTTGGGTCATCCAACAGAAGACTGTTGGGGAAAAGGAAGGAACGGAAATGGAAACCGCAACGGTGCTGGTAATAGAAACAATGGTGGAAATGGAAATGGCAATGGTAACCGGAATGGGAATGGAGCTGGGCAAAACCAAGGATGCTTCAGTTGTGGAAGCAAGGATCATTTCATTAAAGACTGCCCAAAGGGAAACAACGCTCAGGCTCGAGCATTTGTGATTGGAGCAAGGAACGCAAGCGAGGACCCTAATGTGGTCACCGGTACGTTTCTCGTTAACAATCACTTTGCATCCATATTATTTGACACTGGTGCCGACTATAGCTTCATGTTTGTGGAATTTAAATGCATGCTTGGAATAGAATCTAGTAGATTAGATATTCGTTATTCTATAGAGCTAGCCAATGGTAAACTTGTTGAATCGGGCGAAGTTGTTAGAGGTTGCACATTAGAACTCGGTGAGCGAAGATTTAGCATCGATCTCTTACCTATTCAATTGGGTAGCTTCGATGTAGTGGTCGGAATGGACTGGTTGTCCAAGAACAAAGCTGAAGTTACATGTCATGAGAAAATCATTCGCATCCCTTTGGCGAATGGTGAAACCCTCATCGTACATGGAGAAAGACGAGACGCGCCTCTGCGAATCATCAGTTGTATGAAGGCACAGAAGTGCTTAAGGAAAGGATGTGTTGCTTTCCTGGCACACGTTGTAGATAAGAAGGCTATGGAGCCGAAACTCGAAGACATTCCTGTGGTGAAGGAATTCCCTGATGTTTTTCCCGAAGATCTGCCAGGACTACCTCCGCAACGACAAGTCGAATTCCGTATAGACTTGGTCCCAGGAGCCGCTCCTGTAGCCAAGGCACCCTATCGGCTTGCACCATTTGAAATGCAAGAATTATCTACACAACTCCAGGAGTTGTTGGATAAAGGATTCATAAGGCCAAGCTTCTCACCTTGGGGAGCTCCAGTATTGTTCGTGAAGAAAAAGGATGGAACTCTGCGGATGTGTATCGATTACAGAGAACTGAACAAGCTCACAATCAAGAATCGGTACCCACTACCGAGGATTGACGACTTATTTGATCAATTGCAAGGGTCAAGCTACTATTCCAAGATCGACCTTCGATCTGGATACCATCAATTAAGAATCCAAGAGGAAAGCGTACCAAAGACTGCATTCAGAACACGTTATGGGCATTACGAGTTCCTTGTGATGCCATTCGGACTGACGAACGCGCCAGCGCTATTTATGGATCTGGTGAACCGCGTATGCAAACCATATCTCGATAAATTCGTGATTGTATTTATCGATGATATCCTGATTTACTCACAAATGAAAGAAGAGCACGAGCAACATCTCAGAACCATTTTGGAACTACTGAAGAAAGAGAAACTTTATGCAAAGTTTTCAAAGTGTGAATTTTGGATTAACGAAGTACAGTTTCTTGGTCACGTTGTGAATGAGAAGGGCATCCATGTAGACCCAGCCAAGATTGAAGCAATAAAGAATTGGGAAGCCCCCAAAACCCCAACTGAAGTTCGACAATTTTTGGTCTTAGCAGGCTATTACCGGCGATTCATTGAGAATTTCTCCAAGATAGCTCAACCGCTAACTACCCTTACGCAGAAAGACAAGAAGTACGATTGGGGTGATAAACAGGAAGAGGCCTTCCAACAGCTCAAAAATAAGCTATGTGATGTACCGATACTATCCTTACCCGAAGGCAATGAAGACTTCGTGGTATACTGCGACGCTTCGCGACAAGGTTTGGGATGCATGCTCATGCAACGCCAAAAAGTCATCGCTTACGCTTCAAGATAATTAAAGGTGCATGAAAGAAACTATACCACTCACGACCTGGAGCTGGGCGCAGTGGTATTCACCTTGAAGATCTGGCGACATTATTTATATGGTACTCGATGTACAATCTTCACATATCACAAAAGCCTACAACACATATTTGATCAGAAAGAATTAAACATGCATCAGCGACGATGGGTCGAGCTGCTGAACGATTACGACTGTGAGATTAAGTACCATCCAGGAAAGGCAAACGTTGTAGCAGACGCGTTAAGCCGAAAGGAAAGGGTTAAGACCCTAAGGGTTCAAGCATTAGAAATGACTATTCGAACGAACCTCACTGCACGCATTCATGACGCACAACAAGAAGCCCTCAAGATGGAAAACCGTAAGGCTGAATACCTCTGGGGTATGTTGAAATATATGGTGCCAAATGAAGAGGGAACCTTATACTTTAAGAAGCGTATTTGGGTTCCGCTCTATGGTGGTATGCTAGAAGTCATCCTTAATGAGGCTCACAAGTCGAGATACTCGATCCATCCAGGATCGGACAAAATGTATCAAGACTTAAAGGAATATTATTGGTGGCCAAGACTTAAAAGCGATGTTGCTGTTTATGTTGCAAAATGCCTAACCTGTGCTAAGCTTAAGGCTGAATATCAAAAACCGTCCGGTCTACTACAACAACCAGAAATTCCCATGTGGAAGTGGGAGCAAATCTCAATGGACTTCATAAAAAAATTACCCAAGACCCCAAGAGGGCATGATATGATATGGGTAATAGTCGATCGGTTAACGAAGTCTGCGCACTTCCTACCGAACCGAGAGAAAGATAGCACTGGAAAGCTTGCTGAGTTATACTTGAAAGAAATCGTGGCATGTCATGGAGTGCCTATCACAATTATTTCATACAGAGATGGACGCTTTGTCTCAAGAATCTGGCAATCCTTTCAGGAAGCCTTTGGATCTCAGCTAGATCTAAGCACGGCCTTCCATCCGCAAAGAGACGGTCGGAGTGAACGAACCATACAAACACTGGAAGATATGCTTCGCGCATGTGTTATGGACTTAGGCGGCAGCTGGGATACTCATCTACCCTTAGTTGAGTTTTCCTACAATAACAGTTATCATACAAGTATAAAAGCCGCACCGTTCGAAGCTCTGTATGGCCGCAAGTGCCGCTCGCCCTTATGTTGGGCAGATGCTGGAGATAAACATATGGTTGGTCCTGAACTTGTGCAAGAGACAACCGACAAGATTATGCAGATCCGAGAGCGCATTAAGGCGGCTCGAGATCGACAAAAGAGCTACGCTGATAGAAGACGAAAACCATTAGAATTTGAGGTGGGAGACAAAGTTTTGTTAAAGGTCTCACCTTGGAAGGGCGTAGTAAGATTTGGAAAGCGTGGAAAGCTGAATCCACGATACATCGGACCATTCAAGATTTTGGAACGAATTGGTACGTGGCATACAAGTTGGAATTACCGGAAGAACTTAATGGAGTACATGATACGTTCCATGTATCCAACCTCAAGAAGAGTCCAACACAAGAAAACATGATCATCCCTGCGGATGAAGTGCATATTGATGACACCCTCCGATTTACAGAACAACCCGTTGAGGTTACAGACTGGAAAGTCAACAAGACCAGGAGGAGCAGTGTCAAGCTTGTCAAAGTACGTTGGAACTCTAAGCACGGACCCGAGTACACGTAGGAATCTGAAGACCAGTTTAAAGAAAAGTACCCCACCTGTTCAAGAAAACTCCTGCGAGAGATAGATCAGCCTGAATTTCGGGATGAAATTCTTTTAACGGGGGGAGACTGTGACAACTGGCACCCAACCGGTAATTTCCGTACAATTTAATTAATACTTGATAACTGCAATTATGTGCTTAAATGTCAACATTGTTTGATTGCATGATATACTTATGAATTCATGCACGTTTTATACTACAAGAATTACTTTATGCATTAATGAACAGCGTTGCGTCAGAAATACTAGTAAACTCACCGGTAAGACACATTGGGTCAACAAATCTGCAGAAAACAGTCAGACAAAAGAATTTGGGTCCTAGGTGTAGGTCCAACGACAAGAATACATTAAAACCCAAGAGAACATACAAGGGTTAACATATAGACGTTCCGGAAGCTAAAATACGCACTAAAAAGCACCCGAAACACACTTTAAATACTGAATTTCATACAATTCAGCAAAATTCAGCATTATGACGAGTTAAAGACATGTAAAAATATGACAAATTGATCCAGAATACTTTCCTAAGTGTCGGGAATTGATAGGAACACAAAAGGATACTTAAATGACACTAAACGGTGCAATTTAGCACTTTAACGAACCGGTATTTAACCGAACAACCGGACATTACCCGGAACGCTAAAATATTGCTAGAAGCATTGTTTATTTATTTCTGAGCTAGTTATGGTCCCCGAACACCATAACACCTCTTATAACATAATAACACATTAAATCCCTAAACCTTATACTTGAAAACTAACTTATTTATGTATTTAGTGATTTGAATTTACATTTAACCCACCCCCCCCCCCTTAAGAGTGGATGGTCACAAGGGAGGTGACCCCACCAAAATCTTGTTAAAATCTACATGATCTTCTTTGGGTTCATATGGATAGTGTAAGATCTCTAAAAGATTGTAATCCAAGATTTTCTTTGTACTTTGAGGAACACATAACCCAATGGTTATTAGCATTTTAATTATAAATAAACATATCAAGATCATTAGTTCATCTTCACATTCACACCTCTCCTTCTCCCCCATACTTTCGGCCTCCATCCTCCACCACACCACCATTATTTTCATCCAGTATTCAATCCTTCCAAGGTCTTCTCAAGGTGCTAGAAGGTCACTAACGAGGCTCGGTGCTCACGGAACTTGAAGGACCTCATTCGTTTGCTTTTATCCACCACATCTTCACCATTGTTCTTCCCTAGCTTTAAACTAGTTGTAAGATTCTTGAACACCCTTGTTTACTTCATATTTTAGTGGTTAAAAGTGGTTGTTTAATGATTAACTCAAGAACACTAATGAACATACACATGAATCTTGAAACATAAAGCTTTGCATATGATGATATATGGATGGAATGATATTGTTTAGTATATGAATGATATTTGTTTGTTGATTACTAGAGATGATGATGACAATCATCACATGAAGAGCTAGATAGTAATTAAACACATAATCTAGCAAGTAGGAGGATGATTATGTAACAACCTAGAATAAACATCTTCTTGTAAAGACATGAACTTGATGAATAAAAATGATTTCTTGTAAGATGATAAACAAAGTAAACTAGTGAACTTGTAGATCCAAGATTTATAAATGACTTTACAAGAAAACCAAGTTCAAAATATGATTTTTGAAAGATCATAGTTTTTACTTAAACCTACACTATTTTTAGTAGAAAAACAAGTGTATAAACACTTATGAAACAAGAAAAATACGAAAGAAATATTTTTAGAAAAAACATTTTACAAGTTGTAAATGACTAAATCCTTCAAGAATGAGATTCACGAACAAACAACCATGTTTTAAAGGGTAACTAAACCTACTAAATAACATGGTAAGTTACTACAAGATTTTACAAAACTTCAACTTCATGATGTAGTATAAGTTACTTGATTTTGACACTCGATAGGTGTTGAATGAGTTGATTATTGATTGTGATGATTTAAAAGAAAATAAGCACATGTTTTGAAAACATGGGAAACCTCCATTTTTAGGGGAAATCATGTCAAAATTTTTATAAATTTTGACACTTCGAAAAATATAAGTTTTTGAGAAACTTATTCCCTAAAAATATATCTCAAAGTATTTACCAAGGTTTCCCTAATTTTTGTGTTAAGAAATGATGATTTCTTCACGATTAAAATTGATATTAAGTATGTATATTTTTTAGAAAAATATATATATTTATTGACCACCAAATTTTGTGCTAAGTGTATGTAGTATGTATTACATGTAATAGTGTATTAAGACTTGAAAATACACTAAATACTCTTAAGAAGTGATAATACAAAAATACACATACAACAAGCTTAGACAAATACAAGAGAATATACTTATGAAAATATATTACTTGATGGAATAAATAACTTGGACAAGTTATGAACATGAAATGAAGTTGTGGACAAAATACATAATTCGGGTGTAAAATACAAGATACTTATATTTATTTTTGGAGAAAATAAAATAAGTAAGATACATCGTTAAAAATATAAATTATTTTTAACACACAAAGAACAAATACATAAAAGATGGTGACTTGTACTTGTGCGATACAAGTCTTGTGACTAACGTTAATAAAACACGTATAGGTCATGACGCTATATAAGCAAATCCGGTGAAGTTTACGGCGCAAAACGCAAAGTTGTGAGTTCATGCTCCCCCTTTTCTTTTAACTGTTTTCAGTTTTATAACTTCGGAGGTGAAATACATGTTACAAATGTTACAATGTTTACAAATGGTATGATGGATACAAAAACAAGAAGCACTCTTGGTGATGACTAGTACCAAGTATGATGCGTTTTAAGGAATGATACGTGTCACGAATAGGGTACCATAAGCACCATTAATCAACAATATACCTAGACCGCATAACAAAAGGTTAGATCTAACGGGTTTTCGGGCAGCCACACTCTTGGTGAAAACTAGTACCTAGTAGTGCTTTTGTGTCTCAGTCGTGAATCGACAACTACAAAAATGCCTATGGTTTGGATGCTTCCTATGTCGTGTCACATGTTAATGGCCTTGCAACCCATTAACAACCTAGATACATACAGAATACTTGATTTATACAAGAATACTTGATTCATACAAGAATACTTGATTTATACAAGATACATACCATGTTTTTCATACATAGTATACAAACGTTGAATACAAGAACTGCATGAATTCACACCAACATTATGTTGACGTTTTTCCAAAAACTCACATGTATTTCAGGTAACTAAAGTGGATGTGCGCGCGGACTTACTCATTCTCCTGGATGTTGATTATGTTTAACCTTAAATAAAGTTGTAAACTTTCAGACAATGTGTTGCCTCGTGATGTAAACACTTAATCTATGTTTTCAGTAATGTAATGTTTGGCATTTGAAGTTATTTTTATGAGCATGTAGTATGTTTACCAATCATATGCCATGAAAACCTTTCATGATCACACCTCGTGCTTCCACCTTAGAAAGGGGTGTGACACCGCTAGGCACGGCCCCGTGTGCAGAAGCGTATATGTACTATCAAGATTTGCTTGGATTCTGTGAATCTTAGCGTTGACCACGGCCATGTTGGGAAATAGAAGATTCTACAACTTTGTCTTTTCTGCAGACACCTGAACACGCCCCCGTGTTCGCTGGGCACGGGGCGTGTTCAGCCTTCTTATCTCTTATTTTTTTGCTTGGGAAGATGCTGTCGAGGGGTCGGGCATGCCACGTTTACTCCTTTTCTTGTATTTATGTTAGATTTAGCTGTATTTTTGCTTCTTTTGTTCATTTGCGCTCATTTAATCCTACAAATACAAAAGGAATACAAAAGCACACTTTTTCCAACATTAGTACTAAAAAGGGTTAGTTTTATGTCATATTTGATGTAATTTATATGTTGCATTTTACACACACCAAGGATCAACTGCCGTATTTCCTTGAGGATCAACAAAATATTCTCTCTCGTTATCCCATCTATTTGCACTTTTTGCTTCCATGAATATTTCATACACTTTGCTCAATTCCATTCGTGCATGACGTTCCTCTCAGCAACCAAAGTAAGTTTCTCTTTTGGAATGTATTTATTCCAATTAAACCCTTCATCCTCTTAACTTGTTAACAAGTCTTGTTTTCTCTCTTTGGATGGACCTTCATCGATCTGCTTTTGATTTTCTTTTGACGGCTGTTCATTTGTGTGATGATAGATAGCTTTCTTGTAATAATCTTCATTAAATGGATTCACACTATCATCAGCTTGCCTATTGGTACACTCTCTTTTGAATTGCCCTTTTTGTTTGCACTTGAAACAAGTGACCTTAGCTTTATCAAACCCCAGCTTCATGTCAGGACCTTCAAGACATTTTCTCCTAGTGATCTCCATAAAATGTTGAGCTCTCCTGATTACACTAGCCATACACCACCTGATATCCACAAGCTCCACCTCTTTCGGATCTACCTGGTCGTAATCCTCCTTTGTCATATTTGGATTTCCGATTTTTCCTGCGACCAAACTTTCATAGGATTCCAGAATAGAAGCCAAGAAACTCATATGCTGTCTAGCAAAATCAGTATTCAAGTTCGGAGAATCTTTCCAATTCTGATTCGGATTAGATTTAGTTGATGAAGACGATGAGTGATATCTTGAATCATAGCTCAGAGATTTAATCTTTGAAAAATCACCAGTGTTTTCAGCACTAAATGTCGTACTGGTCTTTGGTGCTTGATTGTTCATCAACATACCTTTTTGATAATACAAATCGACATTCTGCTGGTAACTTGAACTGGCCATTTTGTTTTGTTTCTGTAACTCTAGATCATGACCTTCAAGTTTTTCAATCAAACCTTCCAAAGTAATTTCGTCAAACATGGCATCATTTTTCAAAAACATTACAAATGTTTTCCAATCATCGACATGTGGTAATGCCTCGATCATTTTGTCGAGAATCTCTTCTCTGTCCTTCTTGATTCCAAACCTCTTTAGCTCGATTTTCAAATGACAAAATTGTTCTATCATTTGTCAGACAGTTTCTCCTTTCATGCATCCAAACAAATCAAACTCCTTTTTTCAACAAAGATATTTTGTTTTTCTTGATATCCTTACCACCTTCAACTTTCACTTTCAATGCTTCCCATATTGACTTTGATGTTTCACCATGTTGAAGTAAGAAAAGAATATCTTCTCTAACAGATTGTTTTAACAATGTTATCATTCTTAGTTCACTAGAGTGTTCCTTTTTATCATTATATGAAAATGCTTTAATATGAAGTAATTCATTTTTATCGTTTATCGGCTTTTCATATCCCAAAGTTAACATAATCCAACTATTATAAGCATAAGCCTTCACCCAGTTTTCAAATCTACTGCTCCATCAATGATAATATTCTATATTCATTAGTTTTGGTGGCATTTGATGATTTCCGTAAACATTATCATAGTTCAAACTCTCGGAAATAACACTTGATGCAGTCTTTGTCACGGGTGTTTCCTCAGTTGTGAATGCATTGTAAAACTCATTATAGAATTCTTCTTCCATGATTCCTGGAAACAAACAAACTAACACTTGATCAAATTTGAAAATCAAACAAACACAAAAACCTATCAGGACGAATGAGGAATAGTCGATTCGGGCGGATGGATGATATATCAATCCTAACGAATGAACAAATGCTCTTGATTCGAATGGATAGACTCGATTCGTCCAGATGAACTATTTTTGTCCGAATGAACTGTTTTCTGTCCGAAAGGATGGGCTTCCGAATATACTTTTTATTGCGTAAAACAGCTAGTTTTTCACAAAATTGAACATGATTTCCTTAGAATTTTGATCTGAAACTTTGTAGGATTGAATAAATCTGATTTTCACACAACATATCCAAAATTTAGCCAATTTTAACCGTGAAATCTTTATAGATCTGAGTTTAAAGTTCAAAAAGAAGTGTAGAAGATGAGTAGAAGAAGATATGTGTGGAAATAATGAATTCAGCTCTGAATCTGATGAAGATGCTTGAATCTTTGTGTCTTCAATCCGTGCAAACAATCACCCGCTGTGATATCACTTGTGAATTCTCCCTGAGGATCGATTCCTTAACCGTTGAATGCGTAGAACACGATTCTTATGCGGAATCCAAGTACGTGTGTAGATTGAACACAAAGATGTAATTAAATGTTGTTTTCTATTGATGTTTGACAAATACAAAACCACGAAAACAAACGACAAGAGTTTCCCCTCTTGATTAGCATAGTTAACAAATGAACAAAACCATACACCTATTTATAGGAATAGCTCATCCGGACCTACAGACCTACGGATGGACCTCCATCCGTCTGGATGAGTATCTACGAATGGACTTGCTCATTCATCTGAATGGACTCTATGTCCATTCGTCCGAATGGACTTGTAATGTTACTAGTATGCTGTGATATACATTCGTCCGGATCGGTTTTATGTCCATCCGTACGGATGGACTTCAACACAAATGAACTTTATGCTTTGCTCAGTTCAGCACCAGTCTTGTCTCGTCTGATTAAGCTACGATACGTGATTGACGGAAGCGATAGCCATATGCACTCAAAATCACGCATGTGTATATCCCCGAACATTGGTGAACAATCGAAATAGTATTCCTGAGCAGATAAAGAAATATAAATTATGTAAATTTATATGTAGTGTAATTATGTGTTTATTTTGTGAACTTTTGTGAAACCGCATATACTTACATGTAACTTGTTCGTAGTTTTTAGGAAATTTCTATAAAAACAATGTGACACCTCGTAATTCCCAACGTCTATGCTAAAGTACTATTTGACTCTAGTGTAAACCAAAATTTTATAAATACTACTTTCTATCAATTACTCAATCAGTCGTTCACTAAACTTCGTCAAGCCTGTACGGTATGAATAACAAATAGAAATTCTATTAGCGTACGCGAAATACTTCATAAAGGAAAGATAGAATTTTTAGTACATAAGTTCACAGCCAACCCACTATCAATGAATCTAGTCAGATTCGATATTGTATTAGGAATGGATTGGTTATTGGCCAATCATGCGCGAATCTTGTTTGATCAAAACTCTGTTGAGATTCGTACGCCAACAGGATTCATATCTATGATGAAATCTGCAAGCTACGCATGAAAAGGAGGAATAATGTATATGATCTCTACGATCATTAGCACTATAGGAAAAGAATTGAAGGATATTTCTGTAGTATCATATTTCTCAGATGTTTTCCAAGAAGAATTACCTGGACTGCCACCTGATCGCGAGGGTGAATTTAGAATTCATCTGATACCTGGAACTGCACCGATTGCCAAAGCACCCTATTATTTAGCACCAACGGAAATGCTGGAACTGAAGAAGCAACTAGACGAATTATTGGAAAAAGGTTTCATACAACCTAGCTCATCGCCTTGGGGAGCACCTATGGTATTCGTCAAGAAGAAGATGGATCGATGCGCATGGGTATTGACTACAGAGAATTGAATAAGGTCACAATTAAAAATCGGTACCCACTACTATGAATTGATGATCTATTCGATCAACTTCAATGAACTCGGTTCTTTTGAAAGATAGATTTACGATCTGGTTACCATTAATTGAAAGTACAGGAAGAGGATATTCCTAAAACTGATTTTAGAACAAGATATGTGCATTAAGAGTTTACAGTTATGCCTTTCAGCCTAACAAATGCTCCAGCTGCATTTATGGACATGATGAATAGGATATGTAAACTATACCTGGATAAATTTGTAATTGTCTTCATAGACGATGTAATTATTTATTCCAAGAGCAAGGAAGAGTACGCTAAGCATCTGTATGTACTTCATACATTATTGAGAAAACAAAAGCTTTATGCTAAATTCTCATAATGTGAGTCCTGGTTACAAGAAATTCAATTTCTTGGACATTTGAATAATCATGAAGGAATTCATGTGGATCCTATAAAGATCGAGGCAATTATCAAATAGAAAGTCCCTAATTCACCAACGGAAGTCAGAAGTTTTCATGGACTGGCAGGATACTACAGACACTTTATTCAAGATTTTTTCCAGGATAGCCATTCCATTAACCAAGTTAACATGTAAATCATTTGAGTTTGAATAGGGACCAAAGCATGAGGAAACTTTCAAGATTCTAAAGCGAAGATTAACTAAAGCACCGATACTTTCTTTACCTAGAAGGAACTTAAAATTTTATAGTATTTGTGATGCATCAAAATCAGGATTTGGATGCGTGCTGATGCAACGCTAGAAAGTAATTGCTTACGCCTCTAGACAATTGAAGAAGCATGAAGAAAACTACACAACACATGGTCTGGAATTAGGAGCGATAATTTTTGCTCTCTAAATCTGGAGACATTATCTATATGGTAGTCAGTTCACTATGTTTATAGACCATAAAAGTATAAGATATATTTTTGGGCAAAAAGAATTGAACATGAGGCAAAGACGTTGGATGGAGATTCTTACTGACTACGATTTTGATATTCAATGTCACGAAGGTAAAGCTAACGTAGTAGCTGATGCTTTAAGTCGTAAGTATCATGAGAAGCTAAGAAAAGTACGCGCTCTCAGATTGAATCTACAAATAGACTTAATGGAACAATAAAAGAGTACTCAAGAAGCAGCAATCAAGGATGATGTTGAAGGATTAAAAGGAATGATAAAAGAATTAGAAAAAGGGACAGATGGAATTTGGAAATTCCATAAGAAAAGAATTTGGGTACCTATCCAAGGAATTTATGAAACCGAATTCTGAAAGAAGCTCATAAATCCAAGTATACAATACATCCTGGAGGTGACAAGATGATCAAGATCTAAAGAAAAATTTCAGGTGGATAGGAATAAAAAAAGGACATAGCAAGTTATGTTTCTAAGTGTTTAACTTGTTCACAAATTAAAGCTGAGCATCAGAAGCCCTCAGGACTACTTCAACAATTAGAGATGCCAGTTTGGAAATGGGAATTGATAACAACGGATTTTGTTACCAAATTACACAAACACGAAAAGGAAAGGACACAATTTGGGTGATTGTGGACCGACTAACTAAATCTGCACATTTCTTACCAATGAAAGAAACCTTCAGTATGGAATGTTTAGCTAAACTGTATGTGGATGAAATAGTATCATTAAATGGAGTTCCTTTATCTATTGTATCCGACAGAGATAGTCAGTTTACTTCTCACTTTTGGGAGAGTTTCTAAAAAGCTATGGGAACCCGACTAAATTTAAGTACAACTTATCACCCTCAAACTGATGGACAAAGTGAAAGGACAATTCAGGCTTTGGAAGACATGCTCAGAGCCTATGTGATACATTTTAGAGGAAGTTGGGATGAACATTTGCCATTAATAGAATTCTCTTATAACAATAGTTATCAAACAAGCATTAATGCTACTCCATTTGAAGCACTTTATGGACGAAAATGCCAAACACATGTGTGTTAGGCAGAGTGGTGCGTGTCTATGTACACAGGTTTTTGTAGTGAATTTACACACGAACTTGGTTTTAATATTTATAAAAATGGTTATACCTTAACATTAAAACACACACGAAAGGACAAGTGTATCATGTCATATATGTAGCAAATTATTGGTAAGAGCCAGATATCGATCCATGGAACATGGGTGGAGTTGCGTACTAAATCTTTGTCATTGATTTACCGGATAAAAAGATATGTGAATGAGTTTTAACTAAAATTATCTAAAACTATATTTAAAACATAATATACTCCAAATATGAAAAATATATATTATCTTGTTTCGCAAACAACCTAAACATGTTATCTACATCATATATGCCACAAAAGCACTTGATCAACTTTCCAATTGCAAGACAGTTAGTTACCTTGTCTGGATGTCTAACATTATGATTCTTCGGAAAGTTAACGCGATTGTCATAAGTTAACCACCTAAAATCATTCATTAGCGAGCTATTGATATACTCTCATGCGAATCTTTAAATATAGGTTATTTACCGGGTCTGGATTCCTAACCTCACTTATCAAAGAAAGCAATACTGATGGTCACAATACAGCCATGAAGACAAGCATTAAGGTAGATCATACCATAAACTATTTCATTTTACAATTCTTGAACACAAATCTACCAAGATAGCAATTTCAACCAAAACTACTAAACAAAGATCATAAACCGCGACAAGAACATGTAACAACACCATATAATTCTTTAGAACCCTTACGTGCAAGAAAGCATTCTTAATCAAAATCAGATTTATCTTGTATAAAACCAATACCCTGGTCCGGTTTCATGGTGTAAACATATTAATAAGTTAAAAGTTTACAAATAAGTGATTAATCAAAGAATTGTTAACAATCTTTACTAACCACATATTCATCATCCAAGACAATCAAACATAATCAAGAATCCAACATCAATGAAATATTCATCATATAATAATGAAGATTCAAACATGAAAAGGTTGCTAAAGATTCATACAAATAAGATTACAACTTAAAGATTATTCAAGAAACAAGTTCATTAATACTTTTACACAATACTACATAAACATAAACATAACATCAGCTCAATACTTGAAACCCGTCTAATCAGGAGAGTCTCGAACCTCAGAAATCTCCCAGTAACTTGGAGAAAAACCCAACATTTTGATCAGTAGCAAATGCTGCTATTTATAGGCAATTTTTTGTTTGGCACGTCCGTGCACTTGAAAGTGCACGGTCATGCAGATCTAGTTGTCGGGTGATGTCATTTATTCGAAAAGGGTCAGACAAGTGGCTAGTGGACAAGTTGATCTCTGGCACTTAGATGTGCACGGTCGTGCATTTGGATGCATGGCAGTGCATTGCCTTGAAGTTCATCATAATGCCTGGAATTTCATCAGAATCTGAGGTTCAGGTGGTGCACGGGAGTGCACTTGGGTCACACGGTCGTGCATTCCGAGTAAATCAGTGCACCGGCTTGTGCACTGGTAGTGCTTCCGGGATCATAACTCATGCAATGTCGTGCATGTGAGGTGCACGGTCGTGCTCCATCTGGCAGTTCCCAAGAATCTGCAGATTTCATCAGAAATATCCTTAAATCGCCCCGTTTTCTCCATATTTGTCTTTTTCACACTGTTTAAGACCTGAAAATGGAAAATTACCTGATTCGGTACCTAAATAATGATGTTTCGGTCAAAAACGATTAAAACATAAGTAAAATGTGGGACTAAAACATGTTTAATTTAACGAATATCAAACATCCCCGCACTTGAACTATGCTTGTCCTCAAGCAAACTTAAAGAAAATAAATGAAACTAATAATTTACAAGGTTACTAATTTATTTCGATGGTCAATCGGTTTTCCAAAAAGTCAACATCAAAGATTTTAGACCAAATAATCGTATGCGAATATAAGAAAAAGATAACCGAAAAGCAACAATTCCACTTTCGATCGACTTAGCATGCAAATCTTTTACATTTCTCACAATATTCACAAATACTCGGTTATATTTATGAATCATACATGTAATGTGTATGTGTAAGACACTCAACGCCAAGTCAACGAATCATGCAATATCATAAGCTTGTCAAAAGATCTAATCTCCACCAATTTTACATGCGAAAAAGTATAAATAAAGAGGTCTTTGATGGTTGTAATGATAGGCTATTGTTAAGGATATGGAATGGATATTTAAAAGTGGCTAAGCGGTTAAAACTCGGCGGTTATTTTTAACTAGCGTACATGAATCAACAACTATACATAAGTAATGCTTAAAGACGATTTTACCCTGTTCGAGCTATACAACCTATCTTGTGCTTTTTAGCACTTAAAACTGCTTTAACTTGATTATCTTTAATCTGTTTTTCGATCCCTATTTTCTTTTTCTTTTTTCAAACATGAAACAACTACAAACAAGCTGGTTAAATAATAACTTTGACTGAGTTTTACCACAAAGGTTTAAAAATAAAAGGCTAGATTTTGTTTAGTAGGCTAAATAGTTGGGTGAAATTGAAAAAATACGCAAAATAGGCTCAACATGGCGAACTAATGGATAATGTTGGGTGCAGGATATTAACAAAGAAAAAGGCTAACACAAAAGGGTATCCTAAGTGTCTCTATCATATTTATGCAATTTTCACATATTCATGATCTTAAAAAGTATGCTATTGAGAAGTTCTAAATTTCATAAAACATTCGGCTCACTCATATTCTGAAAAAAAAATAAGCATGTCAAGAAAGCAATAAAAGGCTCAAAAATATGCTAACGCAAATGGAAGGAATGGGTATGAATATAAAGATAAACATGCAAGTCTTTCTTTTTGTTTGTCACGCTTTTAGTTATCTTTTTCAAAATCAATTTGGCTTTGTCGGTTTTGATCGAATCTGATGCTTTCTAAAGAACACAACTGACCGTTTTTGTATTATTTTTTAAAGGTTTTTTTAATATATACAAAAACGAGGACAAACAAGTTAAACCCTTAAACCCCTCCCCACACTTGAATTTCACATTGTCCCCAATGTGAAACACGTACTAGTTAAGCGATTATGAAGAGCTAAACTAATAATGTGAAAAGGAATAGAGGTACTCCCTCAGAGTTGAAGTAGAAAGTAATAGATGATGAGTAGAGAGTATCAAGAGCACGAAGAGTGTTGCTTTGGATTTCCAAATCCACTTGGGATGAATTGTAGTTATGTTATTGGCAATAGGTGAAGTTAATTAACTTAAAGACCCAACTCCTAGATAAGGTTTCTGACGAATTTTTATTAGATTTACAAGATGTGACTTTAAGGTTGAAATAGAATTAGATCTGATTAAAGATAACTCATTGCCCAATTCTAGAGAAAGGTTCTTTTTAAGGTTCAATCCCCTAGTCTTGGGTTAGTTACATCCAACTATTCTTCTTTCTTTTACATTGTTCCCATGGCTTGTGATCCTTTATTTGGCATACCTTTGTCTCACTTCAAAGGTAGCAAGTCAAAGTGCTCCTCACGGGTGCTAATGACACTTGTTATTAAAAATTGTGATTGATCTTTATTTAATATGTGGCGTTATAATAAAATATATATAAAGACGTATAGTTTTTTAACATGGGTTCACCAACTCTTGGACCGTGCCAAGTCTAACATATAGACCATGTTTAACGAGTCACTAGACCAATTTTTGCCTTATCATTGAGGCCTAGCATATAGATTGTTCATGCCAACAATGATATTCTTGATAAACGAGGGTTGATCACAAGATGTGTTTCCATAAATGGGTTAACCACTTCTTGTCGCAACCCCGACCCCTTTGCCCCGGGAAGCGGGCGGCTGCGAGCTCGCACATTCGGTGGTATCAGTGTTTATTTAATTTGGCAGCGGAATTTAAATCGGGACCGTAGTTAGGAAATATTTTATCAGAGTAAAACACCTCATTTTCATAATAATAAATATATTGGGATAAACCCAAGTTTTCATTACAAACATGCTTATCGGGATAAACTCTATTTTATTGAAATAAAACTTCTTCTTTATTTAGGTAACTTTTATAGCCACTTTTCCAAGCCTTTAGTGCTATCCAGTTGGCTTCTATTTTGGCTTTCACATTTTGTTACCTGAAACGCGTTTAAAACATTTTTGTTAGTGGAAAATACTGGTGAGTGAATCCCAGTTTAATCAAAACACATTTTATCATTTTACAGCATTGAGGGCAATCCAGCAATTACATTTGTTTACATCTACCTTAATTACCACCCACGGTACTGTCAATCCTGACTGGTGGTAATGTTACTACTCACAGTGTAGTAACAAATTTTGTATACAAAACCCCAACATACCGACGATATTTGTAGAATCACAAATACTCAATCACTGTTAAAAATAATGTAAAACAATTGAGGTTTTGTAAAAAACCAGTTTACAAAAAGAAGGATTACTCACATTGCTAATTTAGGTATTTCCTTTGTGACTTCCTGGTTATAATCTATTAATTTAAACAATGCACGCGCGTTAGTATAATAACCCAAAGTTTACATTAGGTATACCCTCCTGTCACACCTCGACCGCGTAAAACATCAAATCGCGGCGGAAACATCGGGGAGTGTTGTAACAGAATCATTGTTTCACAACCATGGATTAAAAGTTTCGTTTTACTAAATTATTGAACTCATTGTTTCATTACAAATCGGATAAATACAATAATTGTCTCTCAAGTTTTAAAGTCGCTAAGGCACAAGTCCATCCTATGTGTAGCATGCATCAACAATCATCACATAGCAGCACCTAAAACATATGTGAAAATAGGTACGTCAGCATAAAAATGCTTGTGAGTAACATAGGATTTGTGAATTAGATTCATGGCTTTGGATAACACAAGACAAGGTTTTATCTTTTCAAAAATAGCCATGAATCCTTGTAAAAGTTTTTGTTTTTAAAATGTGTCGTTTTGGTACAATGTTTATAGTACATACAAAAATATACTTTTGTTTTGAGATAAGCGGATGAGTAGTATATCAAATACACTTTAGTTTGAAATAATAGATTTGGCAGTACAACACGAGTATACTTTGGTTTAAGAATGCAAGCATCGGTAGTATATCAAATTATACTTTGGTTCTATAAATAACATATCAATTATGTTTTGGTTTGAAAATAGCATATCAACTATGCTTTGATAGTATATCAACACATACTTTAGTTTATGAAATAACAAAGTCGGTAGTATATCAACTATACTTTAGTAAATAATATCACGTTGGTAGTATGTCGGAACATACCTAAATCGTGGTTTGGTAGTATATCAAATTATACTTTAGTAAACAATAGCATATCAACTATGCTTTAGCAAAACAATATCACGTTGGTAGTATATCGAAATATACTATATGTCACACCCCGACCACGTAGAACATACAAAACGTGGCGGAAATGTCGGGGAGTGTTGTAACAGAATTAATTGTTTCAAATCCATGGCAATTTGAAGTTTCGTTTTATTGATTAAAAGTGTTACAATGTCTTAACAAACAAGGAAATACAACATAATTAACTAGTCTTGCATCTTTTATTGTCACTAAGGCCCAAGTCTGCCTATGTGTATCTTGATCATCTTATGCAACATCTCCTGAAAAACACATGTGAAAATAGGTACGTCAGCATAAAAATGCCTGTGAGATACATAGGTTTTTGTGAAAATAGGTTTCATGACTTATTTTTGAGAAAATGTTTAGTCATGAACCTTGTAATTTGCTTTGTCTTGTAAATCATTTGAAAAACAATGAGTTCAGATGATATGTATAAATAAGTGAATAATGTATGGTTAAATGAATAACCATGTAAACTGAGTTTGTATAAGATAAGTTGCTTGTAAAACAATGTATTGTGAAAAGTATGTTATTTGTATAAAATGTTATATGTATCAAACTGAAATGATTCAAATAACGCTGCGATGTATGTAATACCATACAAACACTTATATATAGGAAGTACCAGCGGCGTATCCACCATGCTTGTATCATATTACACATGCATCGTTACTTAATCACTTAATCAAACCAAACCATCAAGATGTAAAATGTTCATGTCTAATGTAAATCATGTAATATGTATCCAAAATGTAATCATGTGATGAATAACAAATGTACTAAGTATGCAACAATAGACATACGTAGCATGTGACCTGTACTAAGTATGCAACAATAGACATACGTAGCATGTGACCTGTACTAAGTATGCAATAATAGACATACGTAGCATGTGACCTGTACTAAGTATGCAACAATAGACATACGTAGCATGTAACCTGTACTAAATATGCAACAATAGACATACGTAGCATGTAATGTAATGTAAAACGATGTACTAAGTAATGCACACAATGGGCACACCTAGTATGAAATGTAATGAAATCATGTACTATAATGTACTAACGAACATAGCATGTATATGATGTGAAAACAGGAAAGCTTGAAAGTAACAAGTAGGCACATGTGTTTCACCCCAAAACAGTTTGGAAAACAGTAAAAGAGGGGTCTATGTACTCACTTGAGATTGCTTAGTAGTCCTTGAGTAACAACCAAACAATCCTAGAGATCGCGGATATCAAACGGCACCTACTATAGGTAACTATGTTAATAAACCGGACCTAAATCGGAAGATCTGATAGCATGAGGGTTCGTAAACCAAACGAGTATGGAGACTCGTGTGATATGGTTTGACAAAGCCTACATACTAAATGAAACCTAACTTAAGTGCTTACGACCCATTACGACCCGTTTAGGTAGCTTATGCTACTTTAACGCGTCGTTCGCGTAAAACGCGTTCGGACCGCCTAACTAGTCCTATGACAAGTGTTATATGCCTAAACATGTTACATAATCAGTTATGTGGCAAAGGTTTAGGTTACATATGCTTAATTACCAATTATACATGAAAAGGGTATTCTGGTAATTTACCTAAGGCATATAAACTACCTATCATACAACTACTCAAACGATGTGACCATAGGGTATAACCTCGGAAGGTTATTCCCTACCTACTATGGTCACCTAATGTGTTTGGTCGGATCCTAATGATCGACCAAATGGGTCGGGTTCGAGGTATAAGCGATTTATTAGATCGCTTACCCTACGACCCTAGACAACGTGGTAATCAGTAGGCATAGTCCCAAGGGACTATAACCAACGTGATTACACTCACGTTGCGAAGTTCAAACGAACTTCGCATTGACCATTACTGGTCAACGCTGAAAGTCAAACAAAGTTTGACTTTCGGACTCGAAAAACAATAAAATAAGGAAAAGAACAAAAGAATACTTACGAAGGGTCCCCGAATGCTAATTTCGATTCAAAAATCTCAGGTATGAAACAATAGTTTTCAACTTAGAGTTTCTCAAATCAAAATTCTAGTGATTTAAGCAATGGGGGGTATGGGGTATTTATAGTTTTCGGTCCACCGTTAAGATCGTTTCATGGAAACCGTGCCTTAATCGCATCCGTACATGTGTCGGAAACTTGTGGTGGCTAAAAATTGGTCCTTATCATCTGACTAAGCATATGAGAATGTGTGGTGGTGGATCAACCAGCTGCAACTTGCTGAAAACAACATTGAATCTGGTCTGATATGCGGACGCGGCCCGCGTCAGGATCAGATAAGTCTCAGGCGGGCCGCCTGGGATGTCTGATCAGCAAACATGTTTCAGTTTTGACAGTTTCAGTCCCTGCACGTGTTTAAGCCCATTTCCGGCACTTCTAAGGCCCGTAAAGCCAACTTTAAGGCCTTAAAATGATGCCTAAACATTGTGGACATGAAAAATGCTCAAAAATATGTCGGGTGTTGGTTCGTTTGGTCGTACGAACGCGATGTTCGCTTAATTACGACGGAATGCGCATAAGCGCGTAAAACGATCCAAATGACGCAACGAATGGATTTTTGGCAAGCCAAACACTAAAGAATAATATAGTCATGCTTACATAAATTTTTGGATGTCCGGATGTATTCAGAACGTAAGTTATGCGCGAAAATGCAAACTTGTGCACTTTTTGACACTTTTAGTCCCTGAATGACACAAAAGTTTATTTTAGCATACCGAACACCTCAAAGCCTATTTCTAAGCTATGTGAAGGGTATTTATGGTATGTTTAACTTATGGTCATGCTTCGGAATGTCTGTCACAGTTCAAATTGGCATACTTTCGCAGTTTGTCAAGTTTAGTCCCTGTAAGCGAATTAACTTGTTTTTGCCATACCAAAGCCTTCAAAACTTATTTCTAACTTAAGAAAAGGTTATTTAAGGTATGTTAAGCCTATTTCACTATTCCGGAATGTTCGTTGCATTAAACTGGTTATATCTACGCATTAGTGCGCGTATAACCTTCCAGAAAGTGATTTAGAGCTTGAAATCGAACAAGAATTGGTATGTGCAAATGATACACATATTTTTACAAATCCCAAGTATGAAATATAATATTTCATTGGTTCGGTATTTGTTTGATGGTTGAAGTGACGCAGGTGTCACACTATATATCTTAATTTGGTAATACATTCAAACCTTAGTGCATCAAACTACACTTTAGAGACTATGGAAATACCACAAAGGCAAATTCTATTTGGTTAAAATTTGGTTTCTGACATTCCATACAACATGAATGGGGTGTCTAGTCCTATAGCGCTATATCGTACAACCAATCGGCTTGATCATTGTTAATGAATGTATAATTAAACATATGAACAAACAAATAGTCGTACAAACTTTGAAAATCAGTGTTTAAGCCATGGACAATAGTTCAATTCGTCAAAAGATAAGTACTATGCATGTGTAATCATATAGTCGAAATCATGAAAATAGCGTATCGGCACATATGTATCACCCCAAAATATTTGAAAACGTAAAAGTGGGGACTATGTACTCACTTGAGATTGTAAGTATCCTCGATTAAGTGTCCTAACAAAGCTCGGAAATCAAGGAATCAATTGGCACCTAATATGGAATCACTATGTTAAACAATCGGTACCTAAATCGGAAGATCGGGTAGAATGTGGTTTCGTAAACCAAATGGGTATTGGAACTCATGTGATATGGTTTAACAAAGCTTACATTCTAAATCAGAACTTATTCTAAGTGCTTACGACCCGTTATGACCCATTAAGTTAGCTTATGCTACTTTAACGTGTCGTTCACGCAAAAGCGCGTTCGAGACGCCTAACTAGTCCTATGACAAGTATTATATGCCCTAACATGTTTAAATATGTTGCATAACCAGTTTAAGTGACAAAAGTTAGGTTATATATGCTTAAAATCAAATTATGCATGAAAAGGGCATTTTGGTCATTTTCCTAAGGCATATAAACTACCTATCATACAACTAATTAAACTAAGTGACCATAAGGTATAACCTCGGAAGGTTATTCCCTATACAACTACGGTCACAAAATATGTTAGGTCGGATCCTAACGATTGACCAAACGGGTCGGGTTCGAAAGTCTAAGCGGTTGTCAAGACCGCTTGACTTACGACCCTATACAAGCACTAGACTAAAAGTGACGAGTTAAACATGTTAAAATATGTTTAACTAAGTTAGAAAACAAGTTTGATATCAAAACAAAGTGTTTTGATACCCGAAAATAGCTTCGTTTCAAAATACGCATAAACACGTCTTTTGACCGAAACTTTGACTTGTCACTTCGACTAATCAACGTGATAATCAGTAGGTGTAGTCACAAGGGATTATAACCAACGTGATTACGCTCAGGTTGCAAAGTTCAAACGAACTTTGTGTTGACCAAATCATGGTCAAATCAGAAAGTCAAACACTGTTTCACTTTCATGCTTGAAAAGCATAAAAAGCATGAAGGAAGCTTACAAAAGGTCCAAGCAAGGAAGATTTGATTCAAAACACTCAGGTATGAAGTGTTAAACTTCAACTTAGAGCAGAATTGAATCAAATGTGTGAAGAATGAGAATGAAGCAAGTGGGTATTTATAGAAATTCATTGATTTACAAGATCTTGACAAGTGTTTTTGCATGAATCAAGGCTCAATCCAAACCATACACTTGTGGAACATGGTTTAGAATACAATGGGAGCCTAAAACCAGCTCAAGGTATTGAGAAAATTGCAAAAAAGACCCTGGAAATCAAGCTGGTTGCTGAAAACTGAGTTGCTGAAATCTTGCTCTGTCACGTGGCACGCCAGGTGTCCCTGGTTCTGGCGCATGGCGTAAGGGTGCTCGGTTTCAAGTTTCCAGTTTTGCGAAAGCAGGTCCCTGCATGCTTAAAACCTGATTTTCGACACGTTTAAGCCCCGTTAACCCCCATTTCAAGGCTCCATAATGAAGTTAAAGCATAGGGAACATGAAATATGATTGAAAACATCTCTGATGTCGGTTCGTTTGGTCGTACGGTTGCGTTATTCGGTTAATTACGACGAAAACTCGAACGGACGCGAAAACGATCCAAATAACACGACGAGTGGTATTTTTGCATTTCAATCACTAAAATATAATATTTTAATGATTACAAAAATTTTTGGATGTTCGGATATGTTCAGAACGTAAGATATGCGTGTAAATGCAAACTTATGCACTTTTTGACGCTTTTAGTCCCTGTTGATCAAATAAGTTTATTTTCGCATACCGAACCCCTCAAAGCCTATTTCTAAGCTATGTAAAGGATATTTAGGGTATGCTTAGCTTATGATCAAGTTTCAGAATGTTCGTTACTGTACGAATCGGCATACTTTCGCAGTTTGACGCAAATAGTCCCTGCGATAGAATAAACTTGTTTGCGACACACCAAACCCTCCAAAACTTATTTCTAAGTTATGTAAAGGTTATTTAAGGTATGTTAAGACTATGTCACTGTTCCGGAGCATTTTTCGCGCTAAACTGAATACACTTACGCATTAGTTCGCGTATAACTTTCAAGAAAGCGATTGAAAGCTTGAAATTGAACTAGGATTGATATGTGCAAAAGTCACATGTAATTGTACAAATCCCAAGAATGAAACACAAGATTTCATTGGATTTGCATTTGTATGATGGTCGTAGAGACACAGGTGTCACAGTCTCCCCTACTTTAGGAAATTTCGTCCCGAAATTTAAATTTTAGGGGAAACTTGTGAAAACAATTGTGATTGTTTTGCTTTTGAATGAATCCTCCATTTCCTAAGTAAAACTCTGGGCCACGTTTGGATTCTTAGCGAATTTGTTAATTGTCAAAGTGTTGTCGTTGTTGTAACAAAAACATGGAGCTTCGAACAACGGATAGGAGAATGTTTCCTATGAAGAGTATTATAGGAAACTTGTGTGTGCTCGAAATCGGAGTTGGAGAGTGTAAGATAAAAACATTGGTTAAGGTCCAGGACTTCTAGTACCAGCGGCGTATCCACCATGCCCTTTTTACGTTGTTCTCGTCTCGTTATTCTGATCACTTTAGGTCTTAACACATGACAAAACTTGTTGTGGTTTCTGTGCACTGAATTTCATAGTTATGTATGCATCCATAATTACGTAATTCCTTGCACAGTCCGCACAGTTCATTTTATAATGCGTAGGGTAAAATCAATCGAACAAACATGTAATGACTTGACTAGACCACCAAAGGATCTTTTAACTAGATCAACGAACAATCTTTTTAACTAGATCAACACATGATCTCTTTAACTAGACCGTCATACGATCTCTTTAAATAGACCACTAAAGGATCTTTGTAACTTTGAATCAAATAATCGTTCTGAAATAGCACTTTGGAATCCAAGGTTCTTACTATTTGCATAGAAAAGTGTAACATCCCAAAAATACAAATTCTTAAATTGCAATTAGGTTGCAAATAAATTGGTAGAATGAACTAACTAGGAATGACACTAACCTAGTTAGTTGACCACTTATGAGCAGTTAAGAGTTAAAACAAATAAAGAATGAAAGTAGAGGGGCCAAAAGTGTCTAAAAGAAAACTATTTTTTAATAAAATAACAAAACTAAACTCATAACACATATTGTCTGTGTTGTTGAGATCGACCAGAACCAGGGACGACCCCAAGCTCCCCCAAAGCCCTAGTTCATCACAAAAACTCACAAATTGAAGGTTCAAATCTGATCCAAAACGAAATCCGAGCTAAGATTAATGATCCCCATCGAAAGGAGATCATAAGGTATGCAAAATTTTATAAAAAATCTCTACTTGAAATTCTCATGAATTTAGAGAACTCGAAATTTGTTGATGCATGTGTGTTATGTAGATGAAATAAAGACATTTAAGTGTCTAGGAGTAAACCCTAGGCAATTACATGTTGAAATCATGCCAAATATTAGTGAAATCCATGGCCACCAATATGGGTGATTAGTGGGTCATATAGAACTAGATGAACACTAGGGTTTTGAAGGTTATTCTAGTGTAAATTGATTCATAGAAACTGATTACTGAAAAAATTGATGTTTGATTCTATATGTGATAACTCGATTGATGTTAAATTTAGCTAAACAACAAGCTATGAACTTGAATATGAATGATATAAAATTATGCCCATTAGGTGTTTGTTAAAATGCCTAAATGAAAGCTAAAATATTGAAATTTCGAGTGAAACGCGTATTTGAATAATATGGCTAGTTAAATGAAATATGAAACAAGAAGAGTTCTAATCATCATGTTGATTTGAACTTAATGTTGTAAATCATGTGATTGAAAGTAGTTAACTTTAATAAACTAAGTTAACTAATCTTGAAGTCGAATAGTAGCTTCGACATAGAGAATAAGTAAGGTGGAATGGTCGTGATTTTAAATGACTAGTCTAACCACCTTGTAAATGTTGGCAATAGTCTGACGCTTAACGAGCTAGGTGGAGGCTTGAGAAAGAAGCGGCTAAACGAATCAAGCACGTGAAGAAAGGCGTAACCGGATGAGAGGTAAGTGTAATTTTCGCACTTATGTAGATTACTCGTTTATTCTATACAAAATAATCGGGATAACGATAATATTGAAATATGGATTTTGTTAAGATTACCTTGAGGTGTAATCTAATGATGAGGAAAAATGGTGAAAATGGAAATTAGTCAAGAGTCGACTAATGTAATTAAGGTTAAAAGCGTGCCCATGGCGTAAGCCGAAATGGGTTGAATTTGTAAGAAAAGAGTTTAAGAGATAAAGGATTTGGTAATATAATCCGGGATGGGATGGAGGTATGAATTGGACATCAAAAACCATGTTTTTGATTTAAATAGATAACGTTGTATATATAGTCCAAATGGGTCAAATGGTGGTGATAACACCATTTGACATTATCGACTAATGTGGTTGTCAAGTCTTGTGTTAACAGGAGCGATTAGCGATTCGGACAATTGCGTCACCATAGAATAGGTGTTAATAAAAGCGAGGTATAATCGGGTCTATTTGTTGACCCGAGCCAGGTACATATCAGTAAGATTATAGTTTAAATGCGCGATGTTGATCATTTTTGTAGTGAAAGTCCTTCGTCGTAAATGAGGGTCTAATGTTGATAAATATGCCCTTGCTGGGTAAATCAGGCAAACGACCTTTATGGGTGGTTTGGGAATCACGTATTATAATCAGGTAATCCTTAGATAAGCATCAAGGTTATAGGCATTAACTTTTGTGGGTCAAATGCCTAAGAATGGGTCTTTTTGTAAAATGAAAAACCGAGATGTAAAATGTGACATAAATAGTTTACTACATCAAATCCACCACAAATATAATTGTGGTGGAAGACCATTTGAAAAACTAATGTGAAAATTATGGTGCTAAAAGTAAATGAGCGAGATTTATGCCTAAAAGGACATAAATACCCTTAACGGGTCAAAATAAGATTTTAAGTAAAAGCGAGTCAATAATGCGTAGAAATCCGTAATTGGAACCTAATATGAAAGGTAATATTGGAATTAAAGGGTTCATGAGAAATGGGGGTCAAACAAATATGTTTGTTTGATAAAATGCAAAAACGGATTAAAATTCGGTAAAAGGGGAACGAGTCGAAGGCTTAGAAGTCTCAAAATTTATTATGTTGGATGTTGGATTTTCACTACATATGATGGAGAATTAAATTACGGACGCGTAGGAAAAAGAATCGGGTAAAACGGATTAAAAACGAGAGAGTTATGCTCGTTTCCGTGAAATCGGGTCATGCTGGGAATGTACAGCAACAGCTGAAGGCAACAGTCTGTGAAAACAAGGGCTAGGCGTGACGCCTAGGCCCTTGGCTTCACGCGATTCCCCCTAACTCCGGACAATTGTTAAATTTTGTCCTTTTAACCCCTGTACTTGTTTGAACTTAATATTTGACTATCAAAACTAACTTTTAAGTTGGTTTTGATCATAGGTGATCGCCAAGAGTGCCCGGATGAAGATCAAGCTCGATGAGGAACCGAACACGATAAAATACAAGCTTCCGCGCGGCGTTTCGTCGTATCTTTAAAACGACGAATCCAATTACATTAAGTTGTATTTTTGAAATGTAGTTAACATTTGGAAATGTTAGTATGAAAAGATTTTGTAAAGTCACATTTTAGCATTTAAATGTGTATTTTATTAATAAAATCTTGATTTATTAAGCCGGGTGTTACAAAAAGCCCCTTAAGGAATTTAAGATAGTACTTTGAGTATCCTTCTGAGAATCTAACATATGAAAATACGGAAGATTCTACCAGGACTTAGATAGCGAGCTTTAGAATTACACATAATCACATAATCGCGTATTTGTTAATTTAGTTATTAGCTCGTTCATTAATTTGAATCAATGCATTTAAAGTACACCAGAAATCCAATCACGGACTTTAATTGGTACTTTAAATATCCCCAAGAATCTAACTACGAAGATAGGAAGACCTTATAAGGATTTGGTTTTGTCTTTGTCGTATCGTAACATTTGCATTACAGCACACGAAGAATCCAATTAAGGATTCATGAAAGTACCTTTAGGTATCAAATCAGGGATTTGAAATGGTATTTTCAAGTATCTGTTTAAGAATTTGTAACTTGTACCTTGTACTTTGTTTCTTAAAAGAAACGAGTCCTTAGGATTTTTGGGGAGATCACAAGTGATCATAAAATGAAAGAATCAATCGAGTAGTTTGTTTTGTAAGGAACATGGTTCCTTAGTGTCGGCATTGTACGGGTATGTCACACATACACACAATCGTATCAGTTTTGTAAATAAAAGTGAAATAACAAATTTATTTATATAACAACTGAATTGTTTCAAGCGTCAAAGATAACAACAAAGAAAATACAAAAAGTCTAATTGTTCACTATTACATTGTCGTTTGCGTTTGCCTCGTTTATGTTAAACAATCGTCCACGCGCTGGATTGGCGTTAACAAGTCTTGGGCAATTGTTTCGGTAGTGAGTAAGATCACCACAGTTATAGCACGATCCAGGTGGAAATGGTGCTTGAACAGCAGCAGGATTTGCAACAGCTTGGTTTTGGATAGCATAACGGCAGGTATTGACCAAATGTCCCAATTGCCCACAGTGGGTACATTTGTGACACTGTGTTTGTTCCAGATGATGACGGTTGCATTTATTGCACAAAGGTGGGTAACAATGTAGTTTGTCCTAGTACGAGGTTGTGCTGGCTGGTTTGGCGCAACCTGATTGTTCTGAGCAACAACAGCGAAGTTTTGTGAAGCCTTACGCTTCTTCGACTTTTTGGAGGACTCAGTCTGTTTATTCTTTGGTTTTTCTTGTGTAGACTCATCAGATGGTTTCGGGTCGCTATTTTGGAAAAGCTTACCTTTCCTGATCTGAGATTCAGTCAGGGTAGGAGATAGTTCAATGGTTTGTTTGACGGTAGTAGGGTTGCTACCAGTAACGATGGGGTTTCTAGTCCTATAGCGCTATATTTTGGTTAAACTTTGAAAATCAGTGTTTAAGCCATGGACAATAGTTCAATTCGTCAAAAGATAAGTACTATGCATGTGTAATCATATAGTCGAAATCATGAAAATAGCGTATCGGCACATATGTATCACCCCAACATATTTCCAGTAAGGATGCCTTGAACTAAGTCTGGGAGACCATCAATATACTTTTCGATCGCCTTATCCAGAGGCGTAACCATGGTAGGACAATGAGTTCAATAACTTGTGTTAGGGTCCTAGGAAGGTTATAGTCTAGGTCAAAGCATTACTAATAACCTAATTCCCTATAACCATTGGCTCTGATACCAACTTTTCTGTCACACCCCGACTGCATAAAACATCAAATCATGGCGGAAACGTCGGGGAGTGTTGTAACAGATTCATTGTTTCACAACCATGGATAAAAAGTTTCGTTTTAATAAATTATTGAACTCATTGTTTCATTACAAATCAGATAAATACAATAATTGTCTCTCAAGTTTTAAAGTCGTTAAGGCACAAGTCCATCCTATGTGTAGCATGCGTCAACAATCATCACATAGCAGCACCTAAAACATATGTGAAAATAGGTACGTCAGCATAAAAATGCCTGTGAGTAACACAGGATTTGTGAATTAGATTAATGGCTTTGGATAAAACAAGACAAGATTTTATGTTATCAAAAATAGCCATGAATCCTTGTAAACGTTTTTGTTTCCAAAATGCGTCGTTTTGGTAAAATGTTTATAGTACATACAAAAATATACTTTAGTTTTGAGATAAGCGGATGAGTAGTATATCAAATACACTTTAGTTTAAAATAATAGATTTGGTAGTATATCATGAGTATACTTTGGTTTAAGAATGCAAGCATCGGTAGTATATCAAATTATACTTTGGTTCTCTAAATAACATATCAATTATGTTTTGGTTTGAAAATAGCATATCAACTATGCTTTGGTAGTATATCAACACATACTTTAGTTCATGAAATAACAATATATCTTAATTTGGTAATACATTCAAACCTTAGTGCATCAAACTACACTTTAGAGACTATAGAAATACCACAAAGGCAAATTCTAATCGGTTAAAATTTGGTTTCTGACATTCCATACAACAGGAATGGGGTGTCTAGTCCTATAGCGCTATATCGTACTACCAATCGGCTTGATCATTGTTAATGAATGTATAATTAAACATATGAACAAACAATTAGTCATACAAACTTTGAAAATCAGTGTTTAAGCCATGAACAATAGTTCAATTCGTCAAAAGATAAGTACTATGCATGTGTAATCATATAGTCAAAATCATGAAAATAGCGTATCGGCACATATGTATCACCCCAAAATATTTCCAGTAAGGATGTCTTGAACTAAGTCAGGGTGACCATCAATGTACTTTTCGATCGCCTTATCTAGAGGCGTAACCATGGTAGGACAATGAGTTCAATAACTTGTGTTAGGGTCCTAGGAAGGTTATAGTCTAGGTCAAAGCATTACTAATAACCTAATTCCCTATAACCATTGGCTCTGATACCAACTTTTCTGTCACACCCCGACTGCATAAAACATCAAATCGTGGCGGAAACGTCAGGGAGTGTTGTAACAGATTCATTGTTTCACAACCATGGATAAAAAGTTTCGTTTTACTAAATTATTGAACTCATTGTTTCATTACAAATCAGATAAATACAATAATTGTCTCTCAAGTTTTAAAGTCACTAAGGCACAAGTCCATCCTATGTGTAGCATGCATCAACAATCATCACATAGCAGCACCTGAAACATATGTGAAAATAGGTACGTCAGCATAAAAATGCATGTGAGTAACATAGGATTTGTGAATTAGATTCATGGCTTTGGATAAAACAAGACAAGGTTTTATGTTATCAAAAATAGCCATGAATCCTTGTAAAAGTTTTTGCTTCTAAAATGCGTCGTTGTGGTAAAATGTTTATAGTACATACAAAAATATACTTTAGTTTTGAGATAAGCAGATGAGTAGTATATCAAATACACTTTAGTTTGAAATAATAGATTTGGTAGTACATCACGAGTATACTTTGGCTTAAGAATGCAAGCATCGGTAGTATATCAAATTATACTTTGGTTCTCTAAATAACATATCAATTATGTTTTGGTTTGAAAATAGCATATCAACTATGCTTTGGTAGTATATCAACACATACTTTAGTTCATGAAATAACAGTATATCTTAATTTGGTAATACATTCAAACCTTAGTGCATGAAACTACACTTTAGAGACTCTAGAAATACCACAAAGGCAAATTCTATTTGGTTAAAATTTGGTTTCTGACATTCCATACAACAGGAATGGGGTGTCTAGTCCTATAACGCTATATCGTACTACCAATCGGCTTAATCATTGTTAATGAATGTATAATTAAACATATGAACAAACAATTAGTCGTACAAACTTTGAAAATCAGTGTTTAAGCCATGGACAATAGTTCAATTCGTCAAAAGATAAGTACTATGCATGTGTAATAATATAGTCGAAATCATGAAAATAGCGTATCAGCACATATGTATCACCCCAAAATATTTCCAGTAAGGATGTCTTGAACTAAGTCAGGGAGACCATCAACGTACTTTTCGATCGCCTTATCCAGAGGCGTAACCATGGTAGGACAATGAGTTCAATAACTTGTGTTAGGGTCCTAAGAAGGTTATAGTCTAGGTCAAAGCATTACTAATAACCTAATTCCCTATAACCATTGGCTCTGATACCAACTTTTCTGTCACACCCCGACTGCATAAAACATAAAATCGTGGCGGAAACGGGGAGTGTTTTAACAGATTCATTGTTTCACAACAATGGATTAAACGTTTCATTTTACTAAATAATTGAACTCATTGTTTCATTACAAATCAGATAAATACAATAATTGTCTCTCAAGTTTTAAAGTCGCTAAGGCATAAGTCCATCCTATGTGTACCGTGCATCAACAATCATCACATAGTACCACCTGAAACATATGTGAAAATAGGTACATCAGCATAAAAATGCATGTGAGTAACATAGGATTTGTGAATTAGATTCATGGCTTTGGATAAAACAAGACAAGGTTTAATGTTATCAAAAATAGCCAAGAATCCTTGTAAAAGTTTTTGTTTCAAAAATGCGTCATTTTGGTAAAATGTTTATAGTACATACAAAAATATACTTTAGTTTTGAGATAAGCGGATGAGTAGTATATCAAATACACTTTAGTTTGAAATAATAGATTTGGTAGTACATAACGAGTATACTTTGTTTTAAGAATGCAAGCATCGGTAGTATATCAAATTATACTTTGGTTCTCTAAATAACATATCAATTATGTTTTGGTTTGAAAATAGCATATCAACTATGCTTTGGTAGTATATCAACACATACTTTAGTTCATGAAATAACAATATATCTTAATTTGGTAATACATTCAAACCTTAGTGCATCAAACTACACTTTAGAGACTATAGAAATACCACAAAGGCAAATTCTATTTGGTTAAAATTTGGTTTCTGACATTCCATACAACAGGAATGGGGTGTCTAGTCCTATAGCGCTATATCGTACTACCAATCGGCTTGATCATTGTTAATGAATGTATAATTAAACATATGAATAAACAATTAGTCGTACAAACTTTGAAAATCAGTGTTTAAGCCATGGACAATAGTTCAATTCCTCAAAAGATAAGTACTATGCATGTGTAATCATATAGTCGAAATCATGAAAATAGCGTATCGGCACATATGTATCACCCCAAAATATTTCCAGTAAGGATGTCTTGAACTAAGTCAGGGAGACCATCAATGTACTTTTCGATCGCCTTATCCAGAGGCGAAACCATGGTAGGACAATGAGTTCAATAACTGGTGTTAGGGTCCTAGGAAGGTTATAGTCTAGGTCAAAGCATTACTAATAACCTAATTCCCTATAATCATTGGCTCTGATACCAACTTTTCTGTCACACCCCGACTACATAAAACATCAAATCGTGGCGGAAACGTCGGGGAGTGCTGTAACAGATTCATTGTTTCACAACCATGGATTAAAAGTTTCATTTTACTAAATTATTGAACTCATTGTTTCTTTACAAATAAGATAAATACAATAATTGTCTCTCAAGTTTTAAAGTCGCTAAGGCACAAGTCCATCCTATGTGTAGCATGCATCAACAATCATCACATAGCAGCACCTGAAACATATGTGAAAATTGGTACGTCAGCATAAAAATGCCTGTCAGTAACATAAAATTTGTGAATTAGATTCATGGCTTTGGATAAAACAAGACAAGGTTTTATGTTATCAAAAATAGCCATGAATCCTTGTAAAAGTTTTTGTTTCTAAAATGCGTCGTTTTGGTAAAATGTTTATAGTACATACAAAAATATACTTTAGTTTTGAGATAAGCGGATGAGTAGTATATCAAATACACTTTAGTTTGAAATAATAGATTTGGTAGTACATCACGAGTATACTTTGGTTTAAGAATGCAAGCATCGGTAGTATATCAAATTATACTTTGGTTCTCTAAATAACATATCAATTAGGTTTTGGTTTGAAAATAGCATATCAACTATGCTTTGGTAGTATATCAACACATACTTTAGTTCATGAAATAACAATATATCTTAATTTGGTAATACATTCAAACCTTAGTGCATCAAACTACACTTTAGAGACTATAGAAATACCACAAAGGCAAATTCTATTCGGTTAAAATTTGGTTTCTGACATTCCATACAACAGGAATGGGGTGTCTAGTCCTATAGCGCTATATCGTACTACCAATCGGCTTGATCATTGTTAATGAATGTATAATTAAACATATGAACAAACAATTAGTCGTACAAACTTTGAAAATCAGTGTTTAAGCCATGGACAATTCTTCAATTTGTCAAAAGATAAGTACTATGCATGTGTAATCATATAGTCGAAATCATGAAAATAGCGTATCGGCACATATGTATCACCCCAAAATATTTCCAGTAAGCATGTCTTGAACTAAGTCAGGGAGACCATCAATGTACTTTTCGATCGCCTTATCCAGAGGCGTAACCATGGTAGGACAATGAGTTCAATAACTTGTGTTAGGGTACTAGGAAGGTTATAGTCTAGGTCAAAGCATTACTAATAACCTAATTCCCTATAACCATTGGCTCTAATACCAACTTTTCTGTCACACCCCGACTGCATAAAACATCAAATCGTGGCGGAAACGTCGGGGAGTGTTGTAACAGATTCATTGTTTCACAACCATGGATTAAAAGTTTCGTTTTACTAAATTATTGAACTCATTGTTTCATTACAAATCAGATAAATACAATAATTGTCTCTCAAGTTTTAAAGTCGCTAAGGCACAAGTCCATCCTATGTGTAGCATGCATCAACAATCATCACATAGCAGCACCTGAAACATATGTGAAAATAGGTACGTCAGCATAAAAATGCATGTGAGTAACATAGGATTTGTGAATTAGATTCATGGCTTTGGATAAAACAAGACAAGGTTTTATGTTATAAAAAATAGCCATGAATCCTTGTAAAATTTTTGTTTCTAAAATGCGTCGTTTTGGTAAAATGTTTATAGTACATACAAAAATATACTTTAGTTTTGAGATAAGCGGATGAGTAGTATATCAAATACACTTTAGTTTGAAATAATAGATTTGGTAGTACATCACGAGTATAATTTGGTTTAAGAATGCAAGCATCGGTAGTATATCAAATTATACTTTGGTTCTCTAAATAACATATCAATTATGTTTTGGTTTGAAAATATCATATCAACTATGCTTTGGTAGTATATCAACACATTCAAACCTTAGTGCATCAAACTACACTTTAGAGACTATAGAAATACCACAAAGGCAAATTCTATTTGGTTAAAATTTGGTTTCTGACATTCCATACAACAGGAATGGGGTGTCTAGTCCTATAGCGCTATATCGTACTACCAATCGGCTTGATCATTGTTAATGAATGTATAATTAAACATATGAAAAAACATTTAGTCGTACAAACTTTGAAAATCAGTGTTTAAGCCATGGACAATAGTTTAATTCGTCAAAAGATAAGTACTATGCATCTGTAATCATATAGTCGAAATCATGAAAATAGCGTATCGGCACATATGTATCACCCCAAAATATTTCCAGTAAGGATGTCTTGAACTAAGTCAGGGAGACCATCAATGTACTTTTCGATCACCTTATCCAGAGGCGTAACCATGGTAGGACATAACTGGCTCAGTTCCTCATAACGATCAGTGTAGGCTCGATGTTCACCGTTGTCTTGCTTATGATCGTCAAATTCCCTTTCCAACGCCCGGATTTCATGACGAGGACAGAACTCCTTCATCATTAGAGCTCGAAGCTCTTCCCAAGTTTGTGTCAATGCCACGTCGGCACTCCTATCGCTCATTACACTGTTCCACCATGTAAGTGCTCTTTTCTAGAATAAGCTCGATGCAACCTCAACATTTCACTCGTTTGGGCATTGTACATGACGAAACATGCTCTCGAGACTCTCAAACCATTGTAGGAGCCCAGTGGCTCCTTCAGGCCCAGTAAATATGAGTGGCTTAGGTGAGCTGAACTGTTTATAGTTGCACGGAGCATTGTTGTTGTTGTTGTTTGCTTGGTTTACTTGGATTATTAGGTTTGGGAGTACAGCAGCGATTTGCTGAGTGATAATAGCTGCGAGTTCGACGTTAGTTTGGGGTTGTGCATCACGTCGAGGAGGCATATTCTAAAAGAGCAAAGAAACATGAAACGAAACGAGTGAGATGATATCGGATAGTAAAAATTCAATGCTTAAAAGAATTATCGACAAAGCACGAAGATTATGATCATTTGTTAGTTACCTAAAACAGACAAATGACACTGTGACTATTCAAAGTAAATGGGGCATACTATTGTATCACGAAGACATGCTTTAGCCTATAAGTGGACACTCACCACAAGAGTTCCCAGGTAAGAGTGACTGGTCCGATTATATGGATTTGTATGGACACTCTAGCCTTAGACAGAAAACTCGAGGTACAGGCATTCACCCTTCCAGATTGCACGTGCTCACATTATTTAGTCCCAAACTTTGACGAGATTTTGAAAACTTTGAAGGTTCAAAACCTTATAATAAATCATCTAAGAAGAGATGATTGTTTTTCAAAAACGGATTCGTAGTTTGTGTTCTTGTTTTGGTTGTCACCTAAAGATAGGCGACGGTATTGTTTTAAGACTAAACACAAGATAACTTGTGTTAGGGTCCTAGGAAGGTTATAGTCTAGGTCAAAGCATTACTAATAACCTAATTCCATATAACCATTGGCTCTGATACCAACTTTTCTATCACACCCCGACCGCGTAAAACATAAAATCGCTGCGGAAACGTCGAGGAGTGTTGTAACTGAATCATTGTTTCCAACCATGGATTAAAAGTTTCGTTTTACTAAATTATTGAACTCATTGTTTCATTACAAATCAGATAAATACAATAATTGTCTCTCAAGTTTTAAAGTCGCTAAGGCACAAGTCCATCCTATGTGTAGCATGCATCAACAATCATCACATAGCAGCACCTAAAACATATGTGAAAATAGGTACGTCAGCATAAAAATGCCTGTGAGTAACATAGCATTTGTGAATTAGATTCATGGCTTTGGATAACACAAGACAAGTTTTATGTTTTCAAAAATAGCCATGAATCCTTGTAGAAGTTTTTGTTTCTAAAATGCGTCGTTTTGGTAAAATGTTTATAGTACATACAAAAATATACTTTGGTTTTGAGATAAGCGGATGAGTAGTATATCAAATACACTTTAGTTTGAAATAATAGATTTGGTAGTACATCACGAGTATACTTTGGTTTAAGAATGCAAGCATCGGTAGTATATCAAATTATACTTTGGTTCTGTAAATAACATATCAATTATGTTTTGGCTTGAAAATAGCATATCAACTATACTTTGGTAGTATATCAACACCTACTTTAGTTCATGAAATAACAAAGTCGGTAGTATATCAACTATACTTTAGTAAATAATATCACGTTGGTAGTATGTCGGAACATACCTAAATCGTGGTTGGGTAGTATATCAAATTATACTTTAGTAAACAATAGCATATCAACTATGCTTTAGCAAAACAGTATCACGTTGGTAGTATATCGAAATATACCATATATCGTGATTTGGTAATACATTCAAACCTTAGTGCATCAAACTACACTTTAGAGACTTTAGAAATACCACAAAGGCAAATTCTATTTGGTTAAAATTTGGTTTCTAACATTCCATACAACAGGAATGGGGTGTCTAGTCCTATAGCGCTATATCGTACTACCAATCGGCTTGATCATTGTTAATGAATGTATAATTAAACATATGAACAAACAAATAGTCGTACAAACTTTGAAAATCAGTGTTTAAGCCATGGACAATAGTTCAATTCGTCAAAAGATAAGTACTATGCATGTGTAATCATATAGTCGAAATCATGAAAATAGCGTATCGGCACATATGTATCACACCAAAATATTTGAAAACGTAAAAGTGGGGACTATGTACTCACCTGAGATTGTAAGTATCCTCGATTAAGTTTCCTAACAAAGCTCGGAAATCAAGGAATCAAGTGGCACCTAATATGGAATCACTATGTTAAACAATCGGTACCTAAATCAGAAGATCTGGTAGAATGAGGTTTCGTAAACCAAATGGGTATTGGAACTCATGTGATATGGTTTAACAACGCCTACATTCTAAATCGGAACCTATTCTAAGTGCTTACGACCCGTTACGACCCATTAAGGTAGCTTATGCTACTTTAACGTGTCGTTCATGCAAAAGCGCGTTCGAGACGCCTAACTAGTCCTATGACAAGTATTATATGCCCTAACATGTTTAAATATGTTGCATAACCAGTTTAAGTGACAAAAGTTAGGTTACATATGCTTAAAATCAAGTTATGCATGTAAAAGGGCATTTTGGTCATTTTCCGAAGGCATATAAACTACCTATCATACAACTAATTAAACTTAGTGACCATAAGGTATAACCTCGGAAGGTTATTCTCTATACAACTATGGTCACAAAATATGTTTGGTCGGATCCTAACGATTGACCAAACGGGTCGGGTTCGAAAGTCTAAGCGGTTGTCAAGACCGCTTGACTTACGACCCTATACAAGCACTAGACTAAAATTGACGAAGTTAGAAAACAAGTTTGATATCAAAACAAAGTGTTTTGATACCCAAAAATAGCTTCATTGCAAAATATGCATAAACACGTCTTTTTACCGAAACTTTGACTCGTCACTTCGACTAATCAACGTGGTAATCAGTAGGTGTAGTCACATGGGACTATAACCATCGTGATTACGCTCACGTTGCAAAGTTCAAACGAACTTTGTGTTGACCAAATCATGGTCAAAGCAGAAAGTCAAACACTGTTTGACTTTCATGCTTGAAAAGCATAAAAAGCATGAAAGAAGCTTACAAAAGGTCCAAGCAAAGAAGATTTGATTCAAAACACTCAGGTATGAAGTGTTAAACTTCAACTTAGAGCAGAATTGAATCAAATGTGTGAAGAATGAGAATGAAGCAAGTGAGTATTTATAGAAAGTCTTGAATTTACAAGATCTTGACAAGTGTTTTTGCAAGAATCAAGGCTCAATCCTAACTATACACTTGTGGAACATGGTTTAAAATACAATGGGAGCCTAAAACCAGCTCAAGGTATTAAGAAAATTGCACAGAAGACCCTGGAAATCAAGCTGGTTGCTGAAAACTGAGTTGCTGAAATCTTGCTCTATCACATGGTGCGCCAGGTGTCCCTGGTTCTGGCGCATGGCGTGTGGGTGCTCGGTTTCAAGTTTCCAGTTTTGGCAAAACAGGTCCCTGCATGCTTAAAACCTGATTTTCGACACGTTTAAGCCCCGTTAACCCCATTTCAAGGATCCATAATGAAGTTAAATCATAGGGAACATGAAATATGATTGAAAACATCTCGAATGTCGGTTCGTTTGGTCGTACGTTGCGTTATTCGGTTAATTACGATGAAAACTCGAACGGACGCGAAAACGATCCAAATTACACGACGAGTGGTATTGTTGCATTCCAATCACTAAAATATAATATTTTAATGATTACAAAATTTTTGGATGTCCGGATATGTTCAGAACGTAAGATATGCGTGTAAATGCAAACTTATGCAATTTTTGACGCGTTTAGTCCTTGTTGATCAAATAAGTTTATTTTCGCATACCGAACCCCTCAAAGCCTATTTCTAAGCTATGTAAAGGATATTTAGGGTATGTTTAGCTTATGATCAAGTTTCGGAATGTTTTTTACTGTACGAATCGGCATACTTTCGCAGTTTGACGCAAATAGTCCCTGCGATAGAATAAACTTGTTTTCAACACACCAAACCCTCCAAAACTTATTTCTAAGTTATGTAAAGGTTATTTAAGGTATGTTAAGCCTATGTCACTGTTCCAGAGTATTTTTCGTGTTAAACTGAATACGTTTACACATTAGTTCGTGTATAGCTTTCAAGAAAGATATTAAAAGCTTGAAATTGAACTAGGATTGATATGTGCAAAAGTCACATGTAATTGTACAAATCCCAAGAATGTAAAACAAGATTTCATTGGATTTTAATTTGTATGATGCTCATAGAGACACAGGTGTCACACCTCCCCGAGACAGAACTCCAACAACTGAGTCAGCCAGAGCCTCGACATTTGTTACGGAGCACTAGATCAATCGGGCAGCGTAACTAATACGTAACCGAGGGTTATAATACTTACATCGATGAAGAGCTTCGCTATTTAATGGGTATAATACCCAGGAATTACATCTAATATTCAGAAAGAGAGAGAGTTTTTAATTTTGAACGACGAAAAATGAAACTGACCGATCTCATTTATAGGCCTGATCTTGAGTTCCTCGCGCCTCACGAGAATAGAAAGCAGAGCCATCGCGGCCCGCGAGAGCAATAAGGTAGGCTCTAGGGTTGTCGACTCAAGGGTATAGGCTCTACACGGTATAGACACATGGCAGCCTAGGGTTACGCCTGGTATCAGCGGGTCGCGGCCTGCGACAGATTCAGTCAAGGGGGTCGCGCCCCGTGAGCGGCCCTAGGATTTTGTTTTAATTGATTTTTGTTAAAATTATGGTATTTGGGGCCCACTTTTCGTATACGGGGTGTATTTTAGGACATATAAGGGTGTTATAGAGATTTTGGGAGAGTTGTTATATCCTCCCCACCTTGTTTTAGAACTCGTCCTCGAGGTCTACTGGAACAGGTGTGGATATTTCCTTTGCATCTCAGCTTCAAGCTCCCATGTGTACTCTGGTCCTCTCTTGGAATCCCATTTCACTTTGACTAGAACTAATCTCTTGTGTTTGAGATTCTTGATCTTTCTGTCTTCAATCTGTATTGGTTTCTCTACAAACTTAAGCTTCTCATTTACCTCTATGTCTTTAAGAGGTACTACTAATGATTCATCTGCTAAGCATTTCTTGAGATTACATACCTGAAACACATCATGTATTCCTGCCATTTCTTCTGGCAGTTGTAGCTGATAAGCTACGGGTCCTATCCTTCTAATAATCTCAAAGGGTCCAACATACCTGGGGCATAGCTTTCCTCTTTTGATGAATCTAACTATCCCTTTCCATGGAGAAACTTTTCATAATACCTTATCTCCTACTTGGAACTCCAATGGCTTTTGCCTATTGTCAGCATAACTCTTTTGTCGATCGTGTGCTGATTTTAGTCTTTCGTTGACTTGAATAATCTTGTCCGTTGTTTCTTGTACTATCTCTGGTCCAGACAGTTGCTTTTCTCCAATTTCTGCCCAACAAACTGGGGTTCGACACTTTCGTCCATAAAGTGCTTCAAATGGTGTAGCATTGATACTGGTATGAAAGTTGTTATTATAGGAAAATTCTATTAATGGTAAATGATCATCCCAATTTCCTCCGAAATCAATTATACAAGCTCTAAGCATATCTTCCATTGTCTGAAGAGTCCTCTCGCTTTGTCCATCCGTTTGAGCATGATAAGTTGTGCTTAGTTTTAACTTGATTCCTATTGCTTTTTGGAAACTAGTCCAAAAATGAGAAGTAAAACAGCTATCTCATCAGACACAATAGATAAAAGAATTCCAGGTAATGAAACTATTTCATTTACATATAACTTGGCTAATTGTTCCATACTGAAAGTTTCCTTCATTGGTAAGAAATGAGCAGACTTGATTAATCTGTCCACAATCACCCAGATTGTATCATCACCTTTTCTTGTCTTGGGTAATTTGGTAAAAAAATCCATTGTTATCAATTCCTATTTCCATACAGGCATTTCCAATTTCTGCAATAAACCTGAGGGATTCTGATGTTCAGCTTTAAGTTGTGAATAGGTTAAACACTTGGCCACATAGGCTGCTATATCCTTTTTCATTCCTATCCACCAGAAATTCTTTCTTATGTCTTGATACATCTTATCACTACCGAGATGTATCGTATACTTAGACTTATGGGCTTCTTCTAAAATTTGGTGGCGTATGTTTCCTTGTTTAGGTATCCAAATTCTTTTCTTGTGGAATTTCCAAATTCTATCTGTTCCTTGTTCTAATTCCTTAATCATTCCTTTTAATTTATCAGTATCGTCCTTGATTACTGATTCTTATACTTCTCTAATTTGCTCGTTTAAACCTATCTGCATATTTAATTTGAAAGAATGTACTTTTCTTGGCTTATCATGATACTTTCGACTTAAAGCATCAGCTACTACATTAGCCTTTCCTGCATGATACTGGATACTACAGTCATAATCGCTAATAATTTCCATCCAGCGTCTCTGTCTCATATTAACTCTTTTTGCCCGAAAACATATCTTAAACTCTTATGATCGGTGAAAATGGTAAACTTACTACCGTAAAGGTAATGTCTCCAAATTTTAAGGGCAAAAATTATGGCTCCTAATTCTAGATCATGGGTTGTATAATTCTCTTCATGATTCTTAAGTTGTCTAGAGGCATAGGCTATAACCTTTTGACGTTGCATTAACACACATCCATAACCTAACTTAGAAGCGTCATAATAGACTACAAAGTCTTCAGTTCCTTCTGGTAACGCTAGTATGGGTGCGTTGGTTAATCTTTGCTTAAGGATTCTAAAGATTTCTTCCTGTTTTGGTCCCCATTCGAACTTAATTGATTTACATGTCAGTGTTATTAAAGGAATGGCTATTCTAGAGAAATCTCGGATAAACCATCTATAATAACCTGCCAGTCCAAGAAAAACTTCTCACCTTCATTGGTGATTCAGGGACTTTCCATTTAGTAATTGCCTCGATCTTTGTGGGATCCACATGAATTCCTTCATGATTAACTAAATGTCCAAGGAATTGTACTTCTTGTAACCAAAATTCACATTTTGAGAATTTAGCATAAAGCTTTTCCTTTCTCAACAATGTAAGAAGTGCATGCAGATGCGCTGCATGTTCCTCTTTACTCTTAGAGTAAATGAGAATATCATCTATAAAGACAATTATGAATTTATCCAGATATGGTTTACATATTCTGTTCATCATGTCCATAAATGCGGCTGGGGCATTGGTTAAACCAAATGGCATGACGGTAAATTCATCATGACCATACCTTGTTCTGAAGGCAGTCTTAGGAAAGTCCTCTTCCTGTACTTTCAGTTGATGATATCTTGAGCGTAAGTCGATCTTAGAAAAGAATCGAGCTCCTTGCAGTTGATCAAATAGATCATCGATTCTCGGTAATGGGTACCGATTTTTAATCGTGACCTTATTCAATTCTTGGTAATCAATGCACATACGCATTGATCCGTCTTTCTTCTTGACGAACAAGATTGGTGCTCCCCAAGGTGACGGACTTGGTTGTATGAAACCTTTCTCCAGAAGTTCGTCCAACTGTTTCTTAAATTCTTGCATCTCTGCTGGCGCCAAATGGTAAGGTGCCTTGGCAATCGGTGTTGTTCCTGGTAGTAGGTGAATTCTGAATTCAACTTCCCGATCCGGTGGCAGTCCGGGTAGCTCTTCAGGAAAAACATCTGAGAATTGAGATAATATGGGAATATCTTTCAATTCTTTTCCTTTAGTGTTAATGATTATGGAAATCATATACACTAACGATCCTTTTCTGGCATAACTTGTTTTTTTCATCACAGAGATAAATTTCGTAGATCTAGTTAGCTTATCTCCTCTAATTGTGATCTTTTCACCTTTTTGTGAATTTACTTGGTGTAACACCCGTTCTTATAATTCAAGGTTTAACGTGTCAATTACGAAAAATAATCATGTAATTAAGATTTACATATACTTCGGATTTACGGGTTTATTAAAACCTTTTACAATTTAAAAGTATACGTCACATCATGTGTAAGTTTGTCGTTTAATATAACAACGATACATAGTGCGGAAGCTTATTTCTTGATCGTGTTCGGTTCTTGCTCGCCGCTTGATCTTCATCCGGGCACTCTTGGCATCCACCTATGATCAAAACCAACTTAAAAGTTAGTTTTGATAGTTAAATAATGGTTTAAACAAGTACCATGGGTCAAACAAACAAAAAAAACAAAATTTTTCCAGAGTTAGGGGGCGTCGCATGACGCAAAGGGGCATCACGTGACGCTAGGCCCCCTTTTTCACAGACTGATGCTTAATCAGTTGCTGTACGTACCCAGCATGACCCGATTTCACGGAAACGAGCATATCTTCTTCGTTATTGATCCGTTTTACCCGATTCTTTTTCATACGTGTCCGTAATTTAATTCTCCATCATATGGAGTTAAAATCCAACATCCAACTTAATAAATTTTTAGACTTCTAAGCCTTCGACTCGTTACCTTTTTACCAAATTTTAACCCGTTTATGCATTTTATCAAACAAACATATTTGTTTGATCCTTATACCACATACACTTCTTCAAACTAATGTTATCTACCACTTTAGGTTCTAATCATAGGTTTATTACATAATTTAAACCTGTTTTGCTCGTATGCTTATTTTGACCCGTTAAGGGTATTTTAAGCACTTTAAAGCTTAAAATCGCTTTCATTCCCTTCTAGCATGCAGTTCTACATTTCTTATCTAGTAACCTCCCACTACAACTATATGTGTATGGGGTTTATTGTGGATATCTATATGTTCCGAGTTTTACCCCTCGGATTACCATTTTACGGCAAAGACTCATATAAAGCCCTTCGACCCAAGAATTTACGTTTTTCACTATCTAACTTATCCTAAGCATTTATATAATCATAAAACTCATTTCCGAACCACCTTTAAGGGTCATTCGTCCGAATTAGCTTACAAGGGCAATTTGGTCAATTTTCATCCTTCTTTAACTACAGGGTTCCTTTAAATACTTGATTGACCCAACATCCGACTCTTTTAACTATAATCTTATTTATAAACCCATGTGCTTCTAAAACACCAAGAACATAATTCAATTTATTCGGTTTACCTTAAAGATAACCGAATATCTACACTTTAACATTGTCTAACTCTTATAGAACTCCAAATTCTACATGATGAGTTGTGTTATTATACATACCTGGCTCAGATCAATATATTGACCCGTTTCAATACCTTGCCTTCGTAGCCGCTAAGCAATAGCGATGTACTTATCCATTTGCTATTTATTCCTATAACATGTAACTCGACAAACCATTAGACAATATTGTCAAAGGGTGATATTTTCACCTTTTGACCCGTTTATTTACCTAGTGATCTTCATCACTTCAAGTAAATGCCAATTTCATGTATTATGCTAATTTAAAGTCTACTAGCTAGAATACGGAATCAAGCATAACGTAACGGAATCGTACTTACGTACCTTTTAAGCATCCTTTCCAAACGCGTATTTCCACCGGCTTGTCCATTTGACGATCCGGATTCCTCGCCTAAAGAGTTCAATTCACAATCAGTTTAGAACCCTTTTTCAATCATGTATCGCATAATTCGCTAAATCGTTACAATCATGCGTTTTAACTTTAAATTTCAATTTTAAGCCTTCTTTGAGGCATTTTCACAAACACTTTAAGGGCAGAATTTTACATGATTATATAGCAAATCCCTAGCTTATCATCTAGCCCGAATTTCACACCAATCAACCCATTTTACACAATTGATAGCTTCTAAAATTCTGAACTCACTTCACAATTGTCAAATTACACTAGAACAACACCCAATTTCCTAGTGTTTATCAAGTTCTACATAACCCACTAGTCACCTACAATGGTGTTCACGGATTTTACTAAAATTTCACATGTTTTCAACTTGTATTTGTCTAGGGTTTGTCCCTAGACACTATATGGTTCCTAATTCATCATAAAACAAACATGCAACCATGAATTTCAGATTTTCCCAATTTCATGAGAATTTCAAACAGAGAATTAGCACCAAATTTCACATACCTTGTAACCCCCTTGTGATGAGGATCACGAATCTATGTTCAGATTTCAATTTGGGACAAGAATTAGCCTTCAATTGATCAAATTTGTGGAGTTAAGGTTTGGTGAGAAGCTTTGGTCGCTCCTCCTGCGTTCGTGATCGACCAGACACCAAATGGTGTGTTTGGCTTTTGTTTTAATTAATTCTAGTTTCAGTTTTTACAAGATTAACCCCTCCTCTTTTGTATAACTTATAGTTTGGCTGTTTTTAACCCTATTATAAGTTATTTCTAGACTATTAGCTAACTAAGTTAAAATTCCTAGTTAGTAAATTCTTGTTTATTTATGAATCCTAATATTCACCGGGTTACTTTTACCACTAAAGGTAAATTACCCGTCTTTTAGTATAAACGTGGTTTGATTACCAAACCCGTTTTCGGGGTGTTACACTTGGATTGACTTTTGATCACATAAAATACTGGCTTTCTTGGTTACTAACCAATCCATTCCTAATACAATATTAAATCCAGCTAGGTTCATCGGGTAGAGGTTAGCAATAAAATTATGGTTTAGAATTTCTATTCTTGCTCCCTGCAAGATTTCAGTGATCCTAATGGATTCTCCATTTGTCGTTTCTACCAGACATTCTTGTTGAAGTTTAGTTATTGGTTGATTAAGAATTTTGCAAAATGAAATATTAATAAAACTTTGGTTCGCACCAGAGTCAAATAATACTTTAGCAAAAACATCATTAACTAAAAATGTACCGGCAATCACATCCGTAATCATTTTGGCTTCTTCTGCTGTCAGAACAAAAGCTCTAGCATTCTTAGTAGTCTTGTTGTTCATGGCTGGAGCTAGTTTCGGAAAGTTCAGTTTAATATGCCCCTTTTCTCCACAATTGAAGCACACTCCATTACTGGGTTTCTTCCTGCAGTCTTCTTCCTTGTGGCCCGGTATTTTGCAGAAGTTGTAGTAGGTAGAACATCTTCCCGAATGTTTCTTCTTGCAAGACTTACAGTAAGGTGCAGAAGTAGAACATATGTTCTTCCCACGGTTGGAATTACCGTAGCGAAATTCCTGGGTAAGCTTCTGGATTAGGTTCTTCCTCTGGTTTTCTTCTTGCGTACGTACCAATTCATCAGTCAAGGTATTTACTTGTTCTACAGCTTCTTCTATGGTTTGTGGTCTAGCTGCCTTGACTACATGTCTAATCTCACTGATTAAACCCCAGATGTAACGGGAGATTAATACTGGTTCTGGTGAGGCTAGGGTTGGCACTATTCTAGCATATTCGAAGAATACGGTAGTGTAACCCTTACAGTCTACTCTAGTCATTCTAAGGTTTAAGAACTTATTAGCAATTAGTTCTTTTTCATTGGGAGGACAGAATTTTCTTTCGACCATGTTCTTAAACTCAGTCCATTCCATATTATAGACTCTGTCACTTCCCCTAGACTGGAGAATAGTATTCCACCATTCTAAGGCTGCATTCTTAGAAAGATTGGAAGCAAACATGATTTTGTCGTCCTCTGTGCACTTGATTATTTTTAAGAAGGCCTCTGTCTTTTCTATCCAGCGTAGAGCTGTAATGGCTCCTTCATTGCCAGAGAATTTTATTGGTTTGCAAGACCAGAATTCCTTGTAAGAACAACCATAAGACATGGTTCTTCTTCTTTTTGGAATAGGCAATTGAAGTAACGGTCCATTGTTTACGCTGTGACTGGTTTCAGTAGGTGGTCGTTTGCTTCCACTATTACTTTTATTATTTTTCGCTTCTTTAACAGTCTAGATAATATATGGCATAGCATCTCTAATTCCTTGGGTTACTATGTGTTGAATAACACTGTTATTTATTTGGTTATCATTATTCTGGTTTTCCTGATTTTCTTCGTTGTCCATCTGGATTTACAAACAATTATCAGGTATTAATATCACAGAATAAGATTTTAGGCTAGCAATTGCACAAACAAACACATTGGTCAAAACCGTCGAGCATTGCGACATTACTCTATTTTATAAACTGGAATTTAAAACATACTACTAGTTATGCATCAGTAAGTATTAGATTATCTATTTTAGTTGGGTTTTTTTTTTCAAACTACTCGTATATATATATATATATATATATAGGGAGCCGCTAGAATGAGAACCACCACGAGTTATGAGAACCACGAGAACCAAGTGCCACGGAGGGGCGTTGACCACGAAATTTTTTTTACACCTAGATCCGTATATTTTAAGACCGGGTGTAAAAAAAAATTTCAAACGGCGCGCCCGAGGGGGTAGTTTTTTACACCCAAAGTTTGTAAAAAAAAAAGAAAAAAGAAAAAAAATTAAAAACACCAAACTTTGAGTGTAGAAAACTACCCCCTCGGGCGCGCCGTTTGAAAAAAAAAATTTACACCCGGTCTTAAAATATACGGATCTAGGTGTAAAATATACGGCCCCTCCGTGGCACTTGGTTCTCGTGGTTCTCTTAACTCGTGGTGGTTCTCATTCTACCAGCCCCCTATATATATATATATATATATATATATATATATATATATATAGGGTCAGGATTTAAAGAGAATTGTGAAAAGTGTGAGAACGGTGAGAACGATTTTGGTGGTGACACGTGGCATTGATGCTAAATTACACTAAGGGGTAATATTGTCAAAAAAAAACCCACTCACATGAACTGGGTGTTCAAATAAAACGCCATAAAACAACCAATTCAGAAAACGCCATGAAAATACACAGTTAAAACGCCATAAAACACTCAAAAGCTATTTTTTGAGCTATAATTTACAACAACTAAAAAAAACCATTTTTTTGAAGCCATAAAACACTCAAAAGCTATTTTTTTGAGCTATAATTTACAACAGCTCAAAAAACCATTTTTTTAACGCCATAAAACACTTAAAAGCTATTTTTTGAGCTATAATTTACAACAGCTCAAAAAAACAATTTTTTTGAATGCCAAAAAACACTCAAAAGCTATTTTTTGAGCTATAATTTACAACATCTCAAAAAAACCATTTTTTGAACACCATAAAACACTCAAAGGTTATTTTTTTTGAGCTAAAATTTGCAACAGCTAAAAAAACCATTTTTTTGAACGCCATAAAACACTTAAAAGCTATTTTTTGAGCTATAATTTACAATAGCTCAAAAAAAACCATTTTTTTGAACGCCATAAAACACTGAAAATAGCCAGTTAAAACGCCATAGAACACTCAAAAGCTATTTTTTTAAGCTATAATTTACAACAGCTCAAAAAACCATTTTTTTGAATGCCATAAAACACTCAAAAGCTATTTTTTTAGCTATAATTTACAACAGCTCAAAAAACCATTTTTTTGAATGCCATAAAACACTCAAAAGCTATTTTTTTTAGCTATAATTTACAACAGCTCAAAAAAACCATTTTTTAGCCATATAGCTCAAAAAATGTGTGTGTAAGTTTATTTGTGCTGATTTTTGGGCGGTTTATATGTCTAACCGCCTAAATTAATATTTTTTTAGCTCAGAAAAATCATAATTTGTACTAGTGTAAAAACGCCATAAAACACCCGGTTCAGAAAAACGCTATGAAAAAAACTCAGTTGAAAACGCCATAAAACACTCAGTTCAGAAAAACACCATGAAAATACCTAGTTAAAACGCCATAAAAACACCTACTTCAGAAAAACGCCATGAAAATACCTAGCCTAAAACGCCATAAAACACCCAGTTCAGAAAAACGCCATAAACCCAGTTAATTTTTTTTCGAAAAGTATATCAATAGTATACTCGTTGGAAAGATAAAAACACGCTGAGTTTTATGGTGTAATTTTTTTCGAAAAATAATCACGTATAAAAAAGTTATTGTCGTTTAAATATGATGGGGGGAAATGGCATGTGATTAGGATGTGCACCTTTGTTTGGATCTTCCTATTTTACCCCTCCTGTTAGTTCCAAGGCCCCTATTATTTACAAAAATGCCACCGTATCAATCTCAGCCACAAACCACTAAGATCTTGTGGCTGAGAATCGTTCTCACCGTTCTCACGAGGCGTTCTCTCCTGATCCTGTTCCTATATATATATATATATATATATATATATATATATATATATATATATATTATTTCTAGAGGTTCATCCAGTACTGCATGTTTCGCTCGTCATACTTCCAAACCTGCTTTTCCCCTATTTGCCTTATTCTCCCTCCTTCATCTACTAACTCCTCACCAAATGTGTGCAGTTCCTGCACATTTTCGGTACTCATGGGTGGTGGTGGTGCGGGTACTGGGTCAGGGTACGATGGTAAAGGGTCTCCATATGGGTATGGGTTTTCTATTATTTCCCGAACATACTGGTCAGCATCCCAATATGGATCTAGAGGGTCAAGATTGGGGTATGGTGCTAATGGGTTTGGTATGGGTTCCTCTTGTGGGTAGAGTTCTCGATAATCCCTATGTTCATCATTCCACGGATCATATTCTATGGGATTGGGTGCTGGGACTCTAGGTATCTCATCAGGGTTAAAAGCTGGTATGGGAATCGGTTCTTCTCGGTTGGGTTCTATTTCCATGGGTTGAGTTGGGAATAGTGGTTGTGGTTGTGGTGCAATGATTTGTTCTAGGTTTGGGTCTGCAGCAGTAGTAGCTAATATGTGAAAGTTGGTCAATCGCCTATTGATTATGTCTTGGGTCTGGCCGTTCATCTCCCTATTTGTTGCTGCTAAAGCCCTTTGTTGCTGTAATTTCCTCATTCTTTTCCTACGCTCATGTGCTCCCCGACTGAACCATCGTCTCTTTTTCGTAGGGAATGGTTCTGCGGATTGCGCTTTAAAGATGAATATCCCCTCTTCGGTGTCAGCTGAGTACCCCGAAGGAGTAGACTGGGAGGAAGTTCCTTCATCTCTAGGAGAATTAGAGAGGTGACGATAGGCGTCAGATGGTCCTTGATCACTCATACTGTAAACTAACAGATTGTCAAATAACCCAAAACAATAATATACACGTATGCACATTGTCACATAGATTATTTCCTAACAGAATTGAAAATTTTGATGTCAGCAGAACACTTCTGTGGCTGAAATCAGTGGCTGTAGCTCTGATACCACCTTCTGTCGTAACCCCCGACCCCTTTGCCCCGGGAGGAGGCCGGCCACGAGCTCGCACATTCGGTGGTATCGTTGTTTATTTAATTTGGTAGCGGAATTTATATCAGGAACGTAGTTAGGAAATATTTTATCAGACTAAAACACCTCATTTTCATAATAATAAATATATTGGGATAAACCCAACTTTTCATTACAAACATATTTATTGGGATAAACCCTATTTTATTCAAATAAATCTTCTTCTTTATTTAGGTAACTTTTATAGCCACTTTTCCAAGCCTTCAGTGCTATCCAGCTGGCTTCTATTTTGGCTTTCACATTTTGTTACCTGATATGCATTTAAAACATTTTTGTCAGTGGAAAATACTGGTGAGTGAATCCCAGTTTAATCAAAACAAGTTTTATCATTTTACAGCATTGAGGGCAATCCACCAATTACATTTGTTTACATCTACCTTAATTACCACCCACGGTACTGTCAATCCTGAATGGTGGTAATGTTACTACGCACAGTGTTGTAACAAATATTATATACAAAACCCCAACATACCGACGATAATTCTAGAATCACAAATACTCCATCACTGTTAAATATAATGTAAAACAATTGAGGTTTTGTAAAAAAACAGTTTACAAAAAGAAGGATTACTCACATTGCTAATTTAAGTATTTCCTTTGTGACTTCCTGGTTATAATCTATTAATTTAAACAATGCACACGCGTCAGTATAATAACCCAAATTTTACATTAGCTATGCCCTCCCCGAGACAAGATTCCAACGACTGAGTCAGGCAGAGCCTCAACATGCGTTACGGAGCACTAGATCAATCGGGCAGCGTAACTAATACGTAACCGGGGGTTATAATACTTACATCGAGGCAGAGCTTCGCTATTTAGTGGGTATAATACCCGAGAATTACTTCTAATATTCAGAAAGAGAGAGAGTTTCAAATTTTGAACGATGAAAAATGAAACTGATCGATCTAATTTATAGGCCTGATCTTGACTTCCTCGCGCCCCACGAGAACAGAAGGCAGGGCCTTCGCGGCCCGCGAGAGCAGTAGGATAGGCTCTAGGGTTGTCGACTCAAGGATATAGGCTCGACACGGTATGGACACGTGGTGGCCTAGGGTTACGCCTGGTGTCAGCAGTTCTCGGCCCGCGACAGATTCAGTCAAGGGGGTCGCGCCCCGCGAGCGGCCCTAGGATTTTGTTTTAATTGATTTTTGTTAAAATTAAGGTATTTGGGGCCCACTTTTCATATACGGAGTGTATTTTAGGATGTATAGGGGTGTTATAGAGATTTTGGGACAGTTGTTATACTTCTCCAAGATCGGATTTCCCTTATTAGTATGGGTTTTTACACATCATGAGTATACTAATAAACTTCACCTCCTTTGGTTATCATGAACTCCCACAAGATCAAGACCAAAACAATCACAAGCTCATTACAAAAGAAGAAAAAGAAGAGTAGAAGGAATTATTAAAGACACAACACACATGTTTGCCAAGGATTAAATATTTAATTCATATCAAGCTTCATCTTCATCCTAAGAAGTACAAAGGTTTAGCCAATAATGGCCATAACTTGTCCACAAACAATGATCATGGAGTGGATCATGGTGGATCAAGTATGATAAGATCAAATAACTTATAGAAATGTTGTTGATTACGTTGTTGATTAGAAGTTCTCTCTCTCTCTCTCTCTCTCTCTTCATTCTCTCTCTCAAACTAAGCTATCACTAGTATTTTCTTGGAGTGATCTCAAACTCCTTGTGGCCTATCAAGATCAAGAATTTGTGTGTGAAACGTGGAAGATGAGTGGATGAAATAGTATGGTGAAAATGGGTAGCCAAGGCCTTCTATTTATAGGCTGGAAGAGGCCAGGTAAGCATGGGCGTGCCTAGGGGGCACGACGTGTTTGGTGCTAATCCTCGACACTGCTTGTCCTTCTTGTCCTTTTCTGGAGCAATCCGTTGCAATTCTGTTATAGGCATGGGTGTGCTTGGATAGGTGTCCCGACAAAGCTTGAATATGTGGCATTCTAGTCAGCGCTCAAAGCTTCCAGCATTTGTCTCTTCCAGCATTGGTGGACTTCTGTTAACCATTTCTTTGGTTGACTTGCTGACTTTGTGCTTCGTGGAGTTGTGCAAGACCATGCCTACAGCCTGGCATGATGGTGCCTATCTGGCAATTTTCCGATTTTTTTATAATCTTGGATTTCTACTTCATTTATGCTCGTTTTTCACTTCTTCTCATCCGGGGACCTTGGAAACCTACATCCGTTAAATAGGAACAATTTAGGTAGTATTTTCTGCTAAAAAGTCGTTAAAGTACTCAGATTTATGGGGTAATTATGTACTAAAAATATGTATAATTGATGGAACATTAGTAATCATTATGCTTGATATGTTGAAACATTGTATAAACAATTTGATCCAACACACAGAGAAATCTTTAGTATGCATAATAAGTTCACTTCTTTCATGGATTGTATGACTGCACTCTACATTTAAGACATGTTTGATGATGATATATGAATATAAAGGTGATAAATAATATAATCTCACATGTTTCATAGCTTATTTAGTTTCAAAGAACGCTATGGTGATATATGACTTAGAATTTATGTCATAACATGTTAACACAGCACAACTCGACACAAAGTTAGACGGATTAGTGTTTGGGTCAACAAATTCGGTTCATAAATGAATTGACACATTAATGAAACTAAAAAATTTGTCTAAATGTGTTTAAAACCCGTTAACCTTTTATATGACATACACAACACATTTAACTTATGGTGTTAAATTGGTTAACTTGTTAACACAACATGTTTGTGACCATTTTATGAAAAGGACATAGTTTTATGAATAGCTTTTAACATATTATAATTAGATATTGATTGTAATTTTTGACAACTTTTATTTTATTACTTTAATGCACCTTATTAGTTTTTAACCGTGTTTAGTGAACATTGTCAATAATCATGTTGAATGCATCATGTAATTGAACAAATTATATTTAATCTTTTTAATTGAGTCGTGTAGTGTCCGTATGGTTTTGAACTAGTTACTTTTTATCGTGTTAAATCTGTCATGTTGTGTAACCTCTTTATTGTAAAGTTTATATATTACACATTTAGTTAAGAGTGTTGCGTCCTAGTTCATAGTCATGTTAAACGTGTTATTTCGTGATGGTCCCAGTTGGGAAATCAAACTACAAGGAAAAATTATGGAATGATTAAAACTCTAGTGATCACATGTTTTGATAGTGTTTGAGATTCATAACTTGAGTTAATGATTGTTGATTAAGGATGTGCATATACACATGCATGTCACTTAACACTTATTGACTCACTAAACACAAAGACAACCAAGTGTAAGGAAAAAAGATACAGTGTGAAGATTCAAGTATACAAAATTCAAGTATAGATTATAAACTACAACATGCAAGGGTCAAAGTTTAATACATCTAAGTGAATTGATTGGGAGTAGAAACATAGTTAGTAGAGTTTTAAGTCATAAGAGTAATGGTTTGCTTAAGATTCAATTAGAGGGATTTAGAAATTAGATTTGAAATAAGATTTGAAATGGATTTAGATAAGATCTTACCAAAGGGGGTATGCTATTGTAACTCCTGGCCCCTCTTACCACCAATATTGTCTGTTTTGCCCTTGATGGGTTTCCTATATAGGGACTCAAGGATTTATTTTTGGTTCCCTAGATGGAGACTTTGTGGGAAGTCACCCATCCTGATACCATTCCCAACTGAGCATGCTTAATTGTGGAGTTTTCATGTGCTCCATAGCCAACTAAGTCCAAAACATGTTGGTGATTTAAGAGGCAGGGCATGCCATATGAACCAAGAATCTCTCCTGGCCACGACCGATGTGGGATATGCCTAGGGTGTTACAATAGTCTATGTTAATCTTCTCGGTATCAGTATCAATATTGTTACAATCACCCCATCCCCATTAGGGACTCATCATCCTCGATTAGGTTTGCCCCACCATCCCGAACGGCACAGAAGTGTCTCTGATACCATTTGTAACACACGCCCCCTTTTACCACCACTACTTTCTGCTTTGTGAGTGCATAATGTCTATCACTTTCGTCAATCACGTATCGTAGCTTGATCAGATGATACAAGACCGATGCTAAACTGAGCAAAAGATAAAGTTGATATGTGTTGAAGCCCATCCGAACGGATGGACATCAGGTCCATTCGGATATATGTTCATCCAAAAAGCTGCTTTAGTTGTTTTAATACATCCGTCTAGATGGAGGTCCATTCGTCCGAATGGAGGCCATCCGTTAGGTTAATACGTCCGGATGAGCGCAGTACCTATAAATAGGAGAGTAGGGTCTTGTCATTTGATAACTTTTCGTGACTAGAGTGGGGAAACTCTGTCCAATTGGTTTAGTGGTTTTGTACCTGTCATATCACTAACAGAAATCAATCTTATAATTAGATCTTTGTGTCTAATTCACACACGTGACTGGATTCCGCACAACTTACGTGTTCGTATGCATTCAACGGCCAAGGAATCGATCCAGGATTTGAATCCACAAGTGGTATCAGAGCGGGTGATTGTTTGCACGGATTGAAGTTGTAACAACCTGACTTTACAGAACATTACCTGTCGCTGTGTTTTCTTTCGTAAACACTTGTACTCTCGAGATTTGATTAACGCTATGGGTTAAACTACATTTTAAACGTATATTACAACACTTACTAAGTCACGATTATCGTATTTAAACGCTATATATAACGCTTATTACTTAAATGCTATCGCAACGCAAACTTGAAACGCGGATTTAATTATATTATGTGTGTTATCTATGTGATTACTTGTTTAGAATGTTATGTGGTTATCAACACAACGCTTATACGTTCAAACGCGCGCTCGCAACACGATAAAACGCAACACAACGCTTAACAAACGAACCAAAGTTGAAAAACTAACAAATGCTAACCCGGCCGTCCGAATGGCCATCCGCCCTGATGAGGCCCATCCGCCCGGATGGAAACCATCCGTCCAGATGGAGCCATCCAGACACCGCCACTCGCACACTGACTTAACTTCCACCCTCAACTATAAATACCCGTCGTACACCCCATTTCAACACTTTGACACTAACATTAGCTCCCAAGTCTCAGACGTGATTCAAGGCCTATTTGTAAACTTTTTTTTCTCTCAAAACTTCGTCAATCTTCATCTCTTTTCACTTCTACCCCATCTTCTTCATCAAATCACACTCACACACACACATACTTTAACTTTTTTTCTCAAAAACCCTTGATTCCAGCCATCTCGAAGATAGTTTCCAATCATTTTGCTTAGGTGAACTACTGTGGAGCATCATTCACTCGAGATGGGATCAAGCTATGAAAGATTTCAACGATTTTCAACTAATTTATGAAACTTCTCTCTGATTTTTACAAAACACTGGTGAAATCAGATTTAATCGGACTCTCGACTCATTTTATAGTCAACAGCCGATTCGAGGACTGATTTCCACCAAAGAGATGGACCGACTAACGATTCAAACATGAATCTTCATCAAGAACAGAATATCTGACCGAATGGGCAAAACCCATCTGTCCGTATGGACTGGGCTTGGTGTTTTCCGTTGTTTGGATCTGTTAACGTGCCCGTCTCCGTTAACCGAAACCGTTGTTTGAGAAAATTTTAACAAAAACTTCAAGCCATCCACACGAACGGTCATCCATCCGGATGGAACCCATTCGTCCGGATGACCTGTCCCTGAAAGTATCCGTTATTTAATTTTTGTTGCCACGACTATTAAAACATTTTTAATCAAAATCTCATCGGTTCACCAACAACCACAGACTATCTTCCCGAATGACCATCCATCTGTATGGTCATCCGTTCGAATGTCCATCCGTCCGAATGAGACCCATCCGTCCGGATAGAACCCATCCGCCCGGATAGAACCCATCCGCCCGGATAGAACCCATCCGCCCGGATGCAGCCCATCTGCCCGAATGGAACCCATCCGTCCGGATGGACTAGACCCATCCGTCCGGACGGACAAGACCCATCCGTTCGGATGCACTGTCAAATATTTAACCCGCTCGACATTCTGTTTACAACCATTCAGCCATGAGGAAGACTTATACATCTGTTTCTTTATGCAGGCTGGCCCGACGCGCTCCCTTCAATCCAATCGAGATAGTGTTTACTTGCTAAACACACACTATGAGTATACTCGAACCCATTTTCATTTAACGCACTTTTGGGTGTTACATGCGTTCTCTATCAAAACACAACACACAACGCAAACACTTTATAAACGCTAACCGCTCCTGTATGCTATACGTGATTTGTTGAATGCTTGTTACTATGCTTAGACAGTGTTACACTAGACCGCCTCTAGCAATGATAGTACTATAGTTTGGACTCAGCACCTGTGTGACAGGGGTTGCTAGGGATCACATTACTTTACTTCACGTATTTGCTTCGGTGAACATGTGTCGCGCTTACTATACAACGCAGTCTTGTGGTTAGGTTGTATCATTGTTGGTAGTTACATGCTTCGCCCATTACGTGTTTCATGCTGGTTATGCGTAAATGCTTTTCATACTATTATTATGCAAACTTGTGTACTCACCTTTACTTATGTATTGACTTTTAGTTTAACGTATGTGACATGATGATTGGATGTTAAGCTGCAAACAAGTTAGGAAGTCTAGAAACTCACCGAATAAAATCTGAGTTGTCGGAATGGATTTGTTTATTAGACTGAATATCTGTAATGATTGTTTTTGCTTTATTTGTTTAATACTATAGGATATTAAACCTTATAAATATTGTTACTTAATAGTTGTTATGGATTCTCTTCGACAATCTGTTTCGCTTAGTGCCACGCCCCGATGATTCCGCCATCGGTTGGGGTGTCACAGATTGGTATTAGAGCCATAACTATAGGGAATTAGGTTGACCCATGTAGAATTGACCGAGTCTATATTCTAAGTACCAACAGACCCATCGTACGAACCCCCTTGGGGCTTTGTATGAACCCGCGTGATGTGATACTCTCGTTCGAAACCACTATGCTACACCTTCGTACGAACCCGCATACTACAGCTTCGTTCGAAGGTGACCTTTCCTAAAACTATTTGCCTTTCCTAAGGCTAACACAATACACACGTCTTTGAAAACGCTCGCATCACACAAATGAGTGATTGTGTCGGGAAGAGGTTTGAAAACCAAGAACTCCCGATAAGATCACTTACCCCCGCGCATTTTTAATCCCAGCACGAGAATCTTCGTTGAGTTAGGAGTGGCATCCACACCTCGACGGAGATCTCCATGTCACATTCAAACCAATCGTTTGTTCAATTCGTTTAACTCGTTTATATCGTTCCAATCGTTCCAAAATCGTTCTCGTTTTAATTGTGAAAACTACTTTTAGTCGTCTCGCTAATAACATTCAAACCTTTGTAACTCGTCCATCATTCAACTTGTATTAATCAAACCACCAAAGGTAAGTTAACAAATAACAGGTTCAGTCGTTACCCACATAACCCCCACACATAACCATGGGTGGAGTCTGATAACGGGATTTGTCAGATCCTATGGTACCATAACCTAATACTGGTCGGTTCGGCCAAAATTAATGAATGTCATTCGTTATGTAAATACGTCCAACAAGTTCGTTCACATTATCGAAATCGTTATTTGTTTAATATAAACCATATTAATCGATTTTGAAACCATCGTTAAAAACATCGAAAACATTAACACATATGAATCACCCCAAAACAATTGAAAAACAGTAAAATAGGGGAACTATGTACTCACTTGAAGTGAAAAGTATCCTCGTTCTAATGAACTTAGCGAAGCTCAGGCAAACCAAGGAAATCAAGTAGCACCTAGTAATCGGATTTCCTAGTTAAATAAATCGACACCTAAATCGGACGATCGGGTAGAACGAGGTCTTGTAAACTAAATGAGTACTGGAACTCATGTGATATGGTTTAACAAAGCCTACATTCTAAATAGAAACCTATCCTAAGTGCTTTCGACCCGTTACGACCCATTAAGGTAGCTTATGCTACTTTGACGTGTCGTTCACGTAAAAAGCGCGTTCGAGGCGTCTAACTAGTCTTATGACAAGTTTTATATGCCTAAACATGTTTAAATATGTTGCATAATCAGTTTAAGTGGCAAAAGTTAAGTTACATATGCTTAAATACCAATTATGCATGAAAAGGGCATTTTGGTCATTTTCTTAAGGCATATAAACTACCTATCATACAACTAATTAAACTAAGTGGCCATAAGGTATAACCTCGGAAGGTTATTCCCTATACAAATATGGTCACAAATATGCTTGGTCGGATCCTAACGATCGACCAAACGGGTCGGGTTCGAAAGTCTAAGCAGTTGTCAAGACCTCTTATCTTACGACCCTATACAAGCACTAGACTTAAAGTGACGATTTAAACATGTTCAAATATGTTTAACTAAGTTAGAAAACAAGTTTTGATATCAAAACAAAGGGTTTTGATACCCAAGAATAGTTTGGTTGCAAAATACGCATAAATACGCATTTTGACCGAAACTATGACTCGTCACTACGCCGAATCAACATGGTAATTAGTAGGTATAGTCACAAGGGACTATAACCATCGTGATTACGCTCACGTTGCAAAGTTCAAACGAACTTTGTGTTGACCAAAGACTGGTCAAAGTAGAAAGTCAAACACTGTTTGACTTTCATGCTTGAAAAGCATAAACAAGCATGAAAGAAACTTACAAAAGGTCCAAGCAAGGAAGTTTTGATCTAGAATACTTAGGTATGAAGTTTTGAACTTCAACTTAGAGCAATTCAGTCCAAAAGTGTGAGAAATGAGTAAACCTCAAGTGGGTATTTATAGGATTTCAAGAACTGTTAGGATCATTTCTCGTAATTCGTGCTTTAATCTGGACCTTACAAGTGTGGCACATTGTTTATAATACTAGGGGACATTGAAAACCATCAAATGGTATTGCAATTCAGTGATCAAAACCATTGAAATCAGCTCTTTTGAACAGATTCAATGTTTCTGACCTGGCTGTCTGTCGCAGGCCGCGTAGACATAAGCATAACCTTACGCGTCCCTCCTAGTAACATTGGCAGATTGTTACTTTTGGTCCCTGCAAGCCCAAAACTTGGTTTTTGATGCATGTTTTGACACGTTTAAGCCCTGTTAACCCCATTTCAAGGCTCTAAAATGAATTTAAAGTATAGGGAACTTAAAATATGCTCAAAAATATCTCGGATGTCGGTTCGTTTGGTCGTACGGTTGCGTTATTCGGTTAATTACGATGAAAACTCGAACGGACGCAAAAACGATCCAAATTTCACGACGAATGGTATTTTTGCATTCCAATCACTAAAATAAAATATTTTAATGATTACAAAAATTTTTGGATGTACGGGGATGTTCAGAACGTAAGACATGCGCGAAAATGCAAACTTATGCACTTTTTGATGCTTTTAGTCCCTGTTTGATCAAAAAGTTTATTTTCGCATACCGATCCCCTCAAAGCCTATTTCTAAGCTATGTAAAGGATATTTAGGGCATGTTTAACTTATGCTCAAGTTCTGGAATGTTCGTTACCATATGAATCGGCATAATTTCACAGTTTGACACAAATAGTCCCTGCGATCGAATAGACTTGTTTTTGACACACCAAACCCTCCAAAACTTATTTCTAAGTTATGTAAAGGTTATTTAAGGTATGTTAAGCCTATGTCACTATTCCAGAGTGTTTGTCGCATTAAACTGACTGCGTTTATGCACCAGTTTGCAAATAACTTTCCAGAAAGCGATTTAAAGCTTGAAATCGAACTCGAATCAAAATGTAAAATCATCAAACACAAATACACATATAATAACACCAAAACACATTGTTTTGTTGATAATTGATGTTGTTTTACATCGTACAATGTTTACAGAGCACAGTTGTCACAGTCTCCCCTACTTTAGGAAATTTCGTCCCGAAATTTTAACTAGAGCAAACTTGTGAGAAGAAATGTGGATATTTCGCTTTCATTTGGTCCTCACGTTCCCAAGTAAACTCTAGGACACGTTTGGACTCCCAGCGAACCTTGACCAATCGAATTCGCTTGTTCTTCAACCGCTTAACATCACGGTCCATTATCTCCACAAGTTTCTCGACAAAGTGCATCGTTTCATCAACTTGAATCTCGTCGAGTGGAATGTGAAGATCAGTATCAGCTAAACACTTTCTCAAATTGGACACGTGAAATGTTGGGTGAATATTCCCAAGCTTAGGAGGTAGCTCTAGTCGACAGGCAACCTTTCCGATTCTTTCAACAATCTTAAATGGTCCAACATATCGTGGTGCAAGTTTTCCTTTCTTTCCAAATCTCACCACTCCCTTCCAAGGAGATACCTTGAGTAGGACACGGTCTCCGACTTGAAATTCTAAGGGCTTGCGTCGCATATCCGCATAACACTTTTGGTGGCTTCTAGCTGTCACAAGATTATCGTGAATTTTCTTGATTTTGTCCGTTATTTCTAGAATGAGCTCAGGTCCAGTAAGCTGAGGTTCACCGATCTCATTCCAACAGACAGGTGAATGACATTTTCGACCGTATAAAGCTTCGAACGGTGCCATATTAATGCTAGCATGATAACTGTTGTTGTAAGAGAACTCGATCAACGGAAGATGAGAATCCCGATTACCACCAAAGTTTATCACGCATGCTCTAAGCATATCCTCCAATGTTTGAATCGTTCTCTCAGTTTGTCCATTTGTTTGGGGATGATAAGTAGTGCTTAGATTTAGTTGAGTTCCCAAAGCAGATTACATGGTCTTCCAAAAATGAGATGAAAATCGAGCATCACGATCAGATATGATATCCAAAGGAACACCATGTCGAGATACAATCTCATCAACATAAATCTTTGCAAGTTTATCAGCAGATAGATCCTCGCGAATCGGAATAAAATGAGCTGACTTCGTTAATCGATCGATAACAACCCAAATATCATCGTGACCTTTAGATGTACGCGGTACTTAGTGATGAGATCCATCGCAATGTTCTCCCACTTCCATACCGGAATATCTGGTTGTACAAGCAAACCAGATGGTCGTTGATGTTCAGCCTTGACTTTGAGACAAGTTAGGCATTTTGATACATACAAGGCAATATCCTTCTTCATACCAGGCCACCAGAACTGAGTACGAAGATCCTTGTACATTTTGTCAGCACCAGGATCGATAGAATATCGGGACTCATGAGATTCGTCCATCACTAAAGTGCGAAGATTGTCTTGTTTCGGAATCCATAATTGATCCTTGAAATAAAGTAACCCATCGTCTTTCGTTTTGAGTTTAAGCTCAAGTTGAAGTGGTAGCTCATATTTCAATAAGCCTTTGATTACACATGATCGTTGAGCTTGAAGGACTCGTGATTGGATATCAGATAGAGTTCGAACAGAATGAAGCTTGACTCGTTCCTTTCGACTAAGCGCATCGGCTACGACATTCGCCTTACCAGGATGGTAGCAAATCTCGCAATCATAATCGTTCAAGAGTTCAACCCAATGTCGTTATCTCATATTCAACTCCTTCTGATTAAGAATATGTTGGAGACTTTTGTGGTCCGTGAAAACCACACATTTCGTACCATAGAGATAGTGTCTTCAGATTTTTAGAGCAAAAAACCACAGCACCCAACTCAAGATCATGAGTGGTGTAGTTCTTCTCGTGGATTTTCAATTGTCTTGACGCATATGCTATAACTTTACCTCGTTGCATAAGAACACAACCAAGGCCTAGATTTGACGCGTCACAATAAACAACGAAATCATCGTTTCCATCTGGCAAAGATAACACAGGAGCATCGCAGAGTTTTCGTTTCAGTGTTTGGAACACTTCTTCTTGTTTGGGTCCCCACTTAAAAGGCTTATTCTTCTGAGTCAAAGCAGTGAGTGGAACCGCAATCTTCGAGAAGTTTGAAATAAATCGTCGATAATAACCAGTAAGACCAAGAAAAGATCGAACTTCTGTGGGTGTCGTAGGTGTATTCCAATCTTTAATTGTAGAAATTTTGGAAGGATCCACATGAATACCCTGCTCATTAACAATATGACCCAAAAATTGAACTTCCTTAAGCCAGAATTCACACTTGGAGAATTTAGCAAAAAGTTGTTCCTTCTTCAGGAGTTCCAGTGTCAGACGAAGGTGTTGCTCGTGATTGGCTCAAGACTTCAAATAAATGAGGATGTCGTCAATAAACACAATGATGAACTTGTCTAAATAAGGTTTACAAACCCTATTCATTAAGTCCATGAAAATAGCCGGGGCATTCGTCAAACCAAAAGGCATGACAGTAAACTCATAGTGTCCATATCTCGTGTGAAATGCAGTTTTGGGAATATCTTCTTCGAGAACACGAAGCTGATGATACCCAGAACGCAGATCGATCTTAGAAAAACATGAAGCACCTTGCAACTGATCACAGAGATCATCAATTCATGGTAAGGGATATCAATTCTAGATGGTAAGCTTATTCAGCTCACGGTAATCGATACACATTCGAAAAGACCCATCTTTCTTTTTCACAAACAGGACTGGAGCGCCCCACGGTGAATAACTTGGTCGGATGAATCCTTTATCAAATAACTCTTGAAGCTGTTTCGATAATTCTTGCATCTCAGACGGACGATAAGGTCCTATCGCAATCGGGTTAGCATTGGGTACAATATTAATATGAAACTCGACTTGACGAACTGGAGGCAAACCAGGCAGTTCATCAGGAAACACCTCTGGATAATCTCGGACAATCGGAATATCTTGAATAGGCTTACTCTTACCTTTCTCCTCAGTGACATGTGCCAGGAATGCCATATATCCCTTTTGTAAATAACTTCGGGCTTTTGTACACGACATGAGTTTCAAACCAACTGAAGGTTTCTCGCCACGAACTTCAAGGACTTCACCAGACGAAAGAGGAATACGAACAATCTTATCGAAACAAACCACCTCAGCATGATGTTTAGTTAACCAATCCATTCCTACGATAATGTCGAAACTCCCAAGTTGCATCGGTGTGAGGTCAATAGGAAAAAGATGGTTATCGAGGTTCAGTTGACAATCGCGAATGACATAATCGAGTACAAGAGATTTACCAGAAGCAACTTCTACAGATAAGGGTTTCCTCATTTTAGTTCTAGGTATCGCAAGCAAAGCCTCAAATGATAATGAAACAAAACTTCTATCGGCACGAGAATCAAAAAGAATGGATGCAGGTTGATGGTTAACAAGGAACGTACCATTGACAACCTCGTTGTCAGCTCGAGCCTCATTTGCATTTAGATTGTATGCTCGTCCACGAGCGGGATTCACATTGGCATTTGCATTGGCATTTGCATTCGCATTCGCATTGACATTCGGATTTGTATTCGCGTTCATCAACCTCGGGTAGTTGTTGCGGAAATGACCCATTTCACCGCAATTGTAACATGAGCCAGGTGGAAATCTAGTAGCATTCCCTTGAACCGGAGCTTGATTCTGAACATCTTGATTTTGACCCAAACGAGAAATGTTGGCCAGATGCCCAAGTTTACCACAAGTAGTACACTGTTTACAAGCCTGTTGGGTCGCATGATGACCATTGCACCTATTGCACTGAGGTGCTGTACCAGCATATGCTTTCTTGGCAGGAGGTTGTGCCAGTGGGTTCTGAGCATTCTGTGCAGTTACAGCAAAGTTCTGGGAAGCCTTGCGCTTCCTCGACCTCTTAGAAGACTCACCCTTCTTCTTTCCCTTACTTTTACCCTTGTCTTGAATGGAATCGGCCGACTACTTCTTGTCACCCTTGCGGGTCAGTTTTCCTTTTCTGACTTGTGATTCAGTCAGGGTAGCAGCCAATTCGATCGCCTGACGCACAGTGGTAGGATTACTACCAGTCACAATATCCTGCACAGAATCGGGTAGACCATCGATATACCTCTCAATCGCTTTTTCCAATGGGGTAACCATAGTAGGACACAACAAACTCAGTTCCTCATAACGATCCGTGTACGCACGGTGTTCTCCCCCATCTTGTTTCAAATCGTCAAATTCTCGATCCAAAGCCCTAATCTCGTGACGGGGACAGAACTCTTTCATCATGAGAGCTCGAAGCTCTTCCCAGGTTTGTGCCATCGCCACATCGGCACCCCTATCACGCATCACACCGTTCCACCATGTAAGAGCACGCTTCTCGAATACACTGGATGCAAATTCAACCTTACGCTCATTCGGACATTGCACATGTCTGAAGGTGCTTTCCAAACTTTCGAACCATTATAGGAGCGTGGTTGCTCCTTGAGACCCAGAAAACTTCAATGGTTTAGCCGAATTGAAATTCTTGAAACTACACTGAGCATTATTGTTATTGTTGTTGTATAGTTGATGAATCTGAGTTACTATGTTCGGAAACACAACAGCCATTTGTTGAGCGACAAGGGCTGCGACTTCGGCGTTGGTTTGAGGTTGTGCATCTCGTCGAGGAGGCATATTCTAAAAAGAACAAGGAAACATGAGAAACGAGTGAGATTGGTAATCAGATAAGCAAAAGATGCATTGAAAACATCGACGAAACATAAGGAAGGCGATCATTTGTTCGTTACCTCGAACAAACAAATGACACGCAGTGGGTCAATATAATGTATCGCGAAGACCTGCTTTAGCCTATAAGTGGACACTCATCCCAAGAGTTCCCAGGTAAGAGTGACTGGTTCGATTATGTGGATTTGTACGAACACTCTAGCCTAGACAGAAAACTCGGGATACCAGCATCCACTCTTCCAGATTGCACATGTTCACACTATAAGACCCAAACTTTGACAAGATTTTGAAAATTCGGAAGGCACTAAGCCAAAAAAATCATCCAGAAGGGTGGGTGATTATTTTAAAAATCATTTTGGAAACTTAGAGGGTTCAAAACCTTATAACAAATCATCTACGAAGAGATGATTGGTTTTCAAATCGGATTTGTTATTGTGTTCTCGTTGTGGTTATCGCCTAAAGATAGGTGACGGTATTGTTTTAATAATCTAAACGCAAGAGACTCGCGTTAGGGTCCTAGAAAAGTTATAGTCTAGGTCAAAGCATTACTAATAACCTAATTCCCTATAACCATTGGCTCTTATACCAACTCTTCTGTCACACCCCGACCACATTAAAACAACGAAACCTTGGCGTAAACGTCGGGGAATAGAGTGGCAGAATTATTGTTTCACAACCATGGATTCAAAAGTTTTGTTTTATTTATAGATTTACCATTTACATTGTCTTGAAATTTAAACAAACAAGTTAAACATAGTCTATCATCGTTATTAAGTCACTAAGGCCTCGTCCAGTCCTAAGTGAGCATGCATCCTAGCAATCAACATCATTCAACAACACCTGAAACATATGTAAAAACAAAGTCAGCAAAGAAACGCTGGCGAGCACATAGGTTTTGTGAGAGTGTCGGATTCATGGCTCGTTTACATGTTGCAATACCTCATTAGACTACAAGAGTCAAAAGTTGAAAACCTTGTTTTGAAAAGTGTATAGTATTGCAACATAATTAACCAACTCAAATCAAGTTGGTTATAGTTTATAAAATCTCGCAGCTCTGATTCGTAACCCAAAACATTTGTTTAAGTAAACCAAATTGTAAATCATCTCGTTAGTAAAACTCGTATGGTTTATATTATTTAGTAAACATTGTTGTGTGACATCGTTTTAAAATTGTTTACCCAAGTGAACTAAATAATGCCACGGAATGTAATATGATAAAAACACTTATATATAAGAAGTACCAGCGGTGTATCTACCATGCTTTTATCATGTTACACCCGTCCCATTATCTAACCACAACCCAAAACCAATCGTTTGTTCAATTCGTTTAACTCGTTTATATCGTTCCAATCGTTCCAAAATCGTTCTCGTTTTAATTGTGAAAACTACTTTTGGTAGTCTCGCTAATAACATTCAAACCTTCGTAACTCGTCCATCGTTCAACTTGTATTAATCAAACCACCAAAGGTAAGTTAACAAATAACAGGTTCAGTCGTTACCCACATAACCCCCACACATAACCATGGGTGGAGTCTGATAACGGGATTTGTCAGATCCTATGGTACCATAACCTAATACTGGTCGGTTCGGCCAAAATTAATGAATGTCATTCGTTATGTAAATACGTCCAACAAGTTCGTTCACATTATCAAAATCGTTATTTGTTTAATATAAACCATATTAATCGATTTTGAAACCATCGTTAAAAACATCGAAAACATTAACACATATGAATCACCCCAAAACAATTGAAAAACAGTAAAGTAGGGGAACTATGTACTCACTTGAAGTGAAAAGTATCCTCGTTCTAATGAACTTAGCGAAGCTCAGGCAAACCAAGGAAATCAAGTAGCACCTAGTAATCGGATTTCCTAGTTAAATAAATCGACACCTAAATCGGACGATCGGGTAGAACGAGGTCTTGTAAACTAAATGAGTACTGGAACTCATGTGATATGGTTTAACAAAGCCTACATTCTAAATAGAAACCTATCCTAAGTGCTTTCGACCCGTTACGACCCATTAAGGTAGCTTATGCTACTTTGACGTGTCGTTCACGTAAAAAGCGCGTTCGAGGCGTCTAACTAGTCCTATGACAAGTTTTATATACCTAAACATGTTTAAATATGTTGCATAATCAGTTTAAGTGGCAAAAGTTAAGTTACATATGCTTAAATACCAATTATGCATGAAAAGGGCATTTTGGTCATTTTCTTAAGGCATATAAACTACCTATCATACAACTAATTAAACTAAGTGGCCATAAGGTATAACCTCGGAAGGTTATTCCCTATACAAATATGGTCACAAATATGCTTGGTCGGATCCTAACGATCGACCAAACGGGTCGGGTTCGAAAGTCTAAGCAGTTGTCAAGACCTCTTATCTTACGACCCTATACAAGCACTAGACTTAAAGTGACGATTTAAACATGTTCAAATATGTTTAACTAAGTTAGAAAACAAGTTTTGATATCAAAACAAAGGGTTTTGATACCCAAGAATAGTTTGGTTGCAAAATACGCATAAATACGCATTTTGACCGAAACTATGACTCGTCACTACGCCTAATCAACATGGTAATTAGTAGGTATAGTCACAAGGGACTATAACCATCGTGATTACGCTCACGTTGCAAAGTTCAAACGAACTTTGTGTTGACCAAAGACTGGTCAAAGTAGAAAGTCAAACACTGTTTGACTTTCATGCTTGAAAAGCATAAACAAGCATGAAAGAAACTTACAAAAGGTCCAAGCAAGGAAGTTTTGATCTAGAATACTTAGGTATGAAGTTTTGAACTTCAACTTAGAGCAATTCAGTCCAAAAGTGTGAGAAATGAGTAAACCTCAAGTGGGTATTTATAGGATTTCAAGAACTGTTAGGATCATTTCTCGTAATTCGTGCTTTAATCTGGACCTTACAAGTGTGGCACATTGTTTATAATACTAGGGGACATTGAAAACCATCAAATGGTATTGCAATTCAGTGATCAAAACCATTGAAATCAGCTCTTTTGAACAGATTCAATGTTTCTGACCTGGCTGTCTGTCGCAGGCCGCGTAGACATAAGCATAACCTTACGCGTCCCTCCTAGTAACATTGGCAGATTGTTACTTTTGGTCCCTGCAAGCCCAAAACTTAGTTTTTGATGCATGTTTTGACACGTTTAAGCCCTGTTAACCCCATTTCAAGGCTCTAAAATGAATTTAAAGTATAGGGAACTTAAAATATGCTCAAAAATATCTCGGATGTCGGTTCGTTTGGTCGTACGGTTGCGTTATTCGGTTAATTACGATGAAAACTCGAACGGACGCAAAAACGATCCAAATTTCACGACGAATGGTATTTTTGCATTCCAATCACTAAAATAAAATATTTTAATGATTACAAAAATTTTTGGATGTACGGGGATGTTCAGAACGTAAGACATGCGCGAAAATGCAAACTTATGCACTTTTTGATGCTTTTAGTCCCTGTTTGATCAAAAAGTTTATTTTCGCATACCGATCCCCTCAAAGCCTATTTCTAAGCTATGTAAAAGATATTTAGGGCATGTTTAACTTATGCTCAAGTTCTGGAATGTTCGTTACCATATGAATCGGCATAATTTCACAGTTTGACACAAATAGTCCCTGCGATCGAATAGACTTGTTTTTGACACACCAAACCCTCCAAAACTTATTTCTAAGTTATGTAAAGGTTATTTAAGGTATGTTAAGCCTATGTCACTATTCCAGAGTGTTTGTCGCATTAAACTGACTGCGTTTATGCACCAGTTTGCAAATAACTTTCCAGAAAGCGATTTAAAGCTTGAAATCGAACTCGAATCAAAATGTAAAATCATCAAACACAAATACACATATAATAACACCAAAACACATTGTTTTGTTGATAATTGATGTTGTTTTACATCGTACAATGTTTACAGAGCACAGTTGTCACAGTCTCCCCTACTTTAGGAAATTTCGTCCCGAAATTTTAACTAGAGCAAACTTGTGAGAAGAAATGTGGATATTTCGCTTTCATTTGGTCCTCACGTTCCCAAGTAAACTCTAGGACACGTTTGGACTCCCAGCGAACCTTGACCAATCGAATTCGCTTGTTCTTCAACCGCTTAACATCACGGTCCATTATCTCCACAAGTTTCTCGACAAAGTGCATCGTTTCATCAACTTGAATCTCGTCGAGTGGAATGTGAAGATCAGTATCAGCTAAACACTTTCTCAAATTGGACACGTGAAATGTTGGGTGAATATTCCCAAGCTTAGGAGGTAGCTCTAGTCGACAGGCAACCTTTCCGATTCTTTCAACAATCTTAAATGGTCCAACATATCGTGGTGCAAGTTTTCCTTTCTTTCCAAATCTCACCACTCCCTTCCAAGGAGATACCTTGAGTAGGACACGGTCTCCGACTTGAAATTCTAAGGGCTTGCGTCGCATATCCGCATAACACTTTTGGTGGCTTCTAGCTGTCACAAGATTATCGTGAATTTTCTTGATTTTGTCCGTTATTTCTAGAATGAGCTCAGGTCCAGTAAGCTGAGGTTCACCGATCTCATTCCAACAGACAGGTGAATGACATTTTCGACCGTATAAAGCTTCGAACGGTGCCATATTAATGCTAGCATGATAACTGTTGTTGTAAGAGAACTCGATCAACGGAAGATGAGAATCCCGATTACCACCAAAGTTTATCACGCATGCTCTAAGCATATCCTCCAATGTTTGAATCGTTCTCTCAGTTTGTCCATTTGTTTGGGGATGATAAGTAGTGCTTAGATTTAGTTGAGTTCCCAAAGCAGATTACATGGTCTTCCAAAAATGAGATGAAAATCGAGCATCACGATCAGATATGATATCCAAAGGAACACCATGTCGAGATACAATCTCATCAACATAAATCTTTGCAAGTTTATCAGCAGATAGATCCTCGCGAATCGGAATAAAATGAGCTGACTTCGTTAATCGATCGATAACAACCCAAATATCATCGTGACCTTTAGATGTACGCGGTACTTAGTGATGAGATCCATCGCAATGTTCTCCCACTTCCATACCGGAATATCTGGTTGTACAAGCAAACCAGATGGTCGTTGATGTTCAGCCTTGACTTTGAGACAAGTTAGGCATTTTGATACATACAAGGCAATATCCTTCTTCATACCAGGCCACCAGAACTGAGTACGAAGATCCTTGTACATTTTGTCAGCACCAGGATCGATAGAATATCGGGACTTATGAGATTCGTCCATCACTAAAGTGCGAAGATTGTCTTGTTTCGGAATCCATAATTGATCCTTGAAATAAAGTAACCCATCGTCTTTCGTTTTGAGTTTAAGCTCAAGTTGAAGTGGTAGCTCATATTTCAATAAGCCTTTGATTACACATGATCGTTGAGCTTGAAGGACTCGTGATTGGATATCAGATAGAGTTCGAACAGAATGAAGCTTGACTCGTTCCTTTCGACTAAGCGCATCGGCTACGACATTCGCCTTACCAGGATGGTAGCAAATCTCGCAATCATAATCGTTCAAGAGTTCAACCCAACGTCGTTATCTCATATTCAACTCCTTCTGATTAAGAATATGTTGGAGACTTTTGTGGTCCGTGAAAACCACACATTTCGTACCATAGAGATAGTGTCTTCAGATTTTTAGAGCAAAAAACCACAGCACCCAACTCAAGATCATGAGTGGTGTAGTTCTTCTCGTGGATTTTCAATTGTCTTGACGCATATGCTATAACTTTACCTCGTTGCATAAGAACACAACCAAGGCCTAGATTTGACGCGTCACAATAAACAACGAAATCATCGTTTCCATCTGGCAAAGATAACACAGGAGCATCGCAGAGTTTTCGTTTCAGTGTTTGGAACACTTCTTCTTGTTTGGGTCCCCACTTAAAAGGCTTATTCTTCTGAGTCAAAGCAGTGAGTGGAACCGCAATCTTTGAGAAGTTTGAAATAAATCGTCGATAATAACCAGTAAGACCAAGAAAAGATCGAACTTCTGTGGGTGTCGTAGGTGTATTCCAATCTTTAATTGTAGAAATTTTGGAAGGATCCACATGAATACCCTGCTCATTAACAATATGACCCAAAAATTGAACTTCCTTAAGCCAGAATTCACACTTGGAGAATTTAGCAAAAAGTTGTTCCTTCTTCAGGAGTTCCAGTGTCAGACGAAGGTGTTGCTCGTGATTGGCTCAAGACTTCAAATAAATGAGGATGTCGTCAATAAACACAATGATGAACTTGTCTAAATAAGGTTTACAAACCCTATTCATTAAGTCCATGAAAATAGCTGGGGCATTCGTCAAACCAAAAGGCATGACAGTAAACTCATAGTGTCCATATCTCGTGTGAAATGCAGTTTTGGGAATATCTTCTTCGAGAACACGAAGCTGATGATACCCAGAACGCAGATCGATCTTAGAAAAACATGAAGCACCTTGCAACTGATCACAGAGATCATCAATTCATGGTAAGGGATATCAATTCTAGATGGTAAGCTTATTCAGCTCACGGTAATCGATACACATTCGAAAAGACCCATCTTTCTTTTTCACAAACAGGACTGGAGCGCCCCACGGTGAATAACTTGGTCGGATGAATCCTTTATCAAATAACTCTTGATGCTGTTTCGATAATTCTTGCATCTCAGACGGACGATAAGGTCCTATCGCAATCGGGTTAGCATTGGGTACAATATTAATATGAAACTCGACTTGACGAACTGGAGGCAAACCAGGCAGTTCATCAGGAAACACCTCTGGATAATCTCGGACAATCGGAATATCTTGAATAGGCTTACTCTTACCTTTCTCCTCAGTGACATGTGCCAGGAATGCCATATATCCCTTTTGTAAATAACTTCGGGCTTTTGTACACGACATGAGTTTCAAACCAACTGAAGGTTTCTCGCCACGAACTTCAAGGACTTCACCAGACGAAAGAGGAATACGAACAATCTTATCGAAACAAACCACCTCAGCATGATGTTTAGTTAACCAATCCATTCCTACGATAATGTCGAAACTCCCAAGTTGCATCGGTGTGAGGTCAATAGGAAAAAGATGGTTATCGAGGTTCAGTTGACAATCGCGAATGACATAATCGAGTACAAGAGATTTACCAGAAGCAACTTCTACAGATAAGGGTTTCCTCATTTTAGTTCTAGGTATCGCAAGCAAAGCCTCAAATGATAATGAAACAAAACTTCTATCGGCACGAGAATCAAAAAGAATGGATGCAGGTTGATGGTTAACAAGGAACGTACCATTGACAACCTCGTTGTCAGCTCGAGCCTCATTTGCATTTAGATTGTATGCTCGTCCACGAGCGGGATTCACATTGGCATTTGCATTGGCATTTGCATTCGCATTCGCATTGACATTCGGATTTGTATTCGCGTTCATCAACCTCGGGTAGTTGTTGCGGAAATGACCCATTTCACCGCAATTGTAACATGAGCCAGGTGGAAATCTAGTAGCATTCCCTTGAACCGGAGCTTGATTCTGAACATCTTGATTTTGACCCAAACGAGAAATGTTGGCCAGATGCCCAAGTTTACCACAAGTAGTACACTGTTTACAAGCCTGTTGGGTCGCATGATGACCATTGCACCTATTGCACTGAGGTGCTGTACCAGCATATGCTTTCTTGGCAGGAGGTTGTGCCAGTGGGTTCTGAGCATTCTGTGCAGTTACAGCAAAGTTCTGGGAAGCCTTGCGCTTCCTCGACCTCTTAGAAGACTCACCCTTCTTCTTTCCCTTACTTTTACCCTTGTCTTGAATGGAATCGGCCGACTACTTCTTGTCACCCTTGCGGGTCAGTTTTCCTTTTCTGACTTGTGATTCAGTCAGGGTAGCAGCCAATTCGATCGCCTGACGCACAGTGGTAGGATTACTACCAGTCACAATATCCTGCACAGAATCGGGTAGACCATCGATATACCTCTCAATCGCTTTTTCCAACGGGGTAACCATAGTAGGACACAACAAACTCAGTTCCTCATAACGATCCGTGTACGCACGGTGTTCTCCCCCATCTTGTTTCAAATCGTCAAATTCTCGATCCAAAGCCCTAATCTCGTGACGGGGACAGAACTCTTTCATCATGAGAGCTCGAAGCTCTTCCCAGGTTTGTGCCATCGCTACATCGGCACCCCTATCACGCATCACACCGTTCCACCATGTAAGAGCACGCTTCTCGAATACACTGGATGCAAATTCAACCTTACGCTCATTCGGACATTGCACATGTCTGAAGGTGCTTTCCAAACTTTCGAACCATTATAGGAGCGTGGTTGCTCCTTGAGACCCAGAAAACTTCAATGGTTTAGCCGAATTGAAATTCTTGAAACTACACTGAGCATTATTGTTATTGTTGTTGTATAGTTGATGAATCTGAGTTACTATGTTCGGAAACACAACAGCCATTTGTTGAGCGACAAGGGCTGCGACTTCGGCGTTGGTTTGAGGTTGTGCATCTCGTCGAGGAGGCATATTCTAAAAAGAACAAGGAAACATGAGAAACGAGTGAGATTGGTAATCAGATAAGCAAAAGATGCATTGAAAACATCGACGAAACATAAGGAAGGCGATCATTTGTTCGTTACCTCGAACAAACAAATGACACGCAGTGGGTCAATATAATGTATCGCGAAGACCTGCTTTAGCCTATAAGTGGACACTCATCCCAAGAGTTCCCAGGTAAGAGTGACTGGTTCGATTATGTGGATTTGTACGAACACTCTAGCCTAGACAGAAAACTCGGGATTCCGGCATCCACTCTTCCAGATTGCACATGTTCACACTATAAGACCCAAACTTTGACAAGATTTTGAAAATTCGGAAGGCACTAAGCCAAAAAAATCATCCAGAAGGGTGGGTGATTATTTTAAAAATCATTTTGGAAACTTAGAGGGTTCAAAACCTTATAACAAATCATCTACGAAGAGATGATTGGTTTTCAAATCGGATTTGTTATTGTGTTCTCGTTGTGGTTATCGCCTAAAGATAGGTGACGGTATTGTTTTAATAATCTAAACGCAAGAGACTCGCGTTAGGGTCCTAGAAAAGTTATAGTCTAGGTCAAAGAATTACTAATAACCTAATTCCCTATAACCATTGGCTCTTATACCAACTCTTCTGTCACACCCCGACCACATTAAAACAACGAAACCTTGGCGTAAACGTCGGGGAGTGGAGTGGCAGAATTATTGTTTCACAACCATGGATTCAAAAGTTTTGTTTTATTTATAGATTTACCATTTACATTGTCTTGAAATTTAAACAAACAAGTTAAACATAGTCTATCATCGTTATTAAGTCACTAAGGCCTCGTCCAGTCCTAAGTGAGCATGCATCCTAGCAATCAACATCATTCAACAACACTTGAAACATATGTAAAAACAAAGTCAGCAAAGAAATGCTGGCGAGCACATAGGTTTTGTGAGAGTGTCGTATTCATGGCTCGTTTACATGTTGCAATACCTCATTAGACTACAAGAGTCAAAAGTTGAAAACCTTGTTTTGAAAAGTGTATAGTATTGCAAGATAATTAACCAACTCAAATCAAGTTGGTTATAGTTTATAAAATCTCGCAGCCATGATTCTTAACCCAAAACATTTGTTTAAGTAAACCAAATTGTGAATCATCTCGTTAGTAAAACTCGTATAGTTTATATTATTTAGTAAACATTGTTGTGTGACATCGTTTTAAAATCGTTTGCCCAAGTGAACTAAATAATGCCACGGAATGTAATATGATAAAAACACTTATATATAAGAAGTACCAGCGGCGTATCTACCATGCTTTTATCATGTTACACCCGTCTCATTATCTAACCACAACCCAAAACCAATCGTTTGTTCAATTCGTTTAAATCGTTCCAATCGTTTAAATCGTTCCAAAATCGTTCTCGTTTTAATTGTGAAAACTACTTTTGGTGGTCTCGCCAATAACATTCAAACCTTCGTAACTCGTCCATCGTTCAACTCGTATTAATCAAACCACCAAAGGGTAAGTTAACAAATAACAGGTTCAGTCGTTACCCACATAACCCCCACACATAACCATGGGTGCAGTCTGATAACGGGATTTGTCAGATCCTATGGGACCATAACCTAATACTGGTCAGTTTGGCCAAAATTAATGAATGTCATTCGTTATGTAAATATGTCCAACAAGTTCGTTCACATTATCGAAATCATTATTTGTTTAAGATAAACCATATTAATCGTTTTTGAAACCATCGTTAAAAACATCGAAAACATTTAACACATATGAATCACCCCAAAACAATTGAAAAACAGTAAAATAGGGGAACTATGTACTCACTTGAAGTGCAAAGTATCGTCGATCTAATGAACTTAGCGAAGCTCAGGCAAACCATGGAAATCAAGTAGCACCTAGTAATCGGATTGCCTAGTTAAATAAATCGACACCTAAATCGGAAGATCGGGTAGAACGAGGTCTTGTAAACCAAATGAGTACTGGAACTCATGTGATATGGTTTAACAAAGCCTACATTCTATATCGAAACCTATCCTAAGTGCTTTCGACCCGTTACGACCCATTAAGGTAGCTTATGCTACCTTAACGTGTCGTTCGCGTAAAAAGCGCGTTCGAGACGTCTAACTAGTCCTATGACAAGTTTTATATGCCTAAACATGTTTGAATATGTTGCATAATCAGTTTAAGTGGCAAAAGTTAAGTTACATATGCTTAAATACCAATTATGCATGAAAAGGGCATTTTGGTCATTTTCCTAAGGCATATAAACTACCTATCATACAACTAATTAAACTAAGTGCCCATAAGGTATAACCTCGGAAGGTTATTCCTATACAACTATGGTCACAAATATGCTTGGTCGGATCCTAACGATCGACCAAATGGGTCGGGTTCGAAAGTCTAAGCGGTTGTCAAGACCGCTTATCTTACGACTATACAAGCACTAGACTAAAAGTGACTAGTTAAACATGTTCAAATATGTTTAACTAAGTTAGAAAACAAGTTTTGATATCAAAACAAAGGGTTTTGATACCCAAGAATAGTTTGGTTTCAAAATACGCATAAATACGCATTTTCACCAAAACTATGACTCGTCACAACACCTAATCAATGTGGTAATTAGTAGGTATAGTCACAAGGGACTATAACCATCGTGATTACGCTCACATTGCAAAGTTCAAACGAACTTTGTGTTGACCAAAGACTGGTCAAAGCAGAAAGTCAAACACTGTTTGACTTTCATGCTTAAAAAGCATAAACAAGCATGAAAGAAACTTACAAAAGGTCCATGCAAGGAAGTTTTGATCTAAAATACTCAGGTATGATGTTTTGAACTTCAACTTAGAGCAATTCAGACCAAAAGTGTGAGAAATGAGTGAACCTCATGTAGGGATTTATAGGATTTCAAGAATCGTTAGGATCGTTTCTCGTAATTCGTGCTTTAATCTGGACCTTACAAGTGTGGCACATTGTTTATAATACTAGGGGACATTGAAAACCATCAAATGGTATTGCAATTCAGTGATCAAAACCATTGAAATCAGCTGTTTTGAACAGATTCAATGTTTCTGACCTGACTGTCTGTCGCGGGCCGCGTAGACATAAGCATAACCTTACGCGTCCCTCCTAGTAACATTGGCAGATTGTTACTTTTGGTCCCTACAAGCCCAAAACTTGGTTTTTGATGCATTTTTGACAAGTTTAATCCCTGTTAACCCCATTTCAAGGCTCTAAAATGAAGTTAAAGTATAGGGAACTTAAAATATGCTCAAAAATATCTCGGATGTCAGTTCGTTTGGTCGTACGGTTGCGTTATTCGGTTAATTACGACGAAAACTCGAACGGACGCAAAAACGATCCAAATTTCACGACGAATGGTATTTTTGCATTCCAATCACTAAAATAAAATATTTTAATGATTACAAAAATTTTTGGATGTCCGGGGATGTTCAGAACGTAAGACATCCGTGAAAATGCAAACTTATGCACTTTTTGACGCTTTTAGTCCCTGTTTGATCAAAAAGTTTATTTTCGCATACCGAGCCCCTCAAAGCCTATTTCTAAGCTATCTAAAGGATATTTAGGGCATGTTTAACTTATGATCAAGTTCCAGAATGTTCGTTACCATACGAATCGGCATAATTTCACAGTTTGACACAAATAGTCCCTGCGATCGAATAGACTTGTTTTTGACACACCAAACCCTCCAAAACTTATTTCTAAGTTATGTAAAGGTTATTTAAGGTATAAAAAGGCTATGTCACTATTCCAGAGTGTTTGTCGTGTTAAACTGACTGCGTTTACACACCAGTTTGCGTATAACTTTCCAGAAAGCGATTTAAAGCTTGAAATCGAACTCGAATCAAAACGTAAAATCATCAAACACAAATACACATATAATAACACCAAAACACATTGTTTTATTGATATGATATTGTTTTACATCGTACATCATTTACAGAGCACAGTTGTCACACTCCATCTCTCTATCTCATGGTTGTCTAACCACAGTTAGGAGTGAAGTTGTTAAGTTAGGGGTGAAACCCACATCTTAATGACCCGTTCCACTCCCTACTTTGATTTTTACAAACTCCCACCAAAGTCTCGACTTTTCCAACGACTCGAATCACGTAGTAACTGGAAGTATGAGTGACGTTCGCTGTGATTCAGTGAGAGCACTGTCTATTAGTCCAAAGCGTGTACTCGAACTCACTGGGAATAATCGAATCACTTTGGGAAGTCGATGTCTAACACCCAAGGCAATCTGCTTCGATTCTGAGCCCGCAATCTCCGATTTCACGCGTCATCGATTTTATTATGATAACCTTTTACGATTTGTGATTTCATTTATTTAGCAGAAAGTGTTAAATATGGAAACCGCATACGCTATGATTTTTATACCACTCTCAGTTTCTGATTCTCGCTCCGCAAAACGCGCACAACTCGCACAGCCCCTTTAATCTAAAACACTAACTAATCGCGAACAAACTAAGAAGCCTCATACGCTAAACTCCTCGCTTGTGCTACACTACACTCGTCGCTTACGCTACTCGCTATCTCCCGCAGCTCTTGAACGCGGTACGCGACCTTGAAAGATAGGTGAATACATGAAAATATGTAGGTGAACACGTGAAAAATATGTAGGTGAATACGTGAAAAATATGTGAATTATGTGCTCATACGTGCTTATGTGCCTATGTGTATACGTGCTTATGTAGAATATGTGCCTATGTGACTGTGTGTTATGTGCCTACGTGTTCCTGAGCTTTACATAATAAAAATAAATACGTTGTACATAACATTAAATTTTGAAACAAAACCCCATATGATCGAATCTTGTCTAAATCCTTTTGGGATAGTATCTGCTGCAGAACCTCCACTCAACAATGTCTTCTTTCGGTTCTCACACTCACCGCAATGTTCATAGGAACAAAGCTGACAAGCGTATCGCTTCACTTGTGGCCAAGGAAATGGCTAAGGTCATACCTTAGATTGTCAGTTAAATTAATGAGGTCAGCAGCAAATCATCTGTTGAGTCAAAGAATGAAGCGCCTCGAACTCCCTTCACCTTCAAACAATTCAAAGCCTGCGGTCCTACAAACTTCACTGGCGAAGATGGACCCACTGCAATGTTTCAGTGGTTTCACTCGATCGAGGTCACCTTCAGGCAAAGAGGATGTAGGATCGAATAATCGACCAAATGAGTCAATTCAGAGTCAATACGCACTGTTTGTGTGGTGGAAACACACAAACAGAGTGGAATTAGCAAGAACGGAGTAGAAAACAGAAGAATGTCACTTTTAACACTTGTTTCTCATTAAAATTCACGTGGAAAACTGGCAAGAGTTCAGCTACAACATTCAGATTCCGTACCAAATGAGAAACACAAACTACCTATATATAGGGGATCTAATTCCGCTCCAAATGACACATTGTCATTTCAGGCGGAATCAACACTTCTGATTTCGAGCGGAATCTCATACATATACATTTGGAGCGAAATCTCAATAAAACAAATATAAAATTCTATTTCGTGAATTGACTTTTGTTTTCGTGTGACTAATTCATATGATGTCATCATTGAGATCACTTGTATGATGTTATCATTTTAAATGATGACATCATTCTTGTTCGGATCCGCAACCAAACTGAGACTCGATATAAGATGAAGTCAACAGACAAATGCACCAACAGTCTCCCCCTTGGATGTTGACGGAGTCTTCAGTACGAGACTTTAGTACATCAAAACTTCAGTTTTAATCAGTCTTCACACTTTCCAAAATATTTGACGCTAAGCATCCTTCAAACTCTCTCTTTCTCTTCAGTCACCACTATCAAGTATTCTCCAGAATCTGAATCTGGTTCTTTCACTCTTCAATTTTCCCTTTGCTAACAGACTCCCCCTTAAGTTGTTCTGGGATCGTAATCTGATATAGCACTCTCTATCTTCTCAGCATTAGCAGCTTTCACAAATTCAGGACCATCTCCTGGCTCTCCGTAGCAACAAGATCAGGAACCTGGCTTTTACATCTACAGACTCCCCCTTTCGACAAGCTGGGATAGCAGTCTGGAATTCACTAGCTGCATACCTGCATATACTGTAACCAACAGTAAGATAAACTTTATGCTTACCACTTGAATTTAAAATGATTAAATTGGTTTCAAATTAATGATCCAATTATCCATCCATAAAAAATTTTCTCATTTAAACAAACTCCCCAACCCAATGTGGTTCATCGTGTTTAGCACTCGGAATTTTGAAAATCAACTCTTCAACATTAGTCGTCGAAAATCTTTTTGAATTTTCAAAAGTTTATGCTAAAACACACTTAAACTCTTTTTGGATTTTTGTTTAATGAAAAGCAGTAAAGAAATATTCACAGACAATATTTTTGTGAGTTTGCGTAAGAGGATCATATCAGTTTATGTGACCAATCACTAGCACCGTTAAGCTTTAAACATTTTAAGTTCTAAACAATTCACATAGATTGACGATATAGTTGTCCTCTTAAACTCAATCTAAAAACTTTCAAAATGCTTACTGATACGTTAAGGTATATTAATTTTGCACTAAATTCTTATGGACCCCACGATCTCAGCATATCCCCTCATCATGCAATACACTGACTCAAGTAATGCCTTTAAACTTTCATCAACTGTGATATGTGCGAAAATAACACAGAATGTTTAAACATTAACAATCAGGTCGATACTTCCGTATACGCAGAGAAAGTCCAATGTTTAAACAAAATAAGAAATAAAAAAACAAGTTGAAGTTGTTTAGGCTTTAACCACCAGGTCGATACTACCATATACGCAGAGGTGATCCAAAGCTTAAACGAAACACCAAAGAAAATAAAGCAGAACGTTTAGGCAATAAAATCCAGGTCGATACTCACGTATACGCAGAGGATGTCCAATGCTTAAACAAAATAAAGAAATAAAACAAGTTTAAATCTTGGCAAAATGAAATGCACAATCACAGCGACTTTTTAGCAAAGTTGTGAAAATTCACAGACTTAACCAGTTTTATGTCTTTCGACAATCAGCGATTACTGAGTAGGCACACAGTCAAGAAGGACAAAACTAAGTACTATGCTTTCTACCATGTTTCCCACTAGAACTAGGCTTTTTCATTTAAGTTTGTATCGTTGTCGCAAATCTACTAGTCTAGCTGAGCCTATCGTCACATCCTTAGTGAGACCGTTTATCACCTTTGACATTTCATTTCTTTAGCATGCTGTGATAGTCCAACTGATTTACTATCATTTCCTCTTTTTCACAACAAAACTCATTTTCAATTTTTCAATGTTTTTGGCATTTTCAAATTTTCTAATTTTTTTTAAATTTTTCTCCCCCTAAAATCACAGTTACCAACCTGTGAATTTCTCAAGAAAGATGCCGATTCCCACTCCCCAATTACCAACCTGGGAGTTCCAGCAAGTCAGGTTTTTCAGTTAAACAATTTCACCCAAGCCTGACAGTCCTTGGGTGTATTTGAGTTATTTTCACTCAAGGTTTGAACATTCCTTTTTGTTTCATAAAATTCTTTAACCCCTTTAACCTTTCCCTCAACCATTTTTCCAAACATATTTTTTTACTTTTTCATTGAACGCCTTTTCTACATCAAATCCTTTCTTTTCAGAATAGAATTGATTCGAAATTTTCACCTTACCAATTTTTTGTTTAAAATTTTCAGTCCGCAATGGTGGAAAGTTGATATCATCCATTGGCGAAACTGAATTTTCTCCTTTTAGTTCAACTTGTGGCTCCTTTGATTTTGACGAATCGGATTCATTGCCAGAACGTGGCTCATCTGACTTTGACAAGTCAGATTCATCGCCAACATGTGGCTCCTATGCTTCCGAAGAAATAAATTCATTGCCATACTTAACATCTGATTTCTTTACACTCTCTTCTGTCCTCAGATTTGTATCTGATGAATTCGTTTTACTTGACTGATCATTCTTTGTTGAGTGAAGCGATTCATCAGAACTTTTATCTGAATTAACCGTTGTACCCGAGGACAAAATCCTTTCCAGATACTCTCTCGCCTTCTTCCTCTTCTTCCTCAGTCTGTCTTTCTACCCTTGTGAAAGCTTAACTTTCTTTTCTTGAACTTTAGGTTCTTGAACTTTCTGTTCTTTGGGCTTGATACTGACTGATTTCTTTGCCATTTTCTGAGATTCAGCCCTCGATCTTCCCTTTGATCTCATTGGGCATTCTCTGGCAATATGACCTTTGATTTGGCAATCATAGCATCTCCTCGTCTCAAACCACTGATTCTGGCAGTTAACAGCAATATATCCTTGAAAACCACAAGTGTAACACACTCTGTTATCCTACCATTCACCATTTTCACACCAAACGCTTAGATCATAGCATTGTCTGGCTTTGTGGTAATCATCATTCCTCATGAAAGCTGAATTCGGCTTTGAAGCACTGTGGTCAAACCTGCACCACATATTACCAACTTTTTGTGAGTTTTGATTTTTCAATTTTTGTGGTTTTTTATCTTGATTGGATGATTGAACTGATGAGCTTTTATTGTTGTTTTGAAAATTTTTCAATTTTTTTCCATTTTGTTTTTGTTCTACATTCTTCTTAACAGGTTTTTGCTTTGAGCATTCACCTATTTCAGTTGAATGTAAAACCGTTTCTTTAAATTTTTCTTTTAATTCCAAAAATATTTTCTTTTTCTCTTTTTCATCGTCAGCTTTATCATCACAATCTTTAATTATGACTTTGTCATAATTTGTGACATTGTCACTTATTGGAACAGAATTGATCGGTTTTGGACAGATATAATCTGGTACTGATGAATTCACAAAACCTTTCAATTTCTTTTCAAGCTCATTAATTTTATTCCGAGCAATTTCAGCTTCATTTTCAAGTCGAATGATTTTCTGAAGATGAGAATTTATTTCAATCTGTTTTTCAAGATTATTTTTAAAAATAACAGATTTTTCATCTTCTAAAATCTTCATTTGACTTTGAAAATCTTTTTCAATTTTCAATTTTTCATTTTCAAAATCTTTTTCCTTTTCTTTCAAAATTTTGTTTTCCAATGTCAAACTATCCAAATCGATTAACAGTTTGACATTTTCATATTTCAATTTCTCATAATTTTCCTGCAGTTCAAGAATCATTTTATCATCAGATTTCTTCTCATCCTTCAAATTTTTTATTTCCAATGTCAAACTCTCCAAATCCTTTAAGAATTTGGCATTGTCTGATTCAGATTTTTCACAGTTTAAACACTTCTCTCCTGATTCAGACTTCAATTTTCTAATCTTTTGGAACTCGATTTCTTGAGCTTCAATCTTCTCGACGAATGCACTGAGGTTGAGATTAACATAATTTGAATTGTTTTTCAACTCCATCAAATAAGCACCCCACACATCCTTTGGTAAAGCATTCGCCAACTTGTCAACCCATGTCTCATCCATTTTGTTAATGTTCAAACGCCTAATCTCTAAATGCGACTCGACATACCTATCGATCAATTCTTTCGTAGACTCTCCCTTGATACCTGTAAAATTATCAAACTTATTCAGTGCAATATAAATCTCAGAACCCATGTTTCGTTATTAAACAATTTACAAAGACGGATTTTCAAACAATATGAAAATTCACACAATCTAAGATCAGTTCAATCACTTTATCAAACCACTGAATCAGATGAATATCCGATTGAGTGACAAAAATCCGACAACAACTGATCAGATGGGAATTCGCTCGGGCGAGTATCCGATGCTTAACAAATAACCTTGAATCGGATTGTGACCCCACTTGATTAATAGTACCACACGACAAAAACCTAAGTTGGCTGATTTGATATGACACTACAACTTCAATCAATTAAACTTGACTTTCAATGTACTTCGAACAATGTAATCACGTGAATATGACAACTGATTAATGCAACTGAAAAATGCACACAATCAATTCACTTTATCTCATGCAAAGTACTATAAAATTTTTAATTGAGACAAATTCAAATTGGGCCGATACAATCACATGGGCTTATTACTTTGATTGGACCTACAAAAATTTTATAGACAAATGCAATTGGACCGCTCTATACTTATTGTATCTAACCCTTCTCGATAACAGTCACATGCAATCAGTCAATTACCACCAATATTTGAAACAATTTTCAATATACTGAGAATATCATATCACATGCAAGGATCGAATCCTATTTAATTGAAACAATTTTCAATGTATTGCCAACAACTTTTAATCACATGTAAACTGATGTCATCAAAAACACTTTAATGGGTCGGTGCCTAGTTCAGAGAACAAAGTAAAATGATTGGGCCTCAAATCTGAACAAACAAATGCAATAAATGGATTCACGAATTCACGTAATTTCAGCTAGTTTAATGACCGACAACTTATCACATGCAACCCTCTAATTTACGAGACCTGGAAACTTTAAAACATGAAATGATAATATCAATGCACTAATGACCGATCAAACCGATGTAACCTGACACAAATCACATGATCACTTTTTCCAACTCACTGATCACCTCGTAAAATGTTTTATACTAATCACTGATTTCACAATTCAAGCGGAATCAGAAGGTTAGTGAACTTTGGAGTGGAATCACAAGCTTAGTAACCTTTGGAGCGGAATCAGAAGATTCCCTCGAGCGGAATCACAGAAACAATCTAAAAGACAGATTTCGCTCCAAATGTTCGAGCGGAATTAGATTTTTTAAGATGAAAACCTGATTTCGCTCGAAATTCAAGCAGAATTTCAAACTAGATCGTTCAGGCGGAATCAGGTTATCAGTTCATTTTGCTAGTTTTAGGCCAAATTTTAAGCTGATACATTCAAGGGTTTGTTAAAAGTCACTTTTACACAATATGTCAAAAACTCAGACCATTATGTCCGTCCAAACGTCCAGAAATTCAAAAAATGTGAGAAAAATGCACTAATTCACGCGTATTGGCTCATCACTGGCTCTAATACCAATTATAGGATCGAATAATCGACCAAATGAGTCAATTCAGAGTCAATACGCACTGGTTGTTTGGCAGAAACACACAAACAGAGTTAAATTTGCAAGAACGGAGTAGAAAACAGAAAAATATCACTTTTAACACTTGTTTCTCATTAAAATTCACGTGGAAAACTGGCAAGAGTTTAGCTACAACATTCAGATTCCGTACCAAATGAGAAACACAAACTACCTATATATAGGGGATCTAATTCCGCTCCAAATGACACATTGTCGTTTCGGGCGGAATCAACACTTCTGATTTCGAGCGGAATCTCATACATATACATTTGGAGCGAAATCTCAATAAAACAAATATAAAATTCTATTTCGTGAATTGACTTTTGTTTTCGTGTGACTAATTCATATGATGTCATCATCGAGATCACTTGTATGATGTTATCATTTTAAATGATGACATCATTCTTGTTCGCATCCGCAACCAAACTGAGACTCGATATAAGACGAAGTCAACAGACAAATGCACCAACAGAGGATGCCTAGAAAATCTCTGCACTGTGAATGCTACTGGAGTCTTCCAGTCCAGGGCACTGGATTGGTGGACCGCTGAGCGCAACAGGCGCGGTAACGATGCAGCTTATGGCCTTTCATGGGAGGAGCTCAGGGATCTTATGATGAAGGAGTTATGTCCTCCTCACGAAGTCCAGATGCTGGAGAATGAATTCTGGCACATCAAGCAGGAAGGGGCTGACAACGCTGGTCTCATCGCTTGTTTCAAGCAACTGAGTATTATATGTCCTAGTCAGGTGGACACGCCTAATAAGACAATCAAGAAGTACATTCGAGCTCTCCCCGATTGTGTAGCCGACTTTGTTCAAGTAGCCAGACCTGCTACTATTGAGGAAACCTACCAACTCGCAGCTGAGATCAACGACAAACGAGTCTTGGCTGGAGCTTTCAAAACCTCAATCAAGAAACCACAACTCCCAGCACCGACAATGCAGCATATCAAGGTTCAAAGTCTTCACGCCAAAGCGCAAGCGAAAGAAAAACCACAACAAGAACTATGCGATAACCACCGCAACTCCACTCAATGCAGTCCCCGTACAGCCTAGCAACCAGAATCACCAAGTTGATGTTACCAACACATCGACTACCAAGCATGCGTACACTGGTATCCACCCTCTATGCCCCACTTGCACCTATCATCACCCGGTAGGGGTCAACTACCGTTTATGTGCAAACTGCAACATCTATGGGCACTTCACTGCTCACTGCCGCTCAGGCCCCCACCAGCAAGCTGCTCAAGTTCTTCCAGCACCACCAGCTCAACCTCTCGCTATTCAGGGTAAACCAACAGTTCCAGCACCCGTTACTAACGCTTGAACCTGCTACACTTGCAGTGACCCTAACCATTTTGCTAATGTCTGCCCTCTTCGTGTCGTGAAACAAGAACCACGGCAGCAGCAACCACCGTAGCAACAACAGCAGCAACAACAGCCTCAGCAGCAGCAGCAGCCATAACAAGCTGCCCGGGGAAGAACCTTCAACATCAACGTCCACCAGGCTCAGATTGACAACAATGTTGTCAATGGTACGTTCATTGTTAACGGTATTTATGCTCCGTGCTTGTTTGATACTGGAGCCGATAACTGTTTTGTGTCGTTTGAATTCGAAAAGCTTCTAAAACATAAACGCGCTAACCTCCATACGACCTTCGACGTGGAAATTGCCATCGGAAGAACCGTCACCGTCAGCTCCGTTCTCCGTGACTGTACCCTCAAACTCAACAATCTTGTCTTCCCGATCGATCTTATCCCTATGCAACATGGTAGTTTCGATGTCATAATAGGCATGGATTTTCTTCGTGAAAATCGTGCTAAAGTTGTTTGTTTTGAAAAGATGATTCGTTTTTCCCTCTCAAACGGCGATCAATTATGTGTCTTTGGCGAAGTATCCTCGAAAGAACTAAAACTGATGTCGTGTATTCAAGCAAGCAAGTATCTCCGCAAGGAATACTTGGCTTTCTTAGCCCACATTGTAGTAACGGGGGAGGAAAAGAATCCGATGGAAAAGGTACTTGTGGTTCGTGATTTTTCTATTTTCTTTCCTGACGATTCATCCGATTTACCCCCGACCCGAGATCTCGACTTTCGCATCGACCTCATTCCTGGAGCTAACCCTGTCACTAAAGCTCCTTATCGCCTCGCACTGTCCGAAATGTGTGAACTCTCTTGCCAACTTCAGGAGTTACTTGATAAAGGCTTCGTACGCCCTAGCACATCACCTTGGGGCGCACCCATCCTTTTTGTGAAAAAGAAGGATGGATCGTTCTGAATGTGCATCGATTATAAGGAACTCAACAAGCTTACTATAAAAAATCGCTACCCTCTACCCCGAATCAGCGATTTATTTGATCAACTGCAAGGCACTACGTGTTTCTCTAAGATCGATTTACGTTCTGGTTATCATCAGCTATGAATTCAAGAGCAAGATATTCTGAAAACCGCTTTTCCTACCCGTTATGGCCATTACGAATTTGTGGTCATGCCTTTTGGTCTCATAAACGCACCCGCGATCTTCATGGATTTGATGAACCGTGTGTGTCAACCCTTCCTTGATCACTTCGTTATTGTGTTTATCGATGACATCCTTATCTACTCGAAGTCGAGAGCCGAACATGCGCAGCATCTTCGTTTAGTTCTTGAGCTTCTCCAAGGGAATCGCCTCTACGCCAAGTACTCCAAGTGTGAATTTTGGCTCGAGGAGGTTCAATTCCTTAGTCACATCGTTAACAGTCAAGGAATTCACATCGACCACGCGAAGATTGAAGCTGTTATAAGTTGGACTACACCGAAAACCCCATCTGAAGTTCGTTCTTTCCTCGGTTTGGCGGGTTATTACCGTCGATTTATCTTTGATTTCCCTAAAATCGTTGTTCCCCTCACTGCCTTAACACATAAAGACAAGCCTTTTGTTTGGGGAACCGAACAACAGGATGCCTTTCAAACTCTAAAGCGTATGCTTTGCAACGCTCCCGTACTCACGCTTCCCGATGGAAACGACGACTTTGTTGTTTATTGCGATACCTCTAACCTAGGTCTTGGTTGTGTTCTTATGCAACGAAACAAGGTTATCGCGTACGCATCTCGCCAACTCAAGGTCCACGAGAAGAACTACACAACCCATGATCTCGAACTCGGTGCAGTTATTTTTACGTTAAAGATATGGCGACACTACCTTTATGGTACTAAGTGTACGGTCTTCACCGACCATAAAAGCCTACACCATATCTTGAACTAGAAAGAACTAAACATGTGCAAACGCAGATGGGTTGAACTTCTCAACGACTATGATTGTGAGATACGCTACCACCCTGGCAAGGCAAACATCGTAGCCGATGCTCTTAGCCAACGAAGCTATTTACATAGTGTCCGTAATGTCCAAGCCCAACACAACCTCGAAGCCCTCATTCGCGACGCTCAACACGCTTGTTTTCTCGAGAACACTTTGAAGGAAGAAAGAATAAGTGGAACCGAAAATCAATTAGTGAATAAATAAAATGGTATTTTTCACTATCTCGACCATATTTGGATACCTAGTCGTAATAATCTCTAAGAGATTTCTTTGACTAAAGCCCACAAATCCCGTTATTTCATTCACCCCGGTGCCGACAAGATGTACCAGGACCTCCGTTCCAGGTATTGGTGGTCGGGAATGAAGAAGGATATCGTTATCTACGTTTCGAAATGCCTAACTTGCTCGAAAGTTAAGGCCGAACACCAACGACCCTCTGGCTTACTCGAACAACCCGAAATCCTGATGTGGAAGTGGGAGAGTATTGCCATGGATTTCATTACAAAACTCCATCGCACTCCATCAGGTCACGATAGCATTTGGATTATTGTTGATCGTCTTACGAAATCCGCTCACTTTTTACCGATACAAGAAGACTTCAAGGTTGAACGATTAGCACGAATCTATACCGACGAAGTCATCTGTCGACACGGGAAGCGTCGTGACATTATGTCTGACCGCGATGGTCGATTTACCTCACATCTCAGGGAGACATTCCAAGCCGCTCTCGGTACGACTCTTAATCTCAGTACCGCATTCCATCCCCAGACCAACGGTCAGACAGAACGCACGATCCAAACCCTTGAAGGCATGCTTCGTTCATGCATTATAGATTTTGGTGGTAATTGGGATTCGCATTTACCTTTAGTAGAATTCTCGTACAATAACAGTTATCACTCTAGTATTCAAATAGCACCCTTTGAGGCATTATATGGTAGAAAATGTTGATCGCCTATTATATGGCACGAGATCGGAGACGCTCAAATCACCGGTCCCGAGTTACTACAAAAAACGACTGACAAGATCCTCCAGATAAGCGACAATCTCTTGAAAGCTCGGAGTCGTCAAAAGAGCTACGCCGATAAACACCGCAAGCCCCTTGAGTTTGAAGTCGGTTATCACGTACTCCTAAAGGTTTCACCTTGGAAGGGGGTGATCCGATTCGGAAAGAAAGGAAAGCTAGCGCCATGATACATGGGTCCCTTTAAGATTCTGCAAAGAATTGGCAAAGTGGCCTACCGACTCGAATTACCAGAGGAACTCAGTAATGTACATCCGACTTTCCACGTCTCAAACCTCAAGAAGTGCCTAGCTGACGAAAATCTTCACGTGCCTCTCGAAGAATTGCAAGTAAACAAGACTCTACACTTTGTGGAAAAGCCAGTAGAAATCATGGATCGAGAGACCAAGAAAATTCGACGCTCTCGCATCCTATAGTGAAGGTTCGCTGGGAAGGCAAACACGGCACCGAGTTCACTTGGGAACTCGAAAGTGATATGAAAGCTAAATATCAGTAACTCTTTGTTACGCCTGCTCCTTAATTTCAGGACTAAATTTTCTAAAGTAGGGGAGGCTGTAACAACCCCGACTTTTCGGATCGTTACCTGTCGTTGTCTTTTCTTTCATAAACGCTTGTACTCTTGAGATTTGATTAATTCTATGGGTTAAACTACATTTTAAACGTATATTACAACGTTTACTAAGTCACGATTATCGCATTTAAACACTATATATAACGCTTATTACTTAAACGCTATCGCTACTCAATCTCAACGCAAACTCGAAATGCGGATTTAATTATATTATGTGTGTTATCTGTGTGGTTACTTGTTTAGAACGTTATGTGGTTATCAACGCACGTTTATACGCTCAAACGCGCTCTCGCAACATGATAAAACGCAACGCAACGCTTAATAAACGAAGATAGTTTCCACTCATTTTGCTTAGGTGAACTGTTGTGGAGCATCATTCACTTGAGATGGGATCAAATTATGAAAGATTTCAACGATTTTCAACTTATTTATGAAACTTCTCTCCGATTTTTATAAAACACTGGTGAAATCAGATTCAATCGGACTCTCGACTCATTTTATAGTCAAGAGCCGACTCGAGGACTGATTTCCACCAAAGAGATGGACTGACTAACGGGTCAAACAAGAATCTTCATCAAGAACAAAAGATTTGATCGAATGGGCAAAACCCATCCATCCGTATGGACTGGGCTTGGTGTTTTCCGTTGCTTGGATCTGTTAATGTGCACGTCTCTGTTAACCGAAATCGTTGTTTGAGAAAAGTTTTACAAAAACTTCAGACCATCCACACGAACGGCCATCCGTCCGGATGGAACCCATTCGTCTGGATGACCTGACCCTGATAATATCCGTTATTTAATCTTTGTTGCCACGACTGTTAAAACATTTTAAATCAAAATCTCATCGGTTCACAAATAACCACAGACTATCCGCCCGAATGACCATCCATCCGTATGGTCATCTGTCCGAATGGCCATCCGTCCGAATGAGACCCATCCGTCCGGATAGAACCCATCGGCCCGGATGGAGCCCATCTGCCCGAATGGAACCCATCCGTCCGGATGGACTAGACCCATCCGTTCGGATGCACTGTGAAATACTTAACCCGCTCGACATTCTGTTTACAACCATTTAGCCATAAGGAAGACGTATATATCTGTTTCCTTAAGCAGGCTGGCCCGACGTGCTCCCTTCAATCCAATCCAGATAGTGTTTACTTGCTAAACACACACTATGAGTATACTCGAACCCATTTTCATTTAACGCACTTTTGGGTGTTACATGTGTTCTGTATCAAAATATAACACACAACGCAAACACTTTATAAACACTAACCGCTCCCACATGTTATACGTGATTTGTTGTATGCTTGTGACTATGATTACACAGTGTGACACTAGACCGCCTCCAGCAACGATAGTACTATAGTTTGGACTCAGCACCTATGTGACAGGGGTTACTAGGGATCACATTACTTTACTTCATGTGTTGGCTTAGGTGAACATGTGTCGCACTTACTCTACAACTTAGTCTCGTGGTTAGGTTGTATCATTGTTAGTAGTTACATGCTTCGCCCGTTACGTGTTTCATGCTGGCTATACGTAAACGCTTTTCATAATATTATCTACGCAAACTTGTGTACTAGCCTTTACTTATGTATTGACTTTTATTTTAACGTATGTGACAGGATGATTGGATGTTAAGCTGCAAACAGGTTAGGAAGTCTAGAAACTCACCAAATAAAATCTAAGTTGTCGGAATAGATTTGTTTTTGAGACTGAATATCTGTAATGATTGTTTTTGCTTTATTTGTTAAATAGTATGGGATATTAAACCTTATAAATATTATCACTTAATAGTTATTAAGGATTCTCTTGGACAATCTGTTTCGCTCAGTGCCATGCCCCGATGATTCCGCCATCAGTTGGGGTGTGATAGAAGACACAAAGACTGAAGTTGATTCATCATCATAATAGCCGAAATCATCATCTTCTACTCATTATTTCTACTATTCATCTTCTACTCATCTTCTACGTTTCTTTTTGAACTTAAAACTCGGATTCACAACATTTTCATGGTTAAAATTGGCTGAATTTTGAATATGTTGTGTGAAAAAAAACCATGAACTTCAAAACCAAGTTTGATGACGTTGCACCGAAAAGTATTTCAAAAGCTATAAATGATAATATAAAACATGAAAACTTTTATGGAACTCATTCTAAACCACCAAAACTTGATAACATTTAAGATTATACTTGGTGGAAAGAGAGGTTTCTTAACTGGGCAAAAGCATATGCTCGTGATGTCACACCCCGACTGCGTAAAACAACAAATCATGGCGGAATCGTCGGGGAGTGTTGTAACAGAATCATTGTTTCATAACACATGGAAATTGAAATTTTGTTTTATTGAATAAGAGAAGTTACAATGTCTTAAAAACAGGAATACACAACATAATTAACTAGTCTTGCATCTTTTATTGTCACTAAGGCCCAAGTCCGCCTAAGTGTATCTTGATTAATCCTATGCATCATTTCCTGAAAACACATGTGAAAATAGGTACGTCAGCATAAAAATGCCTGTGAGATACATAGGTTTTATTTATAATAGAATTCATGACTTGTAAGTTTAAAGAAAATGTTTAACAAAAATTAGTCATGAACCTTGTAAAATGTTTTCTTTTAGAAAGCATACGAAAATCGATAAGAAAATAGATGATATCAAAGAATAATGCATGGTTAAATAAGTAACCAAGTAAAAATGAATTTGTATAAAATGTGTTGTTGGTAAAACAATGTTTTGTAAAGATATGTTAATTGTGTAAAATGTAATATGTCAAAATTGAAATGGTTTAAATAATGCTACGATGTGTAATATCATAAAGCACTTATATATAGGAAGTACCAGCGGCGTATCCACCATGCTTTTATCATATTACACACGTCTCGTTACTTAAATCACTTACCCAAACAAACCATCCAAAATGTAATGTTCAAACAAATGTTGAAATGTTATTGTGTAAACAAATGTAATGTATAGTGAATAAAAGCATTTATTGATTAAAAGCATTTACTCAACCCTATAAGAAAGAAATGTACAAAACAATGCATTTGATAAATTATGATCAAAAGTTATGTTTTGTAAAATAATGCAAGCTTTACTGATACAAACATCTATGCGGTATTGTTAAACGTCTACATCTAAGCCTGAGACTGTAGGATAAACCCTGGAACAAAGTCAAAGGTCTACCTAGAAATGTATTCGGATTCGGTCATTTCTTCCACCCAAACAAACCTAGGATTTCAGAAATGGGAGTTGTCAAGTCCTATGGTACCACTACCTACTACCGAGCGGCATGATCGGTGTTAATGAATGTATTAGTTTCGTTAAACAAACCAAATGTTATTCCAAATGTAAGCATGTTTTATGAAAATAATGTACCTAGTATGCTAAGTGAACATACAAGGTAGAAATGTAAATCAATGTGTCCATATGCTACGAGAACATATGCAACAGAAAATGCAATGTAAAGTAATGTACTAAGTATGCACTAAATGGACATACATAGCATAAAAGGTAATGTAAAACAATGTACTAAGTATGCACTAAATGGACATACATAGCATAAAACATAATGAAATCATGTACTATACGTGTACTAATGAACATAGCAAGTATGATATAAAAACATGGAAAGCACGAAAGTAACAAATAGGCATATGTGTTCACCCCAAAATGTTTGAAAAACAGTAAAAGAAGGGACTATGTACTCACTTGATATTGCTCAATAGTCTTTAGATAACCACCAAGCAATGCTAGAGATCACGGAATCAAACGGCACCTAATATAGGTATCTATGTTAATTAACGGACCTAAATCAGAGGATCGGATAAAATGTGTTTTTTGTAAACCAAATGAGTGTAGGAACACATGTAATATGGTTTAACAAAGCCTACATTCTAAAACGGAACCTATCCTAGGTGCTTACGACCCATTACGACTTGTTTAGGTAGCTTATGCTACTTTAACGCGTCGTTCGCGTAAAACGCTTTCAGACCGCCTAACTAGTCCTATGATAAGTAATATATGCCTTAACATGTCTAACAATGTTCCCTAATTAGTTTAGATGTCAAAATTTAGGTTACATATGCTTAAAATGAATTTATGCGCAAAAAGGGTATTTTGGTCATTTTCCTAAGGCATATAAACTACCTATCATACAACTAACTAAACGTTGTGACCATAAGGTATAACCTCGGAAGGTTATTCCCTATATAACTATGGTCACCTAATGTGTTTAGTCGGATCCTAATGATCGACCAAACGGGTCGGGTTCGAAAGTCTAAGCGGTTGTTTTAGACCGCTTACCTTTACGTCCCTATATAAGCACTAAACCTAAAGTGACGAGCAAAACATGTCAAAACATGTTTAACGAAGTTAGAAAACAAGTTTGATATCAAAACAAACAGTTTTGATACCCAAGAATAGTTTGGTTACAAAATATGCATAACCGCGCATTTTGACCGAAACTATAACTCGTTACTATGCCTAATAACGTGGTAATCAGTAGGTATAGTCATAAGGGACTATAACCATCGTGATTACGCTCACGTTGCGAAGTTCAAACGAACTTCGTGTTGACCATAAACTGGTAAAAGTAGAAAGTCAAACATAGTTTGACTTTCGTGCTTAAAACGCGTAAAAGAACGAAAGAACACTTACAAAAGGTCCAAGAAATGGAGATTTGAACTAGATATTCTCAGGTATGAAGGATTTTATCCTTCAACTTAGAGAAATCAGATCAAGGTGTGAAGAAGGGAATGAATGGAGGTGGTTATATATAGGATTTGGATAACCGTTAAGATCGTTCATCGAAAACCGAGCTTTGATCTGAGCCGTCCAAGTGTGCCCATGGTTTTAGAATACCATGGGTGCCCCTAAATGAGCCCATAGAATGTTCAAAACCATGTGTAAGTGAGGGGAACAGCTGTAACAAGCTGGAAAACCAAATCTGCTGATCTGGGGATGGTTTACGGACTGTAAGCAACTCCATACAGTCCGTAAGGACCCTATTTGCTGGCAGTAAGTTTGTAAAGTTGGCAGAACAGGCCCCTGCATCTCCAAACTTGATTTTTGATGCGTTTTGGCACGTTTCAGCCCCGTTAACCTCATTTCAAGACTCTAAAATGAAGTTAAAGTATAGGGAACATGAAATGTGCTCAAAAATATATCGGATGTCGGTTTGTTTGGTCGTACAGTCGCGTTGTTCGGTTAATTATGACGAAACACGAACGGACGCGAAAAACGATCTAAATTACGTGACGAATGGAATTTTATCATGCCAACCACTAAAATAAAATATTTTGATGATTACATAAATTTTTGGATGTTCGGATGTATTCAGAACGTAAGATATGCGCGAAAATGCAAACTTATGCACTTTATGACGCTTTTAGTCCCTGAATGACCAAAAAACTTATTTTAGCACACCGAACACCTCAAAGCCTATTTCTAAGCTATGTAAAGGATATTTAGGGTATATTTAACTTATGATCAATTTCCAGAGTGTTTGTTACAGTACGAATCGTCCTACTTTCGCAGTTTGTCGAAATTAGCCCCCGTAAGCGAATAAACTTGATTTCGACACACCAAACCTTCCAAAACTTATTTTTAAGTTATGTAAAGGTTATTTAAGGTATGTTAAGCCCATGTCACTATTCTAGAGTGTTTTTTGCGTTAAACTGATTACGTTTACGCATCAGTTTGCGTATAACTTCCCAGAAAGCGATTTAGAGCTCGAAATCGAACAAGAATTGATATGTGCAAATGATACACATATTTATATAAACCCCAAGTATGAAATACAATATTTCATTGATTTGGTCTTTGTTTGATGGCCATGGAGGCACAGGTGTCACAGTCTCCCCTACTTCAGGAAATTTCGTCCCGAAATTTATCTAGAGGAAACTTGTGAGAGTTCAAAACATGAAGTCGAAAAGATAAAATAACACTGGTTAGGGTTCTGGACTTCTAGTAACTTTTAAATAACATCATGCTTGCAATGTAAGAGGGACACTTATATACAAGTATATAAAGCGCCATTGGTGCATCCACCGTAACTCGATTACATTGTTCGGGTTTTGTTATTGTTGCCACTATAGGTTCTTACACATGATAAGTCTTACTGTGGTTTCCGTGCACTAAATTTCATAATTATGTACGCGTCCAAAATTATGTAATTCCTTGCATAGTCCGCACAGTGCATTTTATAATGTGTAGGGGAAAACCAAATGAACAAACCTGCGATGAGCGTGACTAGACCACCATAGGATCCTTTTAATTAAATCAATAAATAAACTCTTTAAATAGACCACCAATGAGTCTTTTCAGCTAAATCATCACATGTCATTCTTAACCAGATCCTGAATCGATCTTTTTAACTTGACCACCCAAGGGGTCTCTTTTGAATTATGGAATGGTACTATATAATCCAAGGGTCTTAAATATTACGTAGAAGCCCATTAAGGATTTAAGGTAGTACCTTTGGATATCCTACTATGAATCCTCATATGAAGATATGGAGGATTCTATGAGGATTTGGATAATGAAAATAAAACCACAAAAGAAAACACATAACACATAATCATATAACCATAAAATTGTTTATCTTGATTTTAAATTTGTTATCATTTTGTTAATTTGTTTTGTTAATTGTGCACATGTATTTAAAGCACACCAGGTATCCAATCCGTGGATTTTGATTGGCACTTTAAATATTTCCAACAATCTAACTATAAAGATAGGGAGATCTTAAAAAGAAAATTCGATTTCGATTATAAGGAATCTTAATGTTCGAATTAAGGCATACAAGGAATCCAATGAAGGATTCTGATTAGAGCGGTAACCATCCACAAAGATCTAATTATGAAGGTAATAAGATCCCATATGAATTTTTGAATTTGAAAAGCGGGAGACGCTTTGAACCCTTGCACTAGACCTGCTTAAGTCAAAACATAAGGTAAAATGCTCATGAAGTTGAGGTGCTAGATATGCCAAGGCGACATATGAAGCAGATTTTGAAGGTTAAATCAATGTATGGGGAAAATGTTTTTGAAAACTATGCATGGGGTTCTTTTTTAAATGTGTTTAATGTTTTTGAAACCTTACATAATACTTTTGAAATCATAATGTAGGTGTATTAGATAAGTATATTTATAAAATGTTTTAAAATCATGCGAGATGAATTTTGAAATTATGTATAAGGTTTTTGAAAACATGAATGATGCTTTTGAAATCATGCACTTGATATGTTAAGTAAATATACTACGTTAAAAATGTTTTCAAACTATATGAAATGTTTTTGAAATCATGAAGGTTGTTTTTGAAAAGCATATATTATGTATGTTGTTATGAAAATCAGAATGTAATGATATGGGTATGAGATCGAAAAACACCCTTAGTTATCTAACCAAGGATTTAAAGTGATTACTCAAAATGTCACTTATTTTCTGTACTTCGTTTCTTAAAATGAAACGAGTACTTAGAATTTTCAAGGAAATCATGAGCAAACACAAGAATGGGAGAATCACAAGAATGGTTTGTAAAGAACATAGTTCCTTGATGTAGGTATCATAGGTAAATGCCATACACACATATAACTACACTTGTACATTAGAATTGTGAATAACAATTTATTTATAAACGAAACAGATTGTTTCAGGATTCAACAAAAGATACAGAAGCATAAGATTCAAATTATTTAAAGAAGTAGCTTCTTCTAATCAGTCAAATGCTCATCCGTGGGTTGGATTTGCATTGACAATCTTTGGGCATATGTTCACAAAATGACCCATCTCGCCACAGTTGTTGCACGATCCAGGTGGAAAGTGAGCTTGAGCAGGGTTGGCTTGGAGTTGAGTAGCAGCAAGATTTGCAACAGCTTTGTTTTGGATAGCAAAGCGGCATACGTCAACCAAATGTCCCCATCGTCCACAGTGGGTACATTTGAAACATGGTGTTTGATCTGGATGATGACAGTTGCATCGATTGTACAAGGAAGCAGTTCCTAAGTACGGCTTCTTGGCTGGTGGTGCTGCCACCTGGCTAGGTCCTGTTTGTTTTGGTGCAACAGCCGCGGGATCCTTTGGAGCTTTATGCTTCTTTGGTTTTGGTGAAGGCTTGGCTTCTGTTTCCTTAAGTGACTCTTGAGTGGCTTCCTCCTGGAGATGATACATGGCAGTAGCTAATTCAACAGTCTTCAGGACTAGTTCGCCTATTCGCTGGGCAAATTTGGCAGTCTGCTCGGATATCTGGGCGTCGTTACGATGAAGAGACATTCTAGAAGAAATGAAAGACATAGGAGGAAACAAATGAAATGTTATCGGATAATCAAAACAGAATGACAACGCAAAAAAATTACGATCATTTGTTTGTTACCTAAGGCAAACAAATGAGACGGTTGTTAGTGCATACATCTGTCGACTTCGTCTTGTATCGAGTCTTGTACTAGATATGTTAGATCAGGGCACGTTGTACGAGAAAATATGAGAGATTAAGATGTGTTTTTAGGGATTTCGCTTGAAGGAGGCATGTTCGCTTGAAAGAGAGTTGTGTTGTTTCAAGCGAAATCACATGTAGTGAGTTCACTTGAACTAGATCCGGCCACTCTCAAGCGAATCATCATCTCCTATAAATACCATTCAAGCGATCTCATTTGTAGAGGTTCTGGAAAATCATACCGAGGTGCTGCCGGTTTGATTCTTGGATGTAATCAGTGTAATATCAATCAAATCAGTGTTTAAGTGATTTGCTGGCTGTGTCAAAGTCTGTTTCTTGTTTTCCGCACCTGAAACAGATAAGAACTTCTCTGAACGACTCGTTCGGGTCATCACCCGATCCTACCACTGTTATCAGAGCTTAGGAGGAGGAGTTTTGCAGATTACCGCTGGATTTCATAGCATTTTCTATCTTCTACACCTTCTTTCATCAATTCAGGAAGTTTTAACGGTCAAAATCAGAAAAAAAATTCACAGAATGTGTAAAAGTGCATTTTAACAAACCCTTGAAAGTTTCACATTAAAATACGGACTAAAAATGGATAAAATGGACCTTCAAAGTGGTTTCGCTTGAACATTTCATCAGTTCTCGTTTGAAAGTTTGGTTTTATTTCAAGCGAACTAAGCCATTTCGCTTGAAATAGAGGGTTCGCTTTAAAAAATCATAGTCCGCTTGAATCATCTCAAGCGAACTAGGTCTTTTCGCTTCAAATTATCATTTCGCTTGAAATTCAAGTGAAAACAGATTACTTCGCTTGAAAGTCTTATCTTGCTTGAAGTTGTTTGCAGGTTGTTTTCGCTTGAACAGGTTATTTCGCTTCAAAGCTGCAAATTGGGTATCTCTCTTGAAGATCCTATCTCGCTTGAAAGTGTTGTTTTGTGAAAAAGTTTCCGAATCATGAGTGAAGACTTTTACAACGCGTTTGCAACATCCCCGACTGCTCCAGCTTCTATTGCTCAAAACATGAATCTGAAAAATGAAACCGGAACTACTCAAAAACCCCCGAAGCTAATGAGCATAGAAGAGTATTACGGATGGAAAGATAGATTTGAGAACTAGGTTCAAGCAAATCATTTGAGATCTTGGGAATGTATTTTGAAGAAATATGTGTTACCACGTACTGATCTGCAAGTTGAAAAAGAAATCTCGGAATTCAATGACAAAGAACGCGACATGTACAAAGCTGAAAAGATGATGATAAGTTTGCTTCAACAAGCCATTAAAGAAGACATCTTTATCTTGCTTCAACATGATAAGACATCAAAGTCAATCTGGGATGCTCTTAAAGTCAAGTTTGAGGGTAGTGAGAATATGATTAAGAGTAAAAAGGCACTGCTTAAGAAAGAATTTGATCTATTCACTAGTTTGCCCGGGGAAGATACAAAGAAGCTAATTGAACGATATTGTCAGTTAGTGCGATCCATGTCAATGCTGAGCATAACAAAAGATCGTGAAGAATGGGTCGACAAATTAGCTGATGCTTTACCGCAAAAAGAGTGGGGAACTTACTTGATGATTCTGAAGAATACTGGGGTATATGATGGGTTAACAATTTCTCAATTTATTGAGAAAATTGAGGGTCAAGATTTGGAACAGCAGAAGATCGCGAGGATGAACAGTCCAAGTGGTCAACAGGATGTAAAAATGTACTACAAAGGCAGTGTTCCAGAAGTTGAAAGAAGCCCGAAAATTCAAACTGCGTTTAGTGCTGGAGATTCATCTAAAAGTGTCAATCCAAAAGATACTACATCAAGCTTCCATCTCAAAGCACAAAGACTGGAAATGGTTATGTGATACAATGCAACATTGCCTTGAATCTTCCAGATGGTCAAAGTTTTTCTGAAGAGATTGCGAAAGATCACATGGCATTACTTGGCTCTGTGTTACTATCTTACGAATGTTTGGTTGCAGGGCGGATCAGGAATCCTATGCTTACAAAGGAGGATTACGATCAGATAGATGCTGAAGAGATGGAGCTTATGGACATCAAATGGTGTCTAGCTAGTGTTCTTAGACGAGCTGAAAATTTCAAGCTGATTACTGGAAGAAATGATTTTCTTGATGCACACGTTTCTACTTTAGGTTTTGATAAATCTAAAGTTACTTGTTTTCGATGCAGGGAGAAAGGTCATTTCAAGAGGGAATGCAAGAATAGAGAGGCAAATGATGCAAAGAATCCGTTCGGAAAAGATGATTACTACCGAAGGGCAATATATCAACAAGTTGGTCAACAACAACAACAAGAACCGCAAGTGGCTCATGGTAGAAAAGTGATTGAGGATTCAAAGAGAGCCTGTTTGGGTAATTAAGAAAGTTTCAGCTGGGAAAAATTTATTTCATCTGACAAGAAAGCATGCTTGATCAATCAAGATAATGAAAGGCTACCTGAAGGTTTTAGCTGGGATATGTTTGCAGATGAGAATGGAAATTTTAAAGCTTTCATTTCCAAGATTATAAAAGAACCAGACATGTTCACCGAGTGGATGAAATCCATTGGTGTTAGTGTGAAGAATGAAGATGAAAAATCTGTTTCATCAGAAGAAAGCTCACGGAGTTCTGATGAAAGTTTACAAAGTGATGAAAGTTTAGAAAAAGAAATTGTTTTTGATCAAACACCAGTTGATTCTGGTTCTTCGGATGATAGTTCTGACAAATCAGTAGAGTTTGATCAATCATCAACTGATGATAGTAGTGATGATGAAGAAGAAAAACATATTAATATTGCAAAATCTCATCTCTCTCCTGAAAGTTTTCATTTTTATTTTGCAGATCGCCTAGAGAAGCTGAAGGGGAGACGTGCAGCAAAAGAACAAAATCAAATGAAAACTGAAAGTGTTGCTGAGAAGATTATTGAAGCAGAAAAGGTGACTGAAGCTGAGAAAGGTGTTGAAGTTGAAAAGATTGTGGAAGTCATCAAACCATGCCAAAAGTGTTTGGAGACTTGCAAAGAATGTGCAACAATGGATGAAAAGTTGGCTGAGTTTGAGAAAATGAAGGAACAATTGTTGTTCAATCTCAACTATGTAAAGGAGTCTTATGATGTTTTGAACAGAACAGTAACTGGTCTTGAAAAGACTAACTCTGAGAGAGAAGATGCTTTAACCATGATGAATTCTGTGATGATGACAAAGCAGAAAGCGATAAATCACTACATCGAAGAATGTGCCAAGCTGCAACGGGAGTTGGAGAATGAAAAGATTGAAAATGAGAGAATCAGGCGATTATTACAGAATTATTCTAGTTCTGATTATCTTATTGATCGAATTTATCCAACTGTTGCAGGTTTTGAAGCCTTTAATGATGATGAAAAGCCAAAGAAGAAGGATACTGGTAAGAAACCGATGGTTAGCTATAACAAGTGTCCGCCTCCGATCTGGGAAGGTTATTCTTCCAGAAAACCAAATGAGGAGCAACTTGAAAAAGCAGTCAATATAAAGTTAAAAACCGACACAACTGATGAATTACCAGAAAACATTGATGTTACTTTTACTTCGTCTAACACTGATCATGAGTCTGAGTTAATCAAAAAGGTGGTCGATCAGGTGTTGTATACTGATGAGGAATCTGAGTCAAAGTCTGAGTCTGGAAGTTCAATTTCGTCGGTCAACAGTTCCAAATCGTTGGTTAAAAGGGCTTACAGTAAAGAGTTTTTGTTATCAAAAGCAAATTTGAATGATGAAACATTTGAAGTAGCATATACTTTAAATAATTCTGAAAAATTATATTCTGACAAAGAGTTTCCAATAAGAAGTGTTAGAATTGAAATGATTAAAAAGGTTTTCAAAATGACAGAAATTAATATTTCTAAAATAAAAGATATAAATCTTTCTGGGAAACCTAAAAAGTACACTTCAAGAGTTCAACAACGATTAAACAAGAAAAAGGGTTACAATTCTGGTTCTGGTTTTCAAATGAAACCAAACCATAATGATAGCTACAAAAAGAAAGGATTGGGTTTTATTCCACCAGAAAATTATAAAAATGTGAAAAATTCTAAAACAAAAAGAGAATTTGTTTCAGGAGGAAGTGTAGAAGAAGAACAGAAGAAACCGTTCTGGAAACAATCAAATCAGGAGTTTATTGCTGAGAAGAAAAGGAATGGATCTGGAGTGTTTCATCCAAAAGAGACTCGAACCTGTTTTAAATGCAATGGAGCTGGTCACATTGCATGGAACTATCTGAAAAATGCTAAGACTAAACAGGGAGTTTCTGAAAAACTAAAAGAAATAGTTGTTGATATTGAACCACCAACCAAAAAATTCAAAATGTTTGAAAATTCAACTTATGAGGTTGGTGAATGTTCTAAAAAGAGTTACAAAAAGAAAGCAAAAGATAACCAAATGTGGGTTGTCAAGAAGGGTGATATAAAAATCGGAAATGATTCTGGTTCCACGAAGTCAGAAGAGCCACAAGGTGAGGTAAAAGAGGTAAATTCTGTATCTTCGGTGAATGATGATGAATTTCCATCACTGAAGTTTGAAAAGATTAAACAGAAAGTTGGTAAGATTGAGATCTCGGATCAATTTTATTCGGAGAAGAATGAGTTTGATGTCGAGAAAGTTTTCAGTGGAAATGTTAAGAAAAGTTTTGGGAAAATGCTTGATGGGAAAGTAAAAGGGGTTAAAGATTTTTACGCAACAAAGAAAGCAACTTTTAACCCAACTGAACAAGAGTTAAAGGAGCTAAAAATACCCAAGATTGGTCAGATTTGGGTGGAAATTCTTTTCCCTTGAACATCTGACTATGCCGGAGATCCCAAGTTTATAATCGTGGATCAGGAATCGGCATCTTTCTTAGTAATAGAATTTGTGAATGAGTCTTATAAAGTTAAATTTTTTACAGGTTAATTGTGAATTGCCGGAGCTTCCAGGTTGGTAAGTGTGAAGCAGGAATCGGCATCCTTATTGGTAAAATGATTTTGTGTAGATGTGATATTCCTACAAGAGATAAATCAGGGACATTAAGTTGTACTTGATTTTCTTACAATTGGTACAAAGGTTTGTTTTGACAAATGGTTAATCTAGGTCTTTAGGTTGAACTTGATTGGACCATACTTACAAGTGGTATTTGAAGGAGAATATGATGAACCAAACCCCTAAACTTTACAAGTGATAAAATCAACAAAACTTATTTTCCGGAGAAATCATTTTGGTTAAAACAAACTTAAGTGTTTTGAAATCATAATGAGAAAATAGTTTTGTGAAAGGGGGAGTTCTGATTGTTTATGCCTAGAGGATGGCTAATTGAAGCGATTCGATATCAGGTTGTCACCTTGTTGTACAGTTTATTTTCAAATTTCCTGAAATATGTTTGCATTTTAGGGGGAGTAGAAATTTCTGAAAATCCAAAAACATTAGAAAATTTGAAAAAGTCAAAAACATGATAAAATAAAAAATGAGTTTTGGTGCCAAAGAAGAGGAAATGATAGTACATCAGTAGACAGTCACAGTATGCTAAAGAAATGTATTGTTTTAAATAGCGTTAAACAGTCTCACTGATGATATGCCGATAGATTTTTACACATTTAGTAAGCTTTTTCAGGATATAAACTTAAATTCAAACTTGCTTATTTCGTGGGGAACACTACTTGGATATATAGGTAACCCCTGAAATCTCGATTGAAAGGTCCTTCTTTCTGAGATACTAGGTCATTATGCTCAGTGATATCTGGGGTATTATCCCGGGACTTCTGCTGAATGGAAATTCTGACCTAGTCCTCGAATAATACTTTCCGCTTGCTTGAAAAATAGCGCCACCCTCAGCAAAGTGATGAAACAATAAAATTGATAGTCATTGCTGTTGTAAACAAAAGATCCTCTAAAGGGGACACACCAAAAGTCGAGCCGTCATCTCTCTGCTGAACGGAAGTTCTGACCTGAGCTCTCACGGTTTCGTACTATAATTTATTCCCTTACAGATATCATCTGTGGTATATTCACCTCTAAGACTGAATATTGGGATCTGGATACGGGAGTATATTCAAGAGGTGGGACACATGAATGAGTTTAAGTTCTTAAAACACCTAACTCATATCCTGAATTAGTTGAAATTTGTGTGAAAATTTAAGTGGATCAGTATATTGGCAATCTAAGTGAATTGTTTAATTCTTAATGTGTAACTAAGCTCAACGATTCTAGTGACTTGTTAGAAACTGATATGATCCTCTTGCACAAACTCACAAAAATAATGTCTGTAAATATTTCTTTACTGCATTTCATTTCATTCATAAATCCAAAAAGATTTTCGACAACTGATGTTGGAGAGCTAAATTTCAAAATTCCAAGTGCTAGACATGATGAACAACAGGTTTGGGAAAGAGTGTTTGAAAAGGGTAATCATTTTGAGAGGGAAGTAAAGGTTTGAATGAGAAAAGTTTTTATGAAAACATTCCGGAAATGGTTCATCAAAATCTAAATGTTAAATCATTCTAAGATTTACTTTACAAGTGGACATCAGAAAATTTACTTTTGGGTAGAGAATATGCAGGTTTAGCCAGGTTTCGATACTTAAGGACTCTGAGTGTTAAGAGAGCCAGATTTCGATCCTGAACCTGTGGAAAGTATGAGCCTTGAACTTAAGGAATCAAGAGACCTGATCAAGAGAATTAGTAGTCTTTGATTCTAGTACAAGTTGAGGGGGAGTATGCTAGAGTAAAAGAGAGCTCAAGAGCCAGGTCGAGATCCAGGAAGAAAGAGCTAGAGAGAGATTATGAATGCCCAGAGACTGATAAAGACTGAAGATGTAAAGACTCGACACGATAGACTCGTCAACATCTGAGGGGGAGTCTCCTAGTGCCTACATCTGTCGACTTCGTCTTGTATCGAGTCTTGTACTAGATATGTTATATCAGGGCACGTTGTACGAGAAAATATGAGAGATTAAGATGTGTTTTTAGGGATTTCACTTGAAGGAGGCAGGTTCGCTTGAAAGAGAGTTGTGTTGTTTCAAGCGAAATCACATGTAGTGAGTTCGCTTGAACTAGATCCGGTCACTCTCAAGCGAATCATCATCTCCTATCAATACCATTCAAGCGATCTCATTTGTAGAGGTTCTGGAAAATCATACCGAGGTGCTGCCGGTTTGATTCTTGGATGTAATCAGTGTAATATCAATCAAATCAGTGTTTTAAGTGATTTGCTGGCTGTGTCAAAGTCTGTTTCTTGTTTTCCGCACCTGAAACAGATAAGAACTTCTCTGAACGACTCGTTCGGGTCATCACACGATCCTACAACGGTGACAAATCAAAGTAAGCGGGTCATATTAATGTATCGCGAAGACATGCTTTAGCCTATAAGTGGACACTCACCCCAAGAGTTCCCAGGTAAGAGTGACTGGTCCGATTATGTGGATTTGTACAAACACTCTAGCCTTAGACAGAAAACTCAGAATACAGGCATCCACCCTTCCAGATTGCGCGTGTTCACATTATAGGACCCAACTTTGACGAGATTTTGAAAACTTAGAGGGTTCAAAACCTAGTAATAAATCATCCTAGAATAGATGATTGGATTTCGAAGCGGATTCGAAATTTGTGTTCTTGCTGTGGTTGTCACCTAAGGATAAGTGACGGTATTGTCTTAAGATCTAAACACAAGGATATTGTGTTAGGGTCCTAGGAAGGTTATAGACTAGGTCAAAGCATTACTAATAACCTAATTCCCTATAACCATGAGCTCTGATACCAACTCTTGTGTCACACCTCAACCGTGTAAAACAACAAATCGTGGCGGAATCGTCGGGGAGTGTTGTAACAGAATCATTGTTTCATAACATATGGAAATTGAAATTTTGTTTTATTGAATAAGAGAAGTTACAATGTCTTAAAAACAGGAATACACAACATAATTAACTAGTCTTGCATCTTTTATTGTCACTAAGGCCCAAGTCCGCCTAAGTGTATCTTGATTAATCCTATGCATCATTTCCTGAAAACACATGAGAAAATAGGTACGTCAGCATAAAAATGCCTGTGAGATACATAGGTTTTATTTATAATAGAATTCATGACTTGTAAGTTTAAAGAAAATGTTTAACAAAAATTAGTCATGAACCTTGTGAAATATTTTCTTTTAGAAATCATACGAAAATCGATAAGAAAACAGATGATATAAAAGAATAATGTATGGTTAAATAAGTAACCAAGTAAAAATGAATTTGTATAAAATGTGTTGTTTGTAAAACAATGTTTTGTAAAGATATGTTAATTGTGTAAAATGTAATATGTCAAAATTGAAATGGCTTAAATAACACTACGATATGTAGTATCATAAAAGCACTTATATATAGGAAGTACCAGCGGCGTATCCACCATGCTTTTATCATATTACACACGTCTCGTTACTTAAATCACTTACCCAAACAAACCACCCAAAATGTAATGTTCAAACAAATGTTGAAATGTTATTGTGTAAATAAATGTAATGTATAGTGAATAAAAGCAATAACCCTATAAGAAAGAAATGTACAAAACAATGCATTTGATAAATTATGATCAAAAGTTATGTTTTGTAAAATAATGCATGCTTTACTGATACAAACATCTATGCGGTATTGTTAAACATCTACATTCAAGCCTTGAGACCGTAAGATAAACCCTGGAACAAAGTCAAAGGTCTACCTGGAAATGTATTCGGATTCGGTCATTTCTTCCACCCAAACAAACCAAGGATTTCAGAAATGGGAGTTGTCAAGTCCTATGGTACCACTACCTACTACCGAGTGGCATGATCGGTGTTAATGAATGTATTAGTTTCGTTAAACAAAACAAATGTTATCCCAAATGTAAGCATGTTTTATGAAAATAATGTACCTTGTATGCTAAGTGAACATACAAGGTAGAAATGTAAATCAATGTGTCCATAGGCTAAGAGAACATATGAAACAGAAAATGTAATGTAAAATAATGTACTAAGTATGCACTAAATGGACATACATAGCATAAAATGTAATGTAATGTAAAATAATGTACTAAGTATGCACAAAATGGACATACATAGCATAAAACATAATGAAATCATGTACTATACGTGTACTAATGAACATAGCAAGTATAATATAAAAACATGGAAAGCACGAAAGTAACAAGTAGGCACATGTGTTCTCCCCAAAATGTTTGAAAAATAGTAAAATAGGGGACTATGTACTCACTTGAGATTGCTCAATAGTCTTTAGATAACCACCAAGCAATGCTAGAGATCACGGAATCAAACGACACCTAATATAGGTATCTATGTTAATAAACGGACCTAAATCGTAGGATCGGATAAAATGTGGTTTTGTAAACCAAATGAGTGTATGAACTCATGTAATATGGTTTAACAAAGCCTACATTCTAAAACGGAACCTATCCTAAGTGCTTACGACCCATTACGACTTGTTTAGGTAGCTTATGCTACTTTAACGCGTCGTTCGCGTAAAACGCGTTCGGACTGCCTAACTAGTCCTATGATAAGTAATATATGCCTTAACATGTCTAACAATGTTTCCTAATTAGTTTAGATGTCAAAATTTAGGTTACATATGCTTAAAATGAATTTATGCGCAAAAAGGGTATTTTTATCATTTTCCTAAGGCATATAAACTACCTATCATACAACTAACTAAACGTTGTGACCATAAGGTATAACCTCGGAAGGTTATTCCCTATACAACTATGGTCACCTAATGTGTTTGGTCGGATCCTAACGATCGACCAAACGGGTCGGGTTCGAAAGTCTAATCGGTTGTTTTAGACCGCTTACCTTTACGACCCTATATAAACACTAAACCTCAAGTGACGAGCTAAACATGTTAAAACATGTTTAACGAGGTTAGAAAACAAGTTTGATATCAAAACAAACGGTTTTGATACCCAAGAGTAGTTTGGTTACAAAATATGCATAAACGCGTATCACGACCCCCGACCCACCCTGGACGGAATCGGGTGGCGTGAACATTCCAGTGGTACCGGTGATTATTTTGAAAACGTTGCAGCGGAAATTTCATCAGGACCGTGAGTTAGGAAAAATATCAGAGTTTAGAAACACCGGATTTTATTTATTAAAATAGATGGGATAAACCCATGTTTATAAAGGTAGCTTTAATAAGATAAATTTGTTTACATAAAACAATATTTCTTAATTTGATTTAATTAATAAAATAAGCCACTTCTTGAAGCCTTTCAGTGTTGAATCCAGCTCTTATTCCAATCTACTGTAATTCCCTGAAAATGTTTGAAAAAGGTTTTGTCAGCGAAAATGCTGAGTGAATTCATTCCTATTTTTATAAAATATATTGCTATACCTTACAGTATTAAGGTTTTTATATCTATTTATATTTACTCAACTCAATCAGTATTTGTCACATGGTGACAGTTCCGATGTAACAGTAATCATATTAACTATTGGCTCACTTTCATCCAATAGTGAATTTATCAAATAATTATATTTTACTATTATTCAATTTATCTGTCACTAGGCGATTCCTGTGACTATAATCATCAAATAATTATATTTTACTATTATTCAATTTATCTGTCACTAGGCGATTCCTGTGACTATAATCATATCATTGTTGATCATTCTTTCAACTAATGATTCTGGTCATATCACTGTTGATCATTCTTTCAACTAGTGATTCTATAATATTGTTGATCATTCTCTCAACTAGTAATTTCTATTCATAACAATGTTGATCATTCTCTCAACTAGTGTCTTTGGATATGTCACTGTTAATCATTCTCTTAACTAGTGACTCCGGACTTAATTGTGTCCCGTGACATTTCTTTGTCAAATATATTACTTTATGGCATAAAACCATTTAATCCAGAAAATGAAATATATCATTTTATATCAAATTGAAATAACTTTATCAAATATAATATGTCAATTAAATAATTGTAATATCATTATTTAATATATTAACATGACTAAGACTAAAATATAATCTGAATAGAATGCATAATTTCCACTGTTATTGTAGTCATGCTAATATTGACTAACTTTCGGGAAATTAATAATGAGAATCAAATAATGTATAAAATATTTCATACCGGCAGTTAATATAAAAACTTAATCACTGTAAGTATAACTGGTAACTGTTTAGGATTCTGTAAAACCTTTGTTAAATATAATTGTATCACAAAAAGGTGATAAAACTGTGAGAAAATAGAGTGGACTCACAAACTGTGAGAAAAGAGAAATGAACTCACATTGCAGATTTCTTACGGGCAAAGCTTAGTCTACAGATAATCCTTGAAATATTGCGGATTTAATTTGATCAGAGCTTAGCCTATTTCTTATCCTTGTAACCTAGTGCATACAAACTAGGTAATTAACCAATGCAGCACTTACGATAACTCACGAGATCAAATTCTCACAACGAACGACAAAGTGCGATACTTAAACATCCATCGAATTAACGACGAACGACAAAGTACGATACTTAAACAACCAGCGGATTCACAACTAAGGACAGAGTATAGTCCGATTTCGGACAGCACTCAACATCCCGTCAAAATCACGACGAATGACAAAGTATAACCCTAATGTGGGCAGCACTTAAACATCCATTGGATATATTGATCGATCGGACAATGAATCATAATAGCGATCGAGTTAATACCCTGTGCAGCAGCACCCCGCTATACTAATTAGTGATTTAGTGTGTGTTAATTGAAGTAATTGGACGATATCTCCGCGCCTGAATTGAATTTTATCGTCGAACGAATGCACAGAAGCAAGTCCCAAAGCCTGCTATTTATACACCAATTTGCCATTTGTTACGGACCGTAACAAATATACCTTACGGTCCGTAAGGGATACATTTTCTCCATAGGGTCGCCACGTGTGGGAGTAGGCCTGCTGAGTCGACGTTTCGATTAAATTCGAATTTTATAATAAGTTATAAGGATAATCATCGAGTAGGAAATGCCCCCCCTGAGTTTTAGGGGCCCTGATCCTGATTCTGATTGTTCTGAAATTTTTAGGTTTTGCGCAGAATCACTTGGGTCTCTCAATTAGGGTTTTCTATTGAATAAAATAATAATATAAATAGGACTTTTAATGAGGGTTGTTACATTCTCCCTACCTTAATAAAAATCTTGTCCTCGAGATTTGGGTTACGATATTTCTTTTAAACTTATGTCATATTCTAGTCAATAAAAACAATATTAAGGTATATGACACAGAATTGAATATCAAACTTTGTGAATACTAGTTGTATCATCAGTAGAATTCAAAGGTTCAACTGAATTAGTTCAAGAAATCGATGTCAAACGAATGAGATGAAATAATATAATTTCCAATGTGACTATTTTCAAGCCAAAAGATATATGATCAATAGATATTTAGAATGAATGTGAAGAACTTTTAGAATCAATAAAAATTCTTTGTCAAAAGAAAGCTTACTTTGATTGGCAACTGAAGAAGACTCAGAATCAACAAGTTCAAAATGAAATAGAAGCACGAAAATAATTTGTCAACTATCGAACTATAATAAGAGAAAAATCAGGGTGTTGACATTTATTAAACTGCAAGGATACACCGAAATATAATAGAATTTAGTGTATCATTGTCTTAATACATAATTGCATCAAAACTACTTTCAAATGATGAGTCAAACGAAATACATACATGATTTTGAATGATTCGTATGCTTTTGATTAGCCCAAGCTACAAGTTTATAACGACGCCGCAAGGTGTCGTAATGATTGAAATAATTCAATAATTACGGTGACCGAACAATTTCACCGTGAAATCAACTAAAAGTTTTAATGAAGTATATTTTGGATATTCAGTTCGAATAGGATTTTCAATTGATAATGAAAAGATCAAATGAATATTATAGAATTTTCAAAAATGATGAAAGAAACGTTAAGAGGTACACCGGAATATGATATGAATTTGTGTACTTTTATCTTAACACATAATTGTATTAAGACTGTTTAAGATGATGAACCGACAAAAATTAAAAATTCGTTCATCAAGATTGAAAATGAGATCAAGATTCAAATTAAAGAAAATGCCACCACAAGGTGTCATTAAAAGTAGTAGCGGTGAATGAAATGAGTTTCACCATGCTTTAAATTAAATGAAGTAAGTCCGAATGTTTCAAATAAATCTAGTAGGATTGAAATTGAAATAATTGAATAATGTTTTTTAATCAAAGATGATAAAACAATAAGGATTACGAAACGCTTGATTGCTGATATAAAAAGCTTTAAGAGATACACTGAATATATGAAATGAATTTGTGTATCATTATCTTAGCACATGATTGTGTTAAGATTGATTTTATAGAATAAACCAATCAAAATGGATTCAATAGAAATGAATAATTAAACCCGTATGCAACGAGATTAGCACAGCTTCAAATTTTGTGAAAACGTCACCACACGGTGATCGTGACCAAATGAATGATTTAGTGAAAGTGAAAACCAAACAATTCTGTTATGGTTTTGAATAGATGAAGTACTTGACAAAATGTATTTATTTATAAACTTTTATTTGTACTAGGGTCAAATAATAACTTAACTTTAGATATTACATGTCAGTGATTATGTCTGGAATAATTTCTGCTTCTTGCGTAGTAAGTACGAATGCTCACGCGTTCTTCTTAGCTCCGTCTGCAGTTCTGGTCTTGTTGTCGAGTGCTTTGGTTAGTTTAGGGCAATATGGTTTGATGTGTCCTGTTTCTCCGCAATTGAAACAAACATTAGTTTTCCTTCTACACTCTTCCTCTATATGTCTGGTCATATTGCAGAAGTTACAGTAGGATGTTTTCCTAAAACGGCATCTTCCTGAATGCTTTTTGTTACAGCTTCTGCAGGTAGGTTGCTCCATTGACGATTCAGTTCCTGTTTTCTTGTAGAATTCTTGAGAAATTTTCTGGGCTAACTCTTTCTTCTTGTTTTCTTCTCTTGTGCGGATTAGTCCATCTGTCAGCATGTTAGCTAGTTCGACTGCTTCTTCAATAGTCTGTGGTCTAGTGGCCTTGACTATGTCTCGGATTTCGCTAACTAATCCCCAAATATAACGAGAAATTAGGACAGGTTCTGGTGAAGCCAGAGTTGGTACCATTCTTGCATATTCGAAGAACGTTGTCGTATATTCACGACAATTCACATCTATCATTTTATGATTTAAGAACTTGTTAGCCATTCGTTCCTTTTCATAAGGAGGACAAAATTTCCTTTCTGTCATTTCCTTAAATTTTTCCCAGTTTATGGCAAAAGCCATGTCCCTTCCTTTTGCCTGAAGAATTGTATTCCACCATTCTAAGGCTTCTTCCTTGAAGAGGTTAGATGCATACATCACCTTATCTTCTTCGGCACATTTGCTGATTGTAAGAACAGCTTCTGTCTTTTCCAACCATCGCAGAGCAGTCGTGGCTCCTTCACTGCCGGCGAACTCAATTGGTTTACAAGCTAGAAATTCTTTGTAGGTACACCCGAAAGTCATCGCCTTCTTTTTCTTGGGAAATGAGGTTTTGATAATATCATCATTACCTCCATTGACACTATGGCTAAAACCATCGTCACGAGTATGCTTGCTACTCACAACTTTGGTAGGTTCTACGGTATTTTTAACAGCTTTAATTATTAAAGGTAAAGCATTAGCTATTCCTTGAGCTATTAGATTTTCTATAGCATTTTTATCCAAAGGATTTTCATTATTAGCATGAACTTCTGGATTATGTGGTACTTCATTCGACATCTGAATTGCAAACATTTTCACTTATTAATATCACAGAATAGCAAAACAATACTTCCAAGATATTATATGTGCATATCGACATATATATATTCATATATAACACATATGTTAATTTATATCAGTTTCCTAACTTTATTGTTTAAGTTTAGGTATTAAAAGAACACCTAAATACCTTAAACAAGTGGCTCTGATACCACCTTCTGTCACGACCCCCGACCCACCCTGGACGGAATCGGGTGCCGTGAACATTCCAGTGGTACCGGTGATTATTTTGAAAACGTTGCAGCGGAAATTTCATCAGGACCGTGAGTTAGGAAAAATATCAGAGTTTAGAAACACCGGATTTTATTTATTAAAATAGATGGGATAAACCCATGTTTATAAAGGTAGCTTTAATAAGATAAATTTGTTTACATAAAACAATATTTCTTAATTTGATTTAATTAATAAAATAAGCCACTTCTTGAAGCCTTTCAGTGTTGAATCCAACTCTTATTCCAATCTACTGTAATTCCCTGAAAATGTTTGAAAAAGGTTTTGTCAGCGAAAATGCTGAGTGAATTCATTCCTATTTTTATAAAATATATTGCTATACCTTACAGTATTAAGGTTTTTATATCTATTTATATTTACTCAACTCAATCAGTATTTGTCACATGGTGACAGTTCCGATGTAACAGTAATCATATTAATTTTTGGCTCACTTTCATCCAATAGTGAATTTATCAAATAATTATATTTTACTATTATTCAATTTATCTGTCACTAGGCGATTCCTGTGACTATAATCATCAAATAATTATATTTTACTATTATTCAATTTATCTGTCACTAGGCGATTCCTGTGACTATAATCATATCATTGTTGATCATTCTTTCAACTAATGATTCTGGTCATATCACTGTTGATCATTCTTTCAACTAGTGATTCTATAATACTGTTGATCATTCTCTCAACTAGTGTCTTTGGATATGTCACTGTTAATCATTCTCTTAACTAGTGACTCCGGACTTAATTGTGTCCCGTGACATTTCTTTGTCAAATATATTACTTTATGGCATAAAACCATTTAATCCAGAAAATGAAATATATCATTTTATATCAAATTGAAATAACTTTATCAAATATAATATGTCAATTAAATAATTGTAATATCATTATTTAATATATTAACATGACTAAGACTAAAATATAATCTGAATAGAATGCATAATTTCCACTGTTATTGTAGTCATGCTAATATTGACTAACTTTCTGGCAATTAAGAATGAGAATCAAATAATGTATAAAATATTTCATACCGGCAGTTAATATAAAAACTTAATCACTGTAAGTATAACTGGTAACTGTTTAGGATTCTGTAAAACCTTTTTTAAATATAATTGTATCACAAAAAGGTGATAAAACTGTGAGAAAATAGAGTGGACTCACAAACTGTGAGAAAAGAGAAATGAACTCACATTGCAGATTTCTTACGGGCAAAGCTTAGTCTACAGATAATCCTTGAAATATTGCGGATTTAATTTGATCAGAGCTTAGCCTATTTCTTATCCTTGTAACCTAGTGCATACAAACTAGGTAATTAACCAATGCAGCACTTACGATAACTCACGAGATCAAATTCTCACAACGAACGACAAAGTGCGATACTTAAACATCCATCGAATTAACGACGAACGACAAAGTACGATACTTAAACAACCAGCGGATTCACAACTAAGGACAGAGTATAGTCCGATTTCGGACAGCACTCAACATCCCGTCGAAATCACGACTAATGACAAAGTATAACCCTAATGTGGGCAGCACTTAAACATCCATTGGATAAATTGATCGATCGGACAATGAATCGTAATAGCGATCGACTTAATACCCTGTGCAGCAGCACCCCGCTATACTAATTAGTGATTTAGTGTGTGTTAATTCAAGTAATTGGACGATATCTCCGCGCCTGAGTTGAATTTTATCGTCGAACGAACGCACAGAAGCAAGTCCCAAAGCCTGCTATTTATACACCAATTTGCCATTTGTTACGGACCGTAACAAATATACCTTACGGTCCGTAAGGGATACATTTTCTCCATAGGGTCGCCACGTGTGGGAGTAGGCCTGCTGAGTCGACGTTTCGATTAAATTCAAATTTTATAATAAGTTATAAGGATAATCATCGAGTAGGAAATGCCCCCCCTGAGTTTTAGGGGCCCTGATCCTGATTCTGATTGTTCTGAAATTTGTTGGTTTTGCGCAGAATCACTTGGGTCTCTCAATTAGGGTGTTCTATTGAATAAAATAATAATATAAATAGGACTTTTAATGAGGGTTGTTACAACGCGCATTTTGACCGAAACTATAACTCGTCACTGTGCCTAAATAACGTGGTAATCAGTAGGTATAGTCACAAGGGCCTATAACCATCGTGATTACACTCATGTTGCGAAGTTCAAATGAACTTCGTGTTGACCATAAACTGGTCAAAGTAGAAAGTCAAACATAGTTTGACTTTCGTGCTTAAAACGCGTAAAAGAACGAAAGAACACTTACAAAAGGTCCAAGAAATGGAGATTTGATCTAGATATTCTCAGGTATTAAGGATTTTATCCTTCAACTTAGAGAAATCAGATCAAGGTGTGAAGAAGGGAATGAATGGAGGTGGGTATATATAGGATTCGGACAACTGTTTAGATGATTCATTGAAAACCGAGCTTTGATCTGAGTCGTCCAAGTGTGCCCATGGTTTTAGAATACCATGGGTGCCCCTAAATGAGCCCATAGAATGTTCAAAACCATGTGCAAGTGAGGAGAACAGCTGGAACAAGCTGGAAAACAAAATTTGCTGATCTGGGGATGGCTTACCGACTGTAATCAACTCCATACGGTCCGTAAGGACCCTATTTGCTGGCAGTAAGTTTTTAAAGTTGGCAGAACAGGCCCCTGCATCTCCAAACTTGATTTTTGATGCGTTTTGGCACGTTTAAGCCCCGTTAACCTCATTTAAAGGCTCTAAAATGAAGTTAAAGTATAGGGAACATGAAATGTGCTCAAACATATATCGGATGTCGGTTCGTTTGGTCGTACGGTCGTGTTCTTCGGTTAATTATGACGAAACACGAACGGACGCGAAAAACGATCTAAATTACGCGACGAATGGAATTTTATCATGCCAACCACAAAAATTAAATATTTTGATGATTACATAAATTTTTGGATGTCCGGATGTATTCAGAATGTAAGATATGCGCGAAAATGCAAACTTATGCACTTTTTGACGCTTTTAGTCCCTGAATGACCAAAAAGTTTATTTTAGCACACCGAACACCTCAAAGCCTATTTCTAAGCTATGTAAAGGATATTTAGGGCATATTTAACTTACGATCAAGTTCCGGAGTGTTTGTTAAAGTACGAATCGTCCTACTTTCATAGTTTGTCGAAATAGCCCCCGTAAGCGAATAAACTTGATTTCGACACACCAAACCTTCCAAAACTTTATTATGTTATGTAAAGGTTATTTAAGGTATGTTAAGCCCATGTCACTATTCCGGAGTGCGTGTCGCGTTAAACTGATTACGTTTACGCATCAGTTTGCGTATAACTTCCCAGAAAGCGATTTAGAGCTCGAAATCGAACAAGAATTGATATGTGCAAATGATACACATATTTATATAAATCCCAAGTATGAAATACAATATTTCATTGATTTGGTCTTTGTTTGATGGCCGTGGAGGCACAGGTGTCACACGTGAAAGTTGGTTTTGTATGGAATTTGGATATAAAAGGCCAAGAAATGATAAAGGTGAAGAACTTAAACTTGGAGATTTAGATACTGAAGACAGAAAAGTGTTTTCTCATGAACAAAGGATGATTGCATTAATTTAACAATTGATCAGAGATGATATCTTTGCATTACTTAATCTTGATGGTTCTTCAAAGTCTGTGTGGGAAGCATTGCGAGTGAAAGCTGAGGGAGGAAAGCAAATTAAAAAGAACAAAATATCATTACTTAAAAAAGAATTTGATTTGTTTGATAGTATAAAAAGTGAGACAAATGATTGAGAGATTTTGTCATCTAAAAATCAAACTTGATAGGTTTGGGATAACAAAAACTCGAGAAGAAATCATTGACAAATTTATTGAAGCTTTACCACGTGCAGATCATTGGCAAACATTTATCTTCATATTGGAAAATGATGTATTATTCGATGAGATAACTTTGGATACATTGATAGAAAAGATTGAAAGTCATGAGCTCGTGTTGCAAAAACAGAACAAAATGAGCAGCTCTACTTATCAACAAAATGTGGGTCTTTACTATAAAGGAAGTTTACCTTCAACCAATCAGTCACCAAAGGTTTGTGCAGCTTTCAGTGTCGAAAAGTTAAAAGATTTACAGAAGAGCTCATCAAGTTACAATCTAGGTTATCATTCTTCCTCAACAACATCAAATGCAGAAGAACCTGAATAGATTTATTGCAACATTGCTTTGAAGTTAAAAAATTCTCCAACAATGAGTATCAATGCTGCTAAACAACAAATGAGTTTCTTAGCATCGATTCTGGAATCATACGAGAGTCTGGCGGTAGGGAGACTCCGCAATCCCGAATTGACAAAAGAAGATTATGACCAGATAGATCCAAAGGAGATGGAACTCATTGATATCAGATGGTGTTTGGCTAGCGGTATTAGAAGAGCACAGCGTTTCATGGAGATAACAGGCAGACAGGAACTGGGAGGGTTGTTAAGCACCAAGCTCGGGTTTGACTAGTCAAAAGTGACATGTTTCTGGTGTAAACAGAAGGGTCACTTCAAAAGGGAGTGTGTTAACCGAGAAGTAGCTGATCATGGTAATCCATTCCATGATGACTACTACAAAAAGGCCATTTATCATAAAACCAGTGAGCGTATGTCTAGAGCAGGTCTAAGGCAAATTGCTGAAGTTTCATCAATAGATAAAACACAAGCTTTAATGGTTTAAAATGATAGACCCCCGATATTTCATGAGGACGAATGGTTTAACTGGGGTAAATATCTAAAACAAGACAAAAGAGCGTTGGTTGCTGAGGTGAACGAGAGAACAAAAGAAGAATTCTGCAAGAGAAAACGTACAGAGAAAGACATTTTGCAGATTGTAGAATAGAAGAAATGCAAAAAAAGTACGAAGAAGCTAGAAGCTATGGAAGATGGGATAAGAAATGAGAATGTTATATCAATCGAAAAGGAGATCCTGTTGTTCATAGAAGCCAAGTGGTGTACAATGATGTTCTTGCAGTCATTCAGGGGTGTTTTGACAGCAAGCTTGAGACAAAGAGATGAAGAAAGGCTGTAGAGTGTTGAGAAGATGGTGGATGAGCTGAAAGAAACAGTCAGTCAAGAAGATGGTAAAGATGAAAAGAAAGATGAAGAAGTGAACAATGACGATGAAGCTGGTGATTGTAACAACCCGACTCTTGGTTATTCCTACTTATCGTTGTTTCATTTCGTAAATACCTGTACTCTGAGATTCGATGATTATCAAGGGTTAACTACACTTTTAAATGCTTTTTATATCGCTTATTTATTGCATTTAAAAACTTATTACTTACACGCTCATCGCAACGCAAACTCAACGAGAACTCAAACGCAGATTTATTTATGTTATTTGAGTGTTTAAATGTTAAATATGTTATATGTGTTGACACTCGATTAAAACGCTCAAAGACTCATTCGCTCAACTCGATTTACAATGCTAAAACGCAACACAACACTTGATACCTCACTAAAATCCTTAAAGTACTCGAACTAAGTAACGCAACCAAACGCACCAAACAAACACTCGATGCGCGAAACGGGAATTTCTAGCACGATACAGAACCTGCAACGCTCTCTATAAATACCTAGCCACTCCATCATTTCATAACTTGCTGCCATTTCTCTCAAGAACACTCCCTACCTTCTTTCTCTCTACATTCCAAGTAAGAATCATTAATTTTTACAAGTATCACAACGATTTCCACAATGATTTTTCACTAGTTTATCTCCGAATTCGTCTAAAAACTTCTCCATTTTATGAAAACCTTCATCTTTTTCATCAAAACTTCTGATTTTGCTATGGATTTACACTTAAACAAGTGTATTGGGCTCAGCTTTGGCTTCCCAAGATAGAGATCTGAATATCTCACACTCACCAAGTGTTTAATCCAAGGAAGAAAACCATTTTAAACTCGGTTTTTACACTAAAACGGACCAAAACCGACATACACTTCGTTCACTGGATAGTGGGACGTAGTGGTGTCAAAACTGTCAAGAAAAGGACTGGTAAACACATCCGATTCAGGCGAAAACGTAGCTCCGAATGCCAAAACAGCCACATGTGCGAGCCAGACTGGCTTGTACGAAGCCCCGGCTTCGTACGAAGGTCCCGGCTTCGTACGAAGGCACTGACTTCACACAACCCAGCCCATATTCCCACTTGTGACTCAATCGCTCAAAAGACCTCTCCGACTCTAAGTTTAATCGGTAGCTTAAGGCTGGAGGGATGAACACTCGATTTCCCGCAGAAAGACATGAAGAACACTTGATTTTTGGACACGGAAAACAAACACTTGTACAAAGCATCCCTTAATACGAAGACTCGGTTTCCCACTCGACACTCCACTCGACTGTTTCAGCACTTGGGAAGCCTTATGCACTTTTATTCCCATACACAGGCTGATACGGTGCTCCGTCCACTCTCTTCCAGACCGTGTTTAGCTATTAAGCATGCACGGTGAGTATACTCGAACCCTTTTTCACTTAACTCACTTTTAGGTGTTACATACGTTCTCTATCAAAACACAACGCACACAATGCTTAAACTCTTTTATAAACGCAAACAGCTCTTGCATGTTATACGTGAATAGTTAAATGGTTGTTTGCTATGTTTACACAATGATGACTTGCCCTACCACCCTTAGCAACGATAGTACTATAGCTTGGACTTAGCACCTTTTTATTAAAGGGTTGTTAAGGATTACTTACTTTACATGCTCACTATGGTGAACATGTATCGCGCAGACTCTACCTCGCAGTCATGTTGGTTAGCTTGTATCATTGTCGATAGCTTACTTGAAGCGACCCTTTATGTGTTACAAGCTGGTTATGCTTAAACGCTTTATTACTATACTTATGCTAAACTTGTGTACTCACTTTTACATTATTGTATTGACTTTTAGTTTAACGTATGTGACAGGTTGATGGATTACTGTTGGAAATGGATCTAGGAATCTAGAAACCCACCTAAATAACTTGAAAGTTTTGTTATGTCTTGTTTTGTTGCTTAAGAAACTACTGAATTTTGTTTCGATTTTGTGAGAATATTTGTTTGATTGTATGGGAAATTGAACCTTATTAAATATTGTCACAATTAGTCATTATGAATTCTCTCGAGCAACCTATTCTCATCATTGCCACATCCCGATGATTCTGCCATCGGTTGGGGTGTGACAGGTTGGTATCAGAGCCATAACTATAGAGAATTAGGTCGAATCATGCAAAACAGACCTATTCTATAGTCTAAGTACCAAAAAAGACCTCCCTATATGAACCCACAATCTGTAGCTTCATACGAACACACATGCTGTGGCTTCGTACGAACCCCCATGCTGTGGCTTCGTACGAACGGGCTATTTTGTGAATCTTGAAATGTTTACAAGCCTTTCCTAAGGCTAACACAATATACACGCCTTTCCTAAGGCTAACACAATATACATGTTTGAAGACACCGTATAACACAAACGAGTGAATGCTTCGAGACTAGGTGTGAAAACCAAGAACTCTCGATAAAATCACTCACTCTGCGCATTACTCTTAGCACGAGAAACTTTCGTTGAGTTAGGAGTGGTATCCCTATCTCGACGGAAATCTCCATTTCTATCTCGTGGTTGTTCTTACCACAGTTAGGCGTGGATTTGTTAAGTTAAGGGTGAAACCCGCATCTTAATAACCCATTCCACTCCCTAAATTGATTTTAAAAGGATCTCGCCAAAGTCTCGACTGTTTCAATGACTCGAGGCACGTAGTAACTGGAAGGATGAATGCCGTTAGCCGTATTACGGTGAGAGCATAAGTCTATTAGGCTAAAGCGTGTGCCCGAACTTGTGGGAATAGTTGAATCACTTTGGGTAGTCGATGTCTCAACACCCAAGACACTCTATTTATTTTAAGCCTGCAATTTTCGATTTTCCGTGTCATCGGATTTATTGTGTTACGTGTTTTAAATTTGTGAATTTTTACGCTTTATGGTTTCGTTTTATCGCTCCCCGCTTAGTAAAATACGCACAGCTCTCGCAATCTAAAACGCCAACTAATCGCGAACAAACTAATAAGTCTTATTTACCTTACGGGTTTATGTGAATTATGTGCTAATATGTGCTTATGTGTATACGTGAACTATCCCAATGATGACAAATACGTGATTATGTGCCTATGTGATTATGTGCTTATGTGATTACGTGGTTTTGTGCCTTATGTTAATAATAATAATAATAATAATAATAATAATAAAATGTACCATATGGAACGCAAAACTTTTAAACCAAACCCAATATAATCGAATCTCATCCAACCCCTCTGCAGATGGCATCAATGGGATCTCACATTCGCCGAACTATCCAGTGAAACAATGCTGACAAACGCATCGCCTCTCTAATGGCCAAGGTGATCCCTCAAATTGTCAGTGAAATTCACGTTGTCAGCAGCACCTCTTCAATTGATTCCAAGAATGACTCGCCGAAAGCTCCATTCAACTTCAAGCAGTTCAAAGCCTGCGGTCCTGTGACCTTTACTGGTGAAGATGAACCCAGTAAGATGTTTCAATGGTTTGACTAAATCGAAGTCACTTTCTGACAAAGTGGATGTCCCGAGAATCTCCTCACTGTCAACGTCACTGTTGTATTTCAGACAAGGGCACTTAACTGGTGGACCGCCGAGCGCAACAGACACGGAAATGATGCAGCCTATGGTCTCGCATGGGAGGAGCTAAAAGAGCTCATGATGAAGGAATTATGTCCACCCCACGAAGTCCAGAAGCTGGAAAATGAGTTCTGGAACATCAAGCAAATTGGAGGTGATAACGCTGGTTTCACCGCCCAATTCAAGCAGTTGAGTATTATCTGTCTGGGTCAAGTGGACACTACTGAGAAAGCCATCAAGAAGTACATCCGTGCTCTGTTGGACTGTGTCGCTGACTTTGTTCAAGCAGCGAAACCAGCAACAATTGAGGAAACTTATCAGCTCGCAGCAGAAATCAACGACACACGAGTCTTGGCTGGAACTTTCAATGTCTCGACCAAGAGTCTCAACCAAGCTATTGCAACACCAGGCCTTGACGGCGCACCATCTCAAGCCCTCAACTCTAATCGTCAGAGTCACAAGCCAAGGAACTCCATCAAGAACTGTGCGGTAGTCGCACCCGCCCAACAACCGGTCTCGTCAGGTTGCTACTCCCAACGCACCGCCCGCTAAGCGTGCGTATACTGGGAATCACCCACCGTGCCCTACCTGCACCTATCATCATCCAGTGGAGACAAACTGCCGTTTCTGTGTTAATTACAACATCTATGGGCACTACACAGCCAATTGCCGCTCAGGCCCTCGTCAGCAAGCTCTTCAAGTGTGACAACTGGCACAAAACCGGTAATTTTCGTACAGTTTAATTATTATTTAATATCTGCAATTATGTGCTTAAATGTCAACATTGTCTGATTTCATGCTATACTTGTGAATTCATGCACATTTTATACTTCAAATATTGCTTTATGCATTACTTTTAGCGTTGCGTCAGAAAAACTAGTAAACTCACCGGTAAGTCACACTGTGTCAGCAGCTCTGCAGGAAGCAGTCAGATAATAAGATGAGGGCCTAGGAGTAGGTCCAACGTCTAAAATACATTAAAACCCAAGTATGGATACAAGGGTTAACATATAAAGTTTTCGGAACCTAAACTATGCACTAAAAAACACCCGAAACTTATCTAAAATGCTGAAAGCAGCTATAATCAGCTTTTAAGCACATTAATATCATGTAGAATTTATGTTTTATTGTCCAAAATAACTTACGGAGTATCAGGAATTAAAACTGCCATAAAAAGTGCTTTATACCTAGTGAAACAGCGCAATTCAGCACTTTAACGAACCGTAACGAACCGAACAACCGGACAATAACTGGGACATCAAAATTTGACTAAAAGTAATGTTTTTATGATATTAAACTAGTATTGATGCTAGAACACCTTAAAAATCATAAAAACACCTAAACACACTTAAACTTACTTAAGCCTTTATCATTTGCACTTTAAACCTTCAACTTCCAAAATTTTACATTTTACCCCCCCCCCCCCCTCACCAAATCCGGCCCTATGGGTCCCACATGGGGATTTTATTAGATTTCACTTGATTTTATTAGATTTTATTAGATTTTGTGTAAGGAATATTCTAGTAATATGCCATAAGAAAGATATGGAAAATCTTTATAAATCCTAAACTAATCACCCATTCTCAAACAACTTCATCTTCTTCCTCCCTTCATCTCTAACTCACGGGTCAACATACACACCCATACACATTCATTTTCACTTCATTTCCTCACAATCCAAGCTTGCTAGAAGGTGTATGGAGGCCATTTAGGAAGGTGTATGGTGCTATAACTTGAAGGACCACCTTGTGGAGCTTTTAACCACTCACTTTCCTCCTTGATCATCATCTCCATTTTTGTGCCACTTCCCTAGCCATTAGAGCTAGTAGTAAGCTTCTTGATCACTAATTTAAGTCATGTTTATGTTATGTACAAGATTTATCATCTAAACAACTTAACTTCTAATGTTAAAAATAAGAAGATCTAACATATTCATGAAGAAAATAAGTGATTACATGAAATTTTAGTGTATGTAATGAAGTTGTTGATGTGGTATCTTGTGTTTATGATTAGATCAAGTATGTTAAAGCTTGGATCTACCAAGTTTAAGCATGGATCTTGAAAGATCCATGGTTAAACTTGAAGGTGAACATATGAAGCATAATGTGAACTTGAAATATGAATTTTTGTGCATAAACTTGTAATTTTGAAGTGATAAAGTATGTGTAGGCCTAATTTTTGAAACTAAAACTCATGGAAAGTTTGTTAAAAATATAACATAAAGCTTGTTTTTGAAAGATCCATGGGTAAACATAAGATTAAAAACAATGATCTTTCTAATAAACATAAAGGTGGTTTTAGAAACATGATTTACAGACTTTGAAACCGTTAAACTCATGGATGAGTTGGTTAGTAAAATAAAGTCTTATAAAAAGTTGGTTAAAAATTTACAAGAACACTTATTTTGGAAAGATCACCTTATGTAAAGTGTAGATCTAAAAGACTACACATGTTTAACAAGAATCAAGTTCACCATGATGTTTCATATGAAGAAATTAGTATATGTTGTTGGTGATTGTTGTTGAAAATTTTTTTGATGATTGAAAAGAAAATAAACACATGTTTTGAAAACATGGGAAACCTCCATTTTTAGGGGAAACTATGTCAAAATTTTATAAAATTTTGACACTTAGAAAAAAATAAGTTTTGGGGAAACTTATTCCTTAAAAATTTCCCTAAAAATATTTACCAAGGTTTCCCTAATCTTTGTAAAAAAATTACAAGTTAAGAAATGTTTATTTCTTCAAGATAAAATTTATATTAAGTATGTATATTTTTTGGAAAATATATGTATTTAGTAATCACCAAATCTTGTGCTAAGTGTATATTATGTGTATTATATGTAGTAGTGTATTAGGACTTGAAAATACACTAAATACTCCTAAGGAGTAAAAATACAAAAAATACACATACAAAATACATGAGAATACATAAGAGGCACATGGACAAATACAAGAAAATATATTTATGAAAATATATTTCTTAACATATTATTTAACTTGGACAAATTATGAACTTAAAATATATTTTTGGACAAAAACATATAACTCGGATGGATAACAAGAATAAACACATATATATTTCATAGCATGACAAAATATATATATTTCATACAGGTCTTAAAAATATATTATTTTTAAGAAATATAATTCCGGAGAGTAATAAAAATCAAAGTCTTGATTTTTGGTGAAAAATACAAAATACTTATATTTATTTTTGGAAAGTTAAAAATATAAATTATTTTTAAAATTATTACCTGGAAAAGTCTACATGAATGAATATATATTTGAGAAGTAAAATATATATTTACAAAAATACATTACATACATAAAGTGCAAAGGCATGACAAACGGGCGAGACCCGACAAACAAGGGTACGACCCTCATAAAGAATGAACATACAAAGAACATATACATAAACAAAAGATGGTGACTTGTACTTGTGTGATACAAGTCTAGTGACTAACATACATAGAATACGTATAGGTCACGATGTTACAAAAACCAACCGGTGAAGTTTACGGCGTAGGATACGCAAAGTTGTGAGTTCATGTCCCCACTTTTAAACTTTTACTTATTTTCTAAACTTGGGGAAAATACATGTGCTATGGTATGTTTATTACAAAAACTAAGGAATGATATTATAGGTCATGTCACGAATAGGGTGCCATAAGCACCATTAATCAATTACATACCAAGACCGTGGAACAAAAGGTTAGATCTAATGGGTTTCAGGCAACCACACTCTTGGCCACTCTTTTACCAAGCAGTGCTTTTGTGTCTCTAGTCGTGAATCGACAGTCATGGAATCGACAACTAAAAATGACTATGGTTTGGATGCTTCCTATGTCGTGTCACATGTTAATGGCCTTGCAAACCATTAGCGATCTTGATTTTCTTACATTTATAGAAGTACATATTTCAGTACAATTACATACCATGTTTTCTACAACGAATGCTTAAATGTTTATACAAAAACTGCATGAACTCACACCAACATTATGTTGACGATTTTCCAAAACTTACATGTATTTCAGGAAACAAGTTGGATCTTGGGCGCTGATGTTATTTTCAAGACGTAAATTTCAAGTTTAGATGTCATCCTCTTTTGTTTGTATCATAACTTGAGGGTTTTGGTTGAAACTTAAATGACTTGTGTTGTAATATTTAAAACCTTTGAATGGATGAACATCATTTTAATCATATAGTTGTTTATTATAATTGAATGCAATGAGAACCGATTAAGTCACACGCATACGCTTCCGCAAAAGTCAGGGTGTGACAGTTTGGTTTCAGAGCTTCGATTGTAGTGAACTAGGATTCCTTCTCGAGTCTAGACTACAATCATTAGGACTCTCTCACGAAAATACTTTTACAAAAGGTTTTTCATTGCATTTACAAAAAGCGCCAAGATCCATGAATCCAACGTTTTTCAAAGGAAAGAACAAATGAGAGTTATATGAGACATGTAGCAATTATTTGCTTGTGTATACTAAGTAACATTATTATATATGCATATATGTGTACGAAATGATTATTGACGAGATACCCTCGACTTCGAATCCTATTATTGTTTTTTGACTTGCGCAATTAGATTATCGACCTCTCGTACACTGCGGAGCTTATGGTTGATTGCCAAATGAGGCCCCGAGCTTGATTCTGTAGAAAATGGCTGTTCTTCTCCCTTGAATGTGAAGGTGCCAGACTACGGCAGTGATGGCGAAGCGAAGGAGGCAACCTTGGGCAACGACCTTATCAGTAAGACGAGACCCCGGCGGCTTTTACGAAGCAAGATTGACGACACTCCCGTCCAATCAAGGAAGATGAAGTACTCATCTTGAAGGTGCCCCTCCAAACTTCCAGGAATTCCCCTTATTCCTGTTACATCTAAAGCATTGTGCCTATACGCGCGTAGCGATAACAAATGATGGCGCGTGGACCACCATAATGGTCCTCTCCATGTCGAAGGTATAAGGACAGTAGTGTCCCCTCTGTGGTTGATCATCTACTTTGAACAAGGAAAAGCTGGGGTGACCGTGCAAGACAATTTATTATTACGGTGGCCCACGTCTTGTAGTGCATGGAAATCCTGGTTGACTCTGCGGGTCAAGCTAATGATCACCACCCATCCAAAACTTTCTAAGTGTTCACACCTTCATATAGTAGGGCAATACCTAGACAATTGCTATAGCACCTTACAAGCAGGAAACCTGTCTTTGCCTACTTCGTGTCAGACACTTCTGGCCATAATACAACACCGACGCACCCATCAGTACTTCCACCGTCATTATCCCGTGGTGCACCCCATGGTTTGGGTAGTGCATTCACACCCTGGAAACCACTTTACGGTTGCTGCAAGGCACAATTCGGTCCCGAGGAAGAAGTCATGTACCCTCACAACCTTATCTATGCGTTTTCACTATCACTTACCTCTATACGTGGTAGAAATGCAAAACCCCCCCATCTCCGGTGAAGCATACCCATTTATGTAAAACTAAAGACTATGGAAGAGTCAGAGACTTGAGGAATAAACAAGGAACAAGGGGAAGGGAAGACCTCACCGTATTTTTTATAGCCCTGGATGACTTGCATCAATCGGAGTAAGGTGACTCCGAGGAGGTTTGCTACGCAAGACAACGACATTTATTCCAAAATAAATGTTTAATCTTGTCAATATGTTTCATACAAGATAAGCACATGGAACCACAGCAAAGGAAACAATGGCCGAGTCTAATCAGAACCTTTACCTGCAACAAGAGATGAGCCTGAAGCTCTGTGGAACCAACAAGTTGTTGAAGCAATTATCCAATATGAAGCAAACAACACTGAAAACAACGGCGAAATAAGAGGAAGTATACACATCCCAAGTAAAGCTCTAAAGCAAACAACAAACATAAGGAAACCGCTGCGACTAGGAAAGTCAAGGCATTCGTTGTCACGACTAAGATAGGTGGTAAAAACTACCAAGGAGAACTACCAAAGTGTGATAGATAAGGTTATTATCACACAGGTCCATGCAAGACTCATAGGTGTGAAATTGGGGCAAGACCGGGCATAGCAAGGAGGCATGCTGGTCTGGTATGAGACATGTGAATGGAATTTAGGACAGTAATGGCAATGGCAAAGGCTAAGAATTGCTATGGGTGTGGCGACAAAAGGACACTATCGGAAGGACTGTTCGAAGAAAAGTTCAAGCTCTTGGGAGCATTTTCATGAAGGGAATACGCAAGGCACGCTAGGACCCGAACGTAGTTACGAGTACGTTCCTTATAAACCGACACATTGCATCCGTTCTATTTGATACCAGTGATGACTTTGGTATTAAGTCTATGGAACTTAAGGATATACTTGGCTTAGGAACAAGTAAGCTAGACTCCCCACATGCTATAGAGTTGGCAAATGGGGAATTAGTCGAAATGGATAAAGTACTAAGGGTTGTATACTTGGACTTGGGGAAATGAAAATTCTCTATCAACCTTCTACCAGTTGGTTTAGTTAGTTTTGATGTGGTAGTTGTCATGGATTGGATATCCAAGGATAAGGCTGAAGTGGTTTGTCATGAGAAAGTCATTCGCCTTCCTCTTGCGGATGATGAAGCACTTATAGTACACGGCCTTCATGCAGTTGATGCAAGGACGCTGGCCCCCAAAGGCGGTGGATTGCGACATCCCACATTGGTTATGAAGGCACAGAAGTGCTTAAGGAAAGGATGTGTTGCATTCCTGGCGCACGGTGTAGATAAGAAGGTTGAGGAGCGAAAACTCGAAGACATTCCTGTAGTGAAGGAATTTCCCTGATGTTTTTCCTGACGATTTGCCAGGACTACCTCCGCAACGACAAGTCGAATTCCATATTGACTTAATTCCAGGGGCCGCTCCTGTGACCAAGGCACCATATCGACTTGCGCCCTCCGAGATGCAAGAATTATCTACGCAACTCCAGGAGTTTTTGGATAAAAGATTTATAAGGTCGAGCCCCTCGCCTTGGGGAGCTCCAGTTTTGTTCGTAAAGAAGAAGGATGGAACCCTGCGGTTGTGTTTCGATTATAGAGAACTGAATAAGCTCACTGTCAAGAATCGTTATCCGCTACCGAGGCTTGACGACTTATTCGATTAGTTGCAAGAATCGAGTTACTTCTCCAAGATCGACCTTCGATCTAGATATCACCAGTTAAGGATCCAAGAAAGAGAAACTTTATGCAAAGTTCTCAAAATGCAAATTTTGGATTCGTGAAGTACAGTTCCTTGGTCATGTCCTGAACGAGAAGGGAATTCATGTAGATCCAGCGAAGATGGAAGCGATAAAGAATTGGGAAGCCCCAAAACTCCAACCAAAGTTCGACAATTTTTGGGATTAGCAGGCTACTACCGCCGATTTATCGGGAACTTCCCCATGATAGCTCGACCGTTGACTTCCCTCACGCAGAAGGATAAGAAGTACTACAGGGGTGATAAGCAGGAAGAAGCCTTCCAACTTCTCAAAAACAAGCTATGCGATGCACCGATACTATCCTTACCTGAAGGCACTAAAGACTTCGTGGTAAACTGTGACGCTTCGCGTCAATGATTGGGTTGCGTGCTCATGCAACGCCAAAAGGTCATCGCTTACGCTTCTAGAGAGTTGAAGATGCATGAGAAGAATTACACCACACACAACCTGGAGCTAGGCACGGTGGTATTTTCCTTGAAGATCTGACGACATTATTTATACGGTACTCTATGTACTATCTCCACTGATCACAAAAGCTTACATCATATATTTGATCAGAAGGAATTAAATATGCGTCAACGACGCTGGGTTGAGTTGCTAAACAATTATGACTGTGAGAATAAGTACCATCATGGTAAGGCGAACGTAGTAGCAGACGTGTTAAGTCGAAAGGAAAGGGTTAAGACCCTAAGGGTTCGAGCATTGGAAATGACTATTCGAACAAATCTTACTACACACATTCATGACGCACGACAAGAATCCCTTAAGAAGGAAAATCGTAGAGCTGAATATCGCCAAGGTACGGAGAAGAAATTGGTGCCAAATGAAGAGGGAACCTTATACTTTATGGGGCGTGTTTGGGTTCCGCTTTATGGCGGTAGTCGAGAAGTCATCTTTGATGAAGCTCACAAGTCGAGATACTCGATCCACCCAGGATCGGACAAAATGTATCAAGACCTGAAAGAATACTACTGGTGGCCAAGGCTTAAGAGCGACGTAGTTGTTTACATTGGAAAGTGCCTAACCTGTGCTAAGCTCAAGGCCGAATATCAGAAACCGTCTGGCCTACTGCAACAACCCGAGATACCCATGTGGAAGTGGGAGCAAATCTCGATGGACTTCATAACTAAATTACCCAGGACCCCTAGAGGGAATGATATGATATGGGTGATAGTTGATCGATTGACAAAGTCTGCATATTTCTACCCATCCGAGAGAAGGATAGCACCGGAAAGCTTGCTGAGCTGTATCTTAAGGAAATTGTAAAACGGTATGGAACCCCTGGTACGATTATTTTAGACAGAGATGGACGTTTCGTATCAAGGATCTGGCAATCTTTCCAAGAGGCCTTTGGATCTCAGCTAGATCTAAACACGGCCTTCCATCTGCAAACAGACGGTCAGAGCGAACGGACCATACAAACACTGGAATATATGCTTCGCACATGTGTTATGGCTCTAGGCGGTAGCTGGATTACTCATCTGTCTTTAGTTGAGTTTTCCCTATAATAACAACTACCATACGAGCATAAAAGCCGCACCGTTCGAAGTTCTATATGGCCGTAAGTGCCGCTCACCGTTGTGCTGGGCAGATGCTGGAAACAAACAGTTAATTGGTCCTTGACTCGTTCAAGAGACGACCAACAAGATCATGCAGATCTGAGAGCACACTAAGGCGGCTCGAGATCGACAAAAGAGCTACGCTGATCGCAGAGAAAACCCTTAGAATTCGAGGTGGGAGACAAAATTTTGTTGAAAGTCTCACCCTGGAAGGGCGTGGCAAGGTCCGGAAACGTGGAAAGTGGAATCCACGGTGAATGGTCTAATGTATCCAACAAATTTGCGTCGTCAAACGTTCCAAAACCAAGACGAGCATAAATTTACCATTCGAGATCTTGGAAAAGATTGGTACCGTGGCGTACAAGTTAGAGTTACCAGAAGAACTTAATGGTGTACATGATACGTTCCATGTATCCAACCTCAAAAAGAGTCCAACCCAAGTAACTGTTATCATCCCTACGGATGAAGTTCATATCGGCGACACACTCCGATTTACATAACAACCTGTTGAGGTAACGGATTGGAAGATCCATAAAACAGAGAGGAGTCGCATTAAACTTGTCAAAGTACGTTGGAACTCTAAACACGGACCCGAGTACATGTGGGAAAGTGAAGAACAATTTAAAGCCAAGTACCCCCATCTGTTCGAGAAAGCTCCTGCGGGAGATAACTCAGTCTGAATTTCGGGACGAAATTCTTTTAACGGGGGGAGACTGTGACAACTGGCACAAAACCGGTAATTTCCGTACAGTTTAATTATTATTTAATATCTAAAATTATGTGCTTAAATGTCAAAATTGTCGGATTTCATGCTATACTTGTTAATTCATGCACATTTTATACTTCAAATATTGCTTTATGCATTACTTTTAGCGTTGCGTCAGAAAAACTAGTAAACTCACCGGTAAGACACACTGTGTTAGCAGCTCTGCAGGAAGCAGTCAGATAATAAGATGAGGGCCTAGGAGTAGGTCCAACATCTAAAATACATTAAAACCCAAGTATGGATACAAGGGTTAACATATAAACTTTCCGGAACCTAAACTATGCACTAAAAAGCACCCGAAACTTATCTAAAATGCTGAAATCAGCATAATTCAGCAACAATTCAGCTATAATCAGCTTTTAAGCACATTAATATCATGTAGAATTTATGTTTTATTGTCCAAAATAACTTACAAAGTATCAGGAATTAAAACTGCCATAAAAAGTGCTTCATACCTAGTGAAACTGCGCAATTCGGCACTTTAACTAACCGTAACGAACCGAACAACCGGACAATAACTGGGACATCAAAATTTGACTAAAAGTAATTTTTTTATGATATTAAACTAGTATTGATGCTAAAACACCTTAAAAATCATAAAAACACCTAAACACACTTAAACTTACTTAAGCCTTATCATTTGCACTTTAAACCTTCAACTTCCAAAATTTTACATTTTACCCCCCCCCCCCCACCAAATCCGGCCCTATGGGTCCCACATGGGGATTTTATTAGATTTCACTTGATTTTATTAGATTTTGTGTAAGGAATATTCTAGTAATATGCCATAAGAAAGATATGGAAAATCTTTATAAATCCTAAACTAATCACCCATTCTCAAACAACTTCATCTTCTTCCTCCCTTCATCTCTAACTCACGGCTCAAAATACACACCCATACACATTCATTTTCACTTCATTTCCTCACAATCCAAGCTTTATAGAAGGTGTATGGAGGCCATTTAGGAAGGTGTATGGTGCTAGAACTTGAAGGACCACCTTGTGGAGCTTTTAAACCACTCACTTTCCTCCTTGATCATCATCTCCATTTTTGTGCCACTTCCCTAGCCATTAGAGCTAGTAGTAAGCTTCTTGATCACTAACTTAAGTCATGTTTATGTTATGTACAAGATTCACCATCTAAACAACTTAACTTCTAATGTTAAAAATAAGAAGATCTAACATATTCATGAAGAAAATAAGTGATTACATGAAATTTTAGTGTATGTAATGAAGTTGTTGATGTGGTATCTTGTGTTTATGATTAGATCAAGTATGTTAAAGCTTGGATCTACCAAGTTTAAGCATGGATCTTGAAAGATCCATGGTTAAACTTGAAGGTGAACATATGAAGCATAATGTGAACTTGAAATATGATTTTTTGTGCATAAACTTGTAATTTTGAAGTGATAAAGTATGTGTAGACCTAATTTTTTAAACTAAAACTCATGGAAAGTTTGTTAAAAATATAACATAAAGCTTGTTTTTGAAAGATCCATGGGTAAACCTGAGATTAAAAACAATGATCTTTCTATTAAACATAAAGGTGGTTTTAGAAACATGATTTACAAACTTTGAAACAGTTAAACTCATGGATGAGTTGGTTAGTAAAATAAAGTCTTATAAAAAGTTGGTTAAAAATTTACAAGAACACTTATTTTGGAAAGATCACCTTATGTAAAGTGTAGATCTAAAAGACTACACATGTTTAACAAGAATCAAGTTCACGATGATGTTTCATATGAAGAAATTAGTATATGTTGTTGGTGATTGTTGTTGAAAATTGTTTTGATGATTGAAAAGAAAATAAACACATGTTTTGAAAACATGGGAAACCTCCATTTTTAGGAGAAACTATGTCAAAATTTTATAAAATTTTGACACTTAGAAAAATATAAGTTTTGGGGAAACTTATTCCTTAAAAATTTCCCTAAAAATATTTACCAAGGTTTCCCTAATCTTTGTAAAAAAATTACAAGTTAAGAAATGATTATTTCTTCAGGATAAAATTTATATTAAGTATGTATATTTTTGGGAAAATAAATGTATTTAGTAATCACCAAATCTTGTGCTAAGTGTATATTATGTGTATTATATGTAGTAGTGTATTGGGACTTGAAAATACACTAAATACTCCTAAGGTGTAAAAATACAAAAAATACACATACAAAATACATGAGAATACATAAGAGGCATATGGACAAATACAAGAAAATATATTTATGACAATATATTTCTTAACATATTATTTAACTTGGACAAGTTATGAACTTAAAATATATTTTTGGACAAAAATATATAACTCGGGTGGATAACAAGAATAAACACATATATATTTCATAGCATGACAAAATATATATATTTCATACAAGTCTTAAAAATATATTATTTTTAAGAAATATAATTCCGGAAAGTAATAAAAATCAAAGTCTTGATTTTTGGTGAAAAATACAAAATACTTATATTTATTTTTGGAAAAATAATATAAGTAACTAACTTGAAAAGTTAAAAATATAAATTATTTTAAACTTATTACCTGGAAAAGTCTACATGAATGAATATATATTTGAGAAGTAAAATATATATTTACAAAAATACATTACATACATAAAGTGCAAAGGCATGACAAACGGGCGAGACCCGACAAACAAGGGCACGACCCTCATAAAGAATGAACATACAAAGAACATATACATAAACAAAAGATGGTGACTTGTACTTATGTGATACAAGTCTAGTGACTAACATACTTATGTGACTTGTACTTATGTGATAGGGCACGACGTTACAAAAACCAACTTGTGAAGTTTACGGCGCAGGATACGCAAAGTTGTGAGTTCATGTCCCCACTTTTAAACTTTTACTTGTTTTCTAAACTTGGGGAAAATACATGTGCTATGGTATGTTTATTAAAAAAACTAAGGAATGATACTATAGATCATGTCACGAATAGGGTGCCATAAGCACCATTAATCAATTACATAACAAGACTGCGGAACAAAAGGTTAGATCTAATGGGTTTCAGGCAACCACACCCTTGGCCACTCTTTTACCAAGCAGTGCTTTTGTGTCTCTAGTCGTGAATCGACAGTTGTGGAATCGACAACTAAAATGCCTATGGTTTGGATGCTTCCTATGCCGTGTCACATGTTAATGGCCTTGCAAACCATTAGCGATCTCGATTTCCTTACATTTACAGAAGTACATATTTCAGTACAATTACATACCATGTTTCTACAACGAATGCTTAAATGTTTATACAAAAACTGCATGAACTCACACCAACATTATGTTGACGATTTTCCAAAACTTACATGTATTTCAGGAAACAAGTTGGATCTTGGGCGCTGATGTTATTTTCAAGACGTAAATTTCAAGTTTAGATGTCATCCACTTTTGTTTGTATTATAACTTGAGGGTTTTCGTTGAAACTTAAATGACTTGTGTTGTAATATTTCAAACCTTTGAATGGATGAACATCATTTCGATCATATAGTTGTTTATTATAATCGAATGCAATGAGAACCGATTAAGTCACACGCATACGCTTCCGCAAAAGTCAGGGTGTGACATCAAGTCTCGCAGCACCGCCAGCTCAACCTCTCGCTCATCAGGTCAATCCAGCACTTCCAGCACTAGTTGCTCATGCACGTGCTTGCTACACTTGTGGCTATCCCAGCCACTTTAGCAATGTCGACCAACAGCATGTTGTGAAGTAGGAGCCGCAGCAGCAACCACAGCAATAGTAGCAGCAGCAGCAGCAACAACCGCAAGCTGCCCATGGGAGAACTTTCAACATCAATCTCCAGCAGGTTGAGAATGACAACAATGTTGTCAATGGTACGTTATGTCACACCCCAAAAACGTCGTAGCGGAATATTAAACGTAGTGGAGACAGAAGTTGGTGCCCATTTATATCTTGTCGAGCGATGCATTTTATTGTTGGACATATTGGTTTATTTTAAACATAAGTTATTAAACATTACGATTTAAGACACGACACAACTACATAGTTAAGATGTCTTTGATCCTCGCGGATCTTATTACAAAAGTCCCAGAGAGTTTAAAAGTTGTCCAACATATTTAAACAAAACAACATGCATCATCAATCACAAGATACACCATGATTTCCCGAAGCCGAACTCAAGTACCTGTAGAACACGTTAAAATCAAGTGTCAACACAAAGGAAGGTGAGTTCACGTATTCACTTACAACCAATTTTAATCCAAGGAAAACTTTCTGATTAGGTGTTTATTTGAAAACATCCATATAGATTTTAGAAAGTCCATTTTACTTCCTTATTAAAAATCCATGGGCCTTCCGTCGGTTCATCGATCCGACAACTTTAATATATATTGCCCAGGTTTTGTATATTAAATTATTGCGTCAACTTTCAGACTCGTATGTTAGCTAGACGATACGAACTATATATTAACCATGTAGGGATAATCAATGCTAGACAATAAACAGAATCAAAATTCGTCGCTTGACTTGACACGGGGTGACCGGTCACGATAGGGTTGTCAACCCGATAGATCTACCAACAATTCCTCGCGTACATTACTTAAATGATTAAACGACGTCATGGGCGCAGTGTTCTTTCTCGAAGAACAATATGATGTATGCCTCACGTACAATATATATATCCTACTAATATGACAATTTAATACACGGTGTTATACGAATTCCCCTGTCACTCAAATGTTGAGACCCAGTCCGGAATTCATCCCCAATCCGTACAGTCGTGTTTCGCTTAGGAAAATACCGTACTTTCAATATTCATTCATCAAAAACGTTTTACTTCGAAACGTATGACTTATCAAATCTCATATATTTTCAGCGAAAATATATATTTTATATTAAAAGGTATGTTTTATTTCGAAAACATTATTAAACCCTTTTAATGACGTGTTCTACCCCCAAAATATATACAAAGCAGTAAAAAGAGGGGTTTAGTGACACTCACCTTTGGGTGCGTATTTTAATATCGCAATCCCAGAGATTGATTGTTATATACGTCCTAATATAGGAACAATTCTAAATCAATATATATTTAACACAAAAATCCTAAGTTTCTCCGTTTCTTAGAATTATCACATAACTTTGAGATTTCTCTAAAAGTTATCATTTTTTTGATTATGTTGGCACGTTAATATATATATATATGAGTCCATATACATATATATATATATATATATATACATATTTTTTATTTTTGCGATTTGTATGATTTTATTGGTGACCATTATTGTGTGAATTCGTTAACTCTCCCGTTTATACGCAATATATCTAGGATTCGCGCGTCGTAATATATATATACATAAACGTTCATAGAATTTAACACCGAACACGCAAAATATTACTAACTTATCTATTTTTTCATTTTTAAAGCAAATATACATAAAACAACTCATATGTACCAAATTTCATGCTCGACAAACTAGTTACATATTTAACGCAATTTTACCGTTTCTACCGCACAAAACGTACATGCATACATGCGTAGTCTAAATTTACCACTATCAAATTAACACTTAACATATTATCACATTTACATGTTTAAATCACTTAACAAATTTTATCACATAAGGTTCACTCAAAATTTACCCATACTAGTGTTCATTGAAAAATGCGTATTTTAGCGATTCGGTAAAGTTTTCGGGTGTCGGAAGTCACGTATGACCAACCAAACACCAAGTAAACTTAAATTTAGTTAAAATACTTATTTTTAAACTAAAAACATCAGTTTATTTACTGATCTAAATCAGTTTTACAAAAATTACCCGAAAAGTCGATTTTTTGACCGTTTTAACGCATAGTTTTGCGTTAAACGTTACCATAACCATCCCAACTCGAAACAACTTGATATTTTAACACAATACATTTTATTTACTGATTAAAATAGTGGTTATAATCAGATTAGTGCAGTTTTTGTGTAAGCCACATAAATCATGCGATTTTACGCATTTTACAACTCTTAAAGCACCAAGTACAACATACAAAGCTAGCAACATTATGACAAAGTTATATATCATTAAACACTTCAAAATAAATTTATTTTAAGGTTTATAATCCGATCAAAATTAATTTTTATCAAATCATGCTCAAATGATCATTTCATGCTTTCATATTAACATGCATGTCCACATATGTGCATCTAATGCACTCATACAACATCATCAACATCATTTTTGATCTAATCATACTCAAGAACATATTAATATCATGTTATTACAAAACACAACACACACATCATCATGATCATCCAATCATTCATACATAAATGCTAATATCCTTCATATTTAAGAACATAGGACAAACTTTTATATGCATGCATACATACATACATACATACATACATACATACATATATACGAAATGTATATACACACATAAACCACCAAAACTTCACTTTTCATCATGTCACTTTCAAATCTTAAATCACCTTTAGAACATTCTTATATGACACACATTGATTCCTACATGCATCCTACTTTTCAAGTAATCATGTAACCCAAGAATCTTTCAACAAAAATCAAAAACACAAACACTTACATATACACACACACTCACGGCCATACATATATATATATACACATCCATTTTATTTCATTCAACTAAAACCCATTTGTTTTATGTTTCAAGTTTGTGATTAAACTCAAGATCAAGAGAAACTTCCATCACTTATTAAGAACATCAAGAATCAAAACAAAGTTTATAAAATAAATTTTTATACCTTCAAGATTTTAGATGGGTTTTTGAGAATAGATGAGAATATGAATGTAACACCTGTGCCTTCACGGCCATCAAACAAATACCAAACCAATGAAATATTATATTTCATACTTGGGATTTGTAAAATTATGTGTATCTTTTACACATATCAACTCTTGTTTAATTTTAAGCTTTAAATCGCTTTCTGGAGGGTTATACGCGCTCTGATGCGTAAATATAACCAGTTTAATCCAACGAACACTCCGGAATAGTGAAATAGGCTTAACATACCTTAAATAACCTTTACATAACTTAGATATAAGTTTTGGAAGGTTTGGTGTAGTGAAATCAAAGTTTAATCACTTACAGGGACTAAAGTTGACAAACTGCGAAAGTATGCCAATTTGAACTGTAACAGACATTCCGGAACATGACCATAAGTTAAACATACCATAAATATCCTTCACATAGCTTAGAAATAGGCTTTGAGGTGTTCGGTATGCTAAAATAAACTTTTGTGTCATTCAGGGACTAAAAGTGTCAGAAAGTGCACAAGTTTGCATTTTCGCGCATAACTTACGTTCTGAATACATCTGGACATCCAAAAATTTATGTAAGCATGACTACATTATATTTTAGTGTTCGCCTTAAAAAAAATCCATTCGTCACGTCATTTGGATCGTTTTTCGCGCTTATGCGCATTCCGTCGTAATTAAGCGAACATCGCGTTCGTACGACCAAACGAACTGACATCCGACATATTTTTGAGCATGTTTCATGTCCACAATGTTTAGGCAACATTTTAGGGCCTTAAAGTTGGCTTTACGGGCCTTAGAAGTGTCGGAAATGGCTTAAAACACGTGCAGGGGCTGAAACTGTCATTTTGAAACTTATTTTCGGATCAGAAGCCCCATGCGGCCCGCATTAGCTTTGGTGTATCCTGAAGCGGGCCGCCTCAGCCTTCCAGACCAGGTTAACTGCATTTAACAGCTGGTTGCAGCTGTTTAGCACCTCCAATCCCTCTTCCACATGTCAATTCCCTATGGTGAGTGGCCATTTGACACACCACAACATTCCAACACATGTACGGCCTTGATCGTGCCCTCTTTTCCATGAAACGATCTCAACGGTTACCCGAAAACTATATATACCCATCCACCCCCATTGCATTTTCTCACAAGAATCTTGATTTGAGAGCTCTAAGTTGAAACCATTGTTTCATACCTGAGTTCTTTGATCGAGATTAGCATTCGGGGACCCTTCGTAAGTATTCTTTCGTTCTTTTCCTTATTTTATTGCTTTTCGAGTCAGAAAGTCAAACTTTGTTTGACTTTCAGCGTTGACCAGCTTATGGTCAATGCGAAGTTCGTAGGAACTTCGCAACGTGAGTGTAATCACGTTGGTTATAGTCCCTTGGGACTATGCCCACTGATTACCACGTTGTCTAGGGTTGTAGGGTAGGCGATCTAATAAATCGCCTATACCTTCGAACCCGACCCAGTTTGGTCGATCATTAGGATCCGACCAAATACATTAGGTGACCCTAGTATAGGGCATAACCTTCCGAGGTTATACCCTATGGTCACATCGTTTAAAGTAGTTGTATGATAGGTAGTTTATATGCCTTAGGTAAATTACCAGAATACCCTTTTAATGTATAATTGGTAATTAAGCATATGTAACCTAAACTTTTGTCACATAACTGATTATGTAACATGTTTAGGCATATAACACCTGTCATAGGACTAGTTAGACGGTCCGAACGCGTTTCACGCGCACGACGCGTTAAAGTAGCATATGTTACCTTAATGGGTCGCGATGGGTCGAAAGCACTTAGGTTTGGTTTCATTGTAGTATGTAGGCCTTGTTAAACCATATCATATGAGTTCCAATACTCATTTGGTTTACCAAGCCTCATCCTATCCGATCTCCCGATTTAAGTCCGGTTTATTTATATAGTTTTAGATTGCCGACTGATTCCGTGCTCCCTCTAGCTTTGTTTGGTTGTTGTTCAAGACCTCCAAGCATTCTCAGGCGAGTACATTATTCCCCTATTTTACTGCTTTCAATTGTTTTGGGGTGACTCATATGTGCTAAATGTTTTCGATGTTATAACGATGGTTTCAAAAACGATTAAGACGATTTATACAAAACTAATAACGATTTCAAAAAGTGAACAAACTTGTTGGTTGTATTTACATAACAAATGAAATTCATTAGCAATGATCAAGCCGACCAGTATTAGGTTATGGTACCATAGGATCTGACAAATCCCGTTATTTACTACACCCGTGGTTATGTGTGGGTATGGTAGGTAGCGACTGAATCTGTAATTATTAACTTACCCTATGGAGGTTTGTTAATACGAAAACGAGAAGCGACGAAAACGAGAAGCGACGAAAGTCACGAAGGTTTGAATGTTATTAGCGAGACGACCACATAAGTAGTTTCACGACCTAAAACGAATTAAACGATTAACGATTGGGTTTCACACGATGTTTTAACGATTGGGTAACGATTGGGTAACGATAGGGTTTTCACACGATGTTTTAACGATTGGGTAACGATTGGGTAACGATAGGGTTTTCACACGATGTTTTAACGATTGGGTAACGATTGGGTAAACGATTGGCTTCAAAGCGATATACGATTGGGTTTTGTTTACATATTACATGTTTTACATTGGGCATGAACATTACTTTGGTGGTTTGGTTTGGATTAAGTGATTAAGTAACAATGCGTGTGTAATATGATACAAGCATGGTGGATACGCCGCTGGTACTTCCTATATATAAGTGTTTGTATGGTATTACATATTGTAGTGTTATTTGAATCATTTCAGCTCGAGACATAGAACATTTTATACAAGTAACATACTTTTCACAAGACATTTATTTACAAACAACTTATCTTATACAAACTCATTTTTACATGGTTATTCATTTAATCATGCATTAATCTCTTAGTTATACATATCACCTGAACTTATCATTGTTTTTCCAAATAATTTACTAAAACAAATGTTTTTGGGTTAAGAGTCATGGCTACGAGATTTTACAAATTATAACCCGCTTGATTTGAGTTGGTTAATTAAGTTGCAATATTACACTCTTTTCAAAACAAGGTTTTTAAATAAAGTATTGCAACATCTAAACTAGCCATGATTTCGACACTCCTACAAAACCTATGTACTCGCCAGCATTTCTTTGCTGACCTCGTTTTCACATATGTTTCAGGTATTGCTGAATGATATCGATTGATAAGATGCATGCTCACATAGGACTGGACAAGGCCTTAGTGACTAAATAACAATGATAGATTACGTTTAAATTGTGTATTTAGATTTCCAAACGATGTAATTATTCAATGATTAATAAAACGAAACACTTTTGATATCCATGGTTATGAAACATTAATTCTGTTGCAACACGCCCCGATGTTTCCGCCACGTTTTGTATGTTCTACGTGGTCGGGGTGTGACAATGAAGGTTGTTCTTGCTTGAAATCACTTCCAAACACCCTTTTTAGCTTGAAATCACCTTGAAAGGACCTTGAATCTTCATGGAATGACTTGAAATTTTTGAATGTGAGTGTCTAAGGGGGTGTCCGGCCGTGAGGTATCAAGAGGGAAGAGAGAGATGAAATTGATGTTGATTAAGTGATGTTGAAGTGTTTAAATGGTTCAAATGATTATGCACACTTCACTAAATCCACTTGGCACACAATTACCATTCCAAGAAGATGTGGCACCCTCCTTGGCCGCCAACACTCTCTCTCTCTCTCTCTCCTATATACACACAAAATTTTATACATACATATATATATATATATGTGTAAATTTAGATTAAAACAGGTATTTTACTGCATACCGGGTAGTTTATCTAGCGTTTTAAACCCGTTTTAGTGCGTTTCAAATTATTTTTAACGTTCTATAAAAATAAACCTGCCAAAATATTACGGGACAATATTTTGTTTGCCCGGACTGGCTATGTTGTCGGTATTTGGCATTATGCGCACTGTGCTGCGCGGTACGCCCTTAAACTCGAAAAATAGAGTTTCCTAGCGTTTTAAATTATTTTTCCACACGGATTTGATCAAAATTATTATTCTAAGCATAACAGACAATTTTTAGGATTTTAACACTGATCGGGTGGTTACCGACGTTCGTTTCGCATTTTAACCGTTACGCGATAAGCGTTTATCTTACCGTTGCCAACATAATTTTTATCAAAGTTAAATCTTACCAACACACTAAATTTCACATATAAACATCATAACCAGTCAAATATAGCCCAGTTACCTATTCACAACACGTATTACAATTGTATGGTACGGCCTGAAAAGCCAGGTGTCACAGTCTCCCCCTGTTTAGGAAATTTCGTCCCCGAAATTTTTACTCTACTGGTTTTGTTTTCGCACTAATAAGAATAAACAAAACGAATCTAATGAATATAGTCTCATAGTTTCTGCAAGAAACTTGGATTCTTACGAAGAATCCTTGTAGATCTATATTACACACGTTCTCGATTCCTAAACTCTCATCTCAACACTCTCCACCCTTTCCAGGGTCCAACATTCGCAAGCTCTAAATCAAGAAGATTCAAGTCAAAGTTCCATCAATTCGGGTATCCTCTGGTTACACGACCTATAAATCATAGATGCTACTGGAATGCTGAAATCGCCCTTCCGGTTAGTAACATAACCTTCTAGCTATACGTACTGCTTCTACGATGCTTCGATAGACCTCCGTTTATCTCCCAAATAATCTTTACAAAGAGCAAAATTAGTGTATAACCCATTATACATCTCTTCAAATGAATCCGAATAGTACATCACGTACACCACTCATTTCTGATGGTAACTTGAGCCCATATGCAACCGATCCAACTCAAGATGGGCTCTCGAAAGGATTAAGTCAATGTGGCTCAGCTTTTCTCTCCTCTGCTAAACGCTATAGCATCTCTCTCAATATAACTCCTTTAACAGAACTAAATCTTCAATTGTCCATGTAATTCTTCTGTTGATCAATTGGCAACCTTTAACCTTCCCTCGATCTAGACAAATCCTGTCGCTGGTTTCCTAGATAAACTAAGGTCTGGTTAATTGTCCTTTGACACGTTAGCTCCACGTAGTGACGATCAACTCTTCATCCATGCATGGCCTCAAACTGGGCAACCTAGATACTAGCGTGTTAAGTTTTGTTGTAATATATCTATGCCAAGGGCATGTGGGTATCTTAACTTCCTTCTAAGTCCGTGATACACGCTTCCCAATCTGATCTATAAACATACTTTCATCATCCTTTCCAATTCCATAGTTAACTTCAAACGTTACTTATTATTCTCTTTGGTTCGTGTATAGACAAACATGTCGTCGATGACTGTTATCACGAACTTACCTGATTAGGGTTTCCATACCCTATTCATGAGATTTATGAATTTAAATGGCACATTAATTAGATCAAAAGAGCATGACTAATACCTTGTAATGGCCATATCACGTTTGAAAACCAGTCCTCGAAATTTCTTCGTAACAACCTTCAACTGATAATATCCTAGTCATAGATCGATCCTCGTGTAGCAGCTGAGTCCCGGTAGCCTGATTGAACAAATTGTCAAATCCTCGGTAATAAGTTACCGATTCTTGACAGTCAACTTTCTTGGCTTTCTGAAGTCCTCACATAACCTGAAGAATCCATTCTTCTTTATTCCATCAAAGCAGATGCATCTTAAGGCGAAAAGCTCAATCGAATGAAACCCTTGTCCAAAAGCTCTTAAAACTATCTCGTCATTTCTATAATTTCAGGCGGTGCTTAATCTATAGGAAGATTGTGCAATCGGGCGCAGCACCGTGAGCCAGATCGATTTGAAATTCAATCCATCTCGCAGGGGAGATCTAGGTAAGTCTTTTCAGGAAGACTTCTGGATAGTTTCGATTGATAGAAATTTCTCCGACGTTCCTACATTCGGTTTTCGCATCCATCGCATTCACTAAAAACGCAGGATAGTCGTTTCGCAACAACTCAAGCATCCTCACAATACTAACCACTCTCGACTATTAACACTCAACACTCGACTCAGTTGATTCCCGCGAACAACTTCTGCCTTTCTATAGTCATCAGGACGAAATATTCCAACTAGCTTCTTCGAGCAATAGTCCCCACTTTATCCTCAGAAAGTGAATTCATTCTTGCATTTTCGTCAGAGCTTCTCAGCTCCACTGATAATAAACCAATCTCTAGAGCTATAATCGCCTAACTAAATACTATAACTACGAACGACATTGCTAGTTTCTATCAATTCACCAACTATTAGTTCTATCGGACACTTTATACTTAGCTTACTTATAGCTGAACACAACAATGGGTCATGGTTTTTCGAACAAAACTCAAGTCAGCTTTAGTATTATAAGTATGAACATAGATTGGCTTTTGATTCAAAACATACCGATAACAGTAGCAGGACTCTCACTTGCCTTTCCGATACTTGTCCCAACAGAATTGCTCTTAATGTTCTGTCCTTTCGATTTCGGGCATTCCCTTTTGTAGTGTCCTTGTCCACCGCATGTAAAGTATCCTTCAAGCGCAGCTCCATCTGATGTACTCTTAGCGTAACACTGGGAAGTCACATGTCCGGTTCGGCTACATCTGGCGCACTTCTCTTGTCCATCGCCGTCCTTACCCTTTCCTGACTCTTTAGGGTTAGCTACACTTGTTTTCTCCAATTTGCGTTTCTTCCTACTTCCAACTTCGGGAGTCTTCTTGAAGCTCTCGGGTTTGCGCTTCTTCGAATCTCCAATTCCAGGTTCAGATCGCTGAAACACTCGGATAACCGACTCATTCTGACAGCCTGATATCACGCATATCGATGTCACATCATTGCATAGGACACCAGTAAATGATCTTGGGCTACAACCCTGGATTGTTTTGTGTACGCTCCGGTGCACTATTCATATGGTTAATAGAAATCAGGAATACGTTCCAATGAGATCATAACACATGAACAACCAAAACTTTCCGATCATTATTTTACCTGAAGGGTTTCCAATCTGTGTCCCACCAAGATCCTGCCCAGGAGTACCGCATTCACGTTTCTAGCCATCATTTTGGTTAGCATCACGCTGTTCCAAGGCAGTATTAACGTGTTGGGTTATGAGTCGTGCCAAATCCTCTGGGGTGGCAGGTAGTCCAGTGTCCTGTCTCGCTTTTGGCGGCATTTTCGTCGTTTCTATTATTTACAGCAATAATAATCACATGAGACGATAACCAAAATAAAAATAATTCAATCATTAAATATTAGCGGACCAAACATTGCGCATGTATAATATCCACATATTAATGAGAACAATTTTTTAACCAAAAGTCAATCATCTGATATTATCATAGAAATTAACAAACTTGTTTTTCAGTACATCATGTTTATCATTGGCATGTCTACATCGACACCCATAACAAGTTTTTCACAAAATTTCTACCTAATATCACAAAAATATAATTGGCGCGCAGGCCCCCAAAAGAAAAGCACCAAAAGAGTATCCAGACACAACAATCAAAAACAATCAACCACAAACAAACAAAGAAAACAACATCTAACGCTTCATCCCTATGAAATATAGCATCTTCCTAACCAACTCCTCCAGATCCACTATCCTCCAATGCATCTGATCCATCGCTCTGTCATCTAATTCCTTCAACTCATCGTACAGATCCATTTAACCCTCGAGGTCCTTCAGTTTACCCTTAGTCGTTTCCAGTTCTTCATGCATGGCAGCGAACTGTCGGTCACAATGGCAACATCGATCCACCCAAACTCCTTTCTGCATCTTAGAAGCAGATGCAGTCTCAACTTGTGACGTAGAAGCAACCTCTCCAGCATGCCTAACTCTCTTCCCGCGGCGATAATACACTAAAAGAGGCGTAGTAGATGCGCGTGACTCAATGACAGGTAAAGGTGACTATGACAAAACAGGTGGAGAGACCTCAGCAACAGGCTCGATCACAGTAGCAGGTGGAGCAACAGACGACTCTAATGGTCGAGCTGCAACAATAGTGGCATCCACAGCTGGTGCAATACTAAAAGGTCCTCCAAATACAGGGACATCCCTGATCACTTCATCGAAAACTGGTACTATGCCAGATGATTCTCCTGTCTCATGAATCGAGAGAGGAGCGTTATCGTTGTCATCAATCCACCCGTTGCTTGTGAAAGCATATCGGGGGTCTACCTGGCTAGCGAAAATAGGATTGACACAGAATGATGAAGCAAACTCAGCCATACCAACCATCTGTGGGGTCGAGATAGGTGTCTCTGGTAAAATGGATCTAGGTGAAGTCTCGAAATCTGGCTCGCTATTTGAGTCGTTGATGTCGATGACCTCGTGCTCGTGCAACATCTGTGACACATACATAACCGTATAAGTAAGTGTGTGATCAACATGAATAGTAACACATAAGGCCCAAAATAAACAGAAAATCACGTATGCACATAAACACACAAGGGTTTTTATACATGATACAATTATTCTATCTTTATTTAAAATTCTTGGCTTCGAGAATTTTGGACTTTATATTTCAAAATTCTCCAGTTGAAGTCTAGTGTTTTCTTCTGAAAACATCTAGTTCGCTAACAACCAATGGCTCTGATACCAACTTCTGTCACACCCCAAAAACGTCGCAGCGGAATATTAAACGTAGTGGAGACGGAAGTTGGTGCCCATTTATATCTTATCGAGCGATGCATTTTATTGTTGGACATATTGGTTTATTTTAAACATAAGTTATTAAACATTATGATTTAAGACACGACACAACTACATAGTTAAGATGTCTTTGATCCTCGCGGATCTTATTACAAAAGTCCCAGGGAGTTTAAAAGTTGTCCAACATATTTATACAAAACAACATGCATCATCAAACACAAGATACGCCATGATTTCCCGTAGCCGAACTCAAGAACCTGTAGAACACGTTAAAATCAAGTGTCAACACAAAGGAAGGTGAGTTCACGTATTCACTTACAACCAAATTTAATCCAAGGAAAACTTTCTGATTAGGTGTTTATTTGAAAACATCCATATAGATTTTAGAAAGTCCATTTTACTTCCTTATTAAAAATCCATGGGCCTTCCGCCGGTTCATCGATCTGACAACTGTAATATATATTGCCCAGGTTTTGTATATTAAATTATTGGGTCAACTTTTAGACTCGTATGTTAGCTAGACGATACGAACTATATATTAACCAGGCAGGGATAATCAACGCTAGACAATAAACAGAATCAAAATTCGTCGCTTGACTTGACACGGGGCGACCGGTCACGGCGGGGTTGTCAACCCGATAGATCTACCAACAATTCCTCGTGTACATTAATTAAATGATTAAACGACATCTTGGGCGCAAGGTTCTTTCTCGAAGAACAATATGATGTCTGCCTCACGTACAATATATATATCCTACTAATATAACAATTTAATACACGGTGTTATACGAATTCCCCTGTCACTCAAATGTTGAGACCCAGTCCGGAATTCATCCCCAATCCGTACGGTCGTGTTTCGCTTAGGAAAATACCGTACTTTCAATATTCATTCATCAAAAATGTTTTACTTCGAAACGTATGACCTATCAAAACTCATATATTTTCAGCGAAAATATATATTTTATATTAAAAGGTATGTTTTATTTCGAAAACATTATTAAACCCTTTTAATGACGTGTTCTACCCCCAAAATATATACAAATCAGTAAATAGAGGGGTTTAGTGACACTCACCTTTGGGTGCGTATTTTAATATCGCAATTCCAGAGATTGATTGTTATATACGTCCTAATATAGGAACAATTCTAAATCAATATATATTTAACACAAAAATCCTAAGTTTCTCCGTTTCTTAGAATTATCACATAACTTTGAGATTTTCTCAAAAAGTTGTCATTTTTTATTATGTTGGCACGTTAATATATATATATATATATATATATGAGTCCATATACATATATATATATATATATATATTTATGATTTTTGTGATTTGTATGATTTTATTGGTGACCATTATTGTGTAAATTCGTTAACTCTCCCGTTTATACGCAATATATATAGGATTCGCGCGACGTAATATATATATATATACATAAACGTTCATAGAATTTAACACCGAACACGCAAAATATTACTAACTTCTCTATTTTGTCATTTTTAAAGCAAATATACATAAAACATCTCATATGTACCAAATTTCATGCTCGACAAACTAGTTACATATTTAACGCAATTTTACCGTTTCTACCGCAATGCATACATGTGTAGTCTAAATTTTCCACTATCAAATTAACACTTAAAATATTATCACATTTACATGTTTAAATCACTTAACACATTTTATCACATAAGGTTCACTCAAAATTTACCCATACCAGTGTTCATCGAAAAATGCGTATTTTAGCGATTCGGTAAAGTTTTCGGGCGTCGGAAGTCACGTATGACCAACCAAACACCAAGTAAACTTAAAATTAGTTAAAATACTTGTTTTTAAACTAAAAACATCAGTTTATTTACTGATCTAAATCAGTTTTACAAAAATCACCCGAAAAGTCGATTTTTTTGACCGTTTTAACGCATAGTTTTGCGTTAAACGTTACCATAACCATCCCAACTCGAAACGACTTGATATTTTAACACAATACATGTTATTTACTGATTAAAATAGTGGTTATAATCAGATTAGTGCAGTTTTGTGTAAGTCACATAAATCATGCGATTTTACGCATTTTACAACTCTTAATGCACCAAGTACAACATACAAAGCTAGCAACGTTATGACAAAGTTATATATCATTAAACACTTCGAAATAACTTTATTTTAAGGTTTATAATCTGATCAAAATTAATTTTTATCACATGATGCTCAAATGATCATTTCATGCTATCATATTAACATGCATGTCCACATATGTGCATCTAATGCACTCATACAACATCATCATCATTTTTGATCTAATCATACTCAAGAACATATTAATATCATGTTCTTACAAAACACAACACACACATCATCATCATCATCATCCAATCATTCATACATAAATGCTAATATCATTCATATTTAAGAACATAGAACAAACTTTTATATGCATGCATGCATACATACATACATATATATGAAATGTATATACACACATAAACCACAAAAATTCACTTTTCATTATGTCACTTTCAAATCTTAAATCACCTTTAGAACATTCTTATATGACACACATTGATTCCTACATGCATCCTACTTTTCAAGTAATCATGTAACCCAAGAATCTTTCAACAAAAATCAAAAACACAAACACTTACATATACACACACACTCACGGCCATACATATATATATACACATTCATTTTATTTCATTCAAATAAAACCATTTGTTTTATGTTTCAAGTTTGTGATTAAACTCAAGATCAAGAGAAACTTCCATCACTTATCAAGAACATGAAGAATCAAAACAAAGTTTATAAAATAAATTTTTATACCTTCAAGATTTTAGATGGGTTTTTGAGAATAGATGAGAATATGAAGGTTGTTCTTGCTTGAAATCACTTCCAAACACCCTTTTTAGCTTGAAATCACCTTGAAAGGACCTTGAATCTTCATGGAATGACTTGAAATTTTTGAATGTGGGTGTCTAAGGGGGTGTTCGGACTTGAGGTATCAAGAGGGAAGATAGAGATGAAATTGATCTTGATTAAGTGATGTTGAAGTGTTTAAATGGTTCAAATGATTATGCACACTTCACTAAATCCACTTGGCACACAATTACCATTCCAAGAAGAGGTGGCACCCTCCTTGGCCGCCAAGACTCTCTCTCTCTCCTATATACACACAAAATTTTATACATACATACATATATATATATATATATATATATATGTAAATTTAGGTTAAAACAGGTATTTTACTGGATACCGGGTATTTTATCTAGTGTTTTAAACTCGTTTTAGTGCGTTTTAAATTATTTTTAACGCTGTATAAAAATAAACCTGCCAAAATATTACAGGACAATATTTTTTTTGCCCGGACTGGCTATGTTGTCGGCATTTGGCAGTATGCGCACTGTGCTGCGCGGTACGCGCTTAAACTCGAAAAATAGAGTTTCCTAGCGTTTTAAATTATTTTTCCACACGGATTTGATCAGAATAATTATTCTAAGCATAACAGACTATTTTTAGGATTTTAACACTGATCGGGTGGTTACCGACGTTCGTTTCGCATTTTAACCTTTACGCGATAAGCGTTTATCTTACCGTTACCAACTTAATTTTTATCAAAGTTAAATCGTACCAACACACTAAATTTCACATATAAACATCATAACCACTCAAATATAGCCCAGTTACCTATTCACAACACTTATTACAATTGTACGGTACGGCCTAAAAAGTCGGGTGTCACACGTTCCTTGTCAACGGTATTTATGCTTCATGCTTATTCACACTGGAGCCGATAACTGTTTTGTATCGTTTGAATTCGAAAAGCTTTTAAAATGTAAATGCGCTAAACTCCCATGGACTTTCGACGTAGAAATCCCCACCAGAAGAACCCGTTGTCGTTAGTTCCGTTCTATGTGATTGTACTCTTGAACTCAACAATCACGTTTTCCTGATCAATCTCATACCTATGCAACTAGGTAATTTTGACATCATAGTAGGCATGGATTTTCTTCATGAGAATCATGCCGAATTTGTTTGTTTTGATAAGATGATTCGTTTTTCTCTTCCAAACGTGATCAATTACGTGTTTACAGTGAGGTACTCTCGAAAGAGTTGAAGCTTATGTCGTATACCCAAGCGAGTAAGTACCTACACAAGGAGTACATCGCTTTCCTAACCCATATTGTAGTACCGGCGAACGAGAAGAAAACCGTGAAAGACGTTCCTGTTGTTTGTGATTTTCCTAAAGTTTTTCCAGATGATTTACCTGGCTTACCCCCTACTCGTGATATTGATTTTCGTATTGATCTTATTCCTGGTGCTACACCTGTTGCAAAAGCCCCCTATCATCTTGCACCATCCGAAATACGCGAGCTATCTAGCAAACATCAGGAATTGCTTGATAAAAGCTTTATACGCCCTAGCACATCACCATGGGGCGCACCCATTCTTTTTGTGAAAAAGAAGTACGGATCGTTCCGAATGTGTATCGATTACAGGGAACTTAACAAGCTTACTATCAAGAACCGTTACCCGCTACCTCGAATCGACGACTTATTTGATTAACTTCAAGGTGCTACGTGTTTCTCAAAGATTGATTTACGTTCTAGCTATCACCAATTGTGTGTACAAGAATAAGACATTCCGAAAACTGTATTTCGCACTCGCTATGGCCGTTATGAATTCATGGTCATGTCTTTTGGTCTCACGAACGCACCAACGATCTTCATGAATTTAATGAACCGTGTGTGCAAAGCCTTTCTGGATCGTTTCATCATTGTGTTTATCGAATATATTCTTATCTACTCGAAGTCGAGAGCCGAACATGTGCAACATCTTCGTTTAGTTCTCGAACTTCTTCAAGGAAATCGCCTCTACGCCAAGTTCTCCAAGTGAGAATTTTGGCTCGAGGGAGTTCAATTCCTTGGTTATATTGTTAACAGTCAAGGAATTCACATCGATCACACAAAGATTGAAGCTGTAAAGAGTTGGATTACGCCGAAGACTCCATCCGAAATCCGTTCATTTCTCGGATTAGCGGATTATTACGCGTTGATTCATCGCCAACTTTTCTAAAATCGTCGGGCCTCTTACCGTGCTAACTCATAACGACAGACCTTTTGTTTGGGGTTCTGAACAAGAGAACGCCTTTCAAACTCTCAAACGTATGCTTCGCAACGCTCACATCCTCGCACTTCCGACGGAAAGGATGATTTCGTTGTTTATTGTGATGCCTCTAACCTAGGTCTCGGTTGTGTTCTTATGCAACGGGAAAAGCTTATCGCGTTTGCGTCTCATCAACTCAAGACCCACGAGAAGAACTACACTACCCACGACCTCGAGCTCGGTGCAATTGTTTTTGCGTTAAAGATATGGCGACACTACCTTTATGGTACAAAGTGTACGGTCTTCACCGACCACAAGAGGTTACAACATATCTTGAACCAGAAAGAACTGAACATGCGCCAACATAGATGGGTTGAACTTCTCAACGACTATGATTGGCAAATACGCTACCATCCTAGCAAGGCAAACGTCATAGCCGATGCTCTCAGTCGACGAAGCTATGTGCATAGTATTCGTAATGTTCAAGCCCAGAATGATCTCGAAGCTCTAATTCGCGACGCGCAGCGCGCATGCTTCCTTGAGAATACCTTGAAAGGGGAAATGAAATGTGAAGCCGAAACTCAGTTAGTGAATAAATCAAGCGGTATCTTTCATTATCTCGACCGTATTTGGATCCCTAGTCGCAATAACCTCCGGGAGAAATTGATGACTGAAGTTCACAAATCCCGATACTCCATTCACCCTGGTGCTGACAAGATGTACCAGGACCTCCGTTCTAGGTATCGGTGGCCAGGCATGAAAAGGATATCGCTCTGTATGTCTCGAAATGCCTTACTTGCTCGAAAGTTAAGGCCAAACATCAACGACCCTCTGGTTTACTCGAACAACCTGAAATCCCGATGTGGAAATGGGAAAGTATAGTTATGGATTTTATTACAAAACCCCCTGGCATGCCTTCTGGTGACGATAGCATTTGGGTTATCGTGGATCGTCTTACGAAATCTGCTCATTTCATTCTGATACGAGAAGACTTTAAGGTTAAAAGATTAGCACAAATATATACCGACGAAGTCATTTGTTGACATGGGACGCCTCGTGACATCATCTATGACCGCGATGGTCGTTTTACCTCACGTCTCTAGGAGACATTCCAATCCGCTCTCGGCACGACTCTAAATCTCTGTACCGCATTCCAACCCCAAATCGACAGTCAGAGTGAGCGCACGATCTGCACCCTCGAAGACATGCTTCGTTCGTGCGTTATAGATTCTTGTGGTGATTGGGATTCGCATTTACCCTTCGTAGAATTTTCGTACAATAACAGTTATCAGGCTAGTATACAAATGGCACCCTTTGAGGCACTATACGGTAGAAAATGTCGATCGCCTATTGTTTGGCATGAGATTGGAGACGCACAGATCACCGGTCCTGAGTTAATACAAGAAACGACAGATAAGATCCTCCAGATACGAGACAATCTCCTGAAAGCTCGGAGTCATCAAAAAAGCTATGCCGCCACAAGCCCCTAGAGTTCGAAGTTGGAAATCACGTCCTCTTAAAGGTTTCACCTTGGAAAGGGGTGATCCAATTCCGCAAGAAAGGGAAACTAGCGCCACATTACGTGGGCCCCTTTAAGATTCTGGAAAGAAATGGTAAAGTGGCCTACCGACTTGAATTACCGGTTGAACTCAGAAACGTACACCCGACTTTCCACGTCTCAAACCTCAAGAAGTGTCTAGCTAAAGAAAATCTTCATGTACCTCTTGAAGAGTTGCAAATAAACGAGACCCTGCACTTTATGGAAAAACCAGTAGAAATCATGGATCGATAAACCAAGAAACTTCGACGCAGTCGCATTCCCATAGTGAAAGTTAGATGGGAAGGCAAGAGCGGCGCCGAGTTCACTTGGGAACTCGAAATTCATATGAAAGCTAAATATCCACAACTCTTTGTTACGTCTACTACTTAATTTCGGGACGAAATTCCCTAGAGTAGGGGAGACTGTAACAACCCGACTCTCGGGTGTTCCAACTTATCATTGTTTCATTTTGTAAATGCTTGTACTCTGAGATTCGATGATTACCAAGGGTTAACTAAACTTTTAAATGCTTTTTATATCGCTTATTTATCGCATTTAAACGTTTATTACTTAAACGCTCATCGCAACGCAAACTCAATGAGAACTCAAATGCGGAGTTATTTATGTTTTTTGTGTGTTTAAATGTTAAATATGTTATATGTGTTGACACTCGCTTAAAACACACAAACGCTCGACTCGATTTACCACGCTAAAACGCAACGCAACACAACACCTGATACCTCACTAAAATACTTAAAGTACTCGAACCAACGAACGCAACCAAACACACCAAACGAACACTCGACGCGCAAAACGAGAATTTCTAGCACGAAACAGGTCCCCTGGTACGAAGACACCACCTTCGTACAAAGGCACTACCTTCGTACGAAGGCAGCAGCTTTGTACAGAACCTGCAGCACTCTCTATAAATACCTAGCCACTCCCTCATTTCATAACTCGCTGCCATTTCTCTCAAGAACACTCCCTACCTTCTTTCTCTCTGCATTCCAAGTAAGAATCGTTATTTTTACAAGTATCACAACGATTTCCACAATGATTTTTCACGAGTTTATCTCCGATTTCGTCTAAAAATTTCTCTATTTTATGAAACCTTCACCTTTTTCATCAAAACTTCTGATTTTGCTATGGATTTACACTTAAACGAGTGTATTGGACTCAGGTTTAGCTTCCCAAGATAGAGATCTGAATATCTCACACTCACCAAGTGTTTAAACCAAGGAAAAACCATTTTAAACTCGATTTTTACACTAAAATGGACCAAAACCGACATACGCTTCGTTCACTGGATAGTGGGACGAAGTTGTGTCAAAACCATCATGAAAAGGACTTAGAAACACATCCGATTCAGGAGAAAACATAGCTCCGAACGCAAAAACAGCCACATGTGCGAGCCAGACTGGCTTGTACGAAGCCCCGGCTTCGTACGAAGGCACCTATTTTGCACAACCCAGCCCATGTTCCTATTTGTGACTCAATCGCTCAAAAGATCTCTCCGGCTCTAAGTTTAATCAGTAGCTTAAGGCTGGAGGGATGAATACTTGATTTCCCAAAGAAAGACGCGAAGAACACTCGATTTTTGGACCTGGAAAACAAACACTTGTACTAAGCATCCCTTCGCCTTCGTACGAAGACACTGGCTTTGTACGAAGACTCTGTTTCCCACTCGACACTCCAACTCGGCCGTTTCAGCACGTTGGAAGACTTTTGCACTTCTGTTTCCGTACGCAGGCTGATCCGACGCTCCTTCCACTCTCTTCCAGACCGTGTTTAGCTGTTAAGCACGCACGGTGAGTATACTCGAACCCTTTTTCGCTTAACGCACTTTTGGGTGTTACATATTTTCTCTATCAAAACACAATACACACAACGCTTAAACTCTTTTATAAATGCTAACTGCTCTCGCATGTTATACATGAATAGTTAAATGGTTGTTTGCTATGTTTACACAGGGATGACTTGCCCTACCACCCTTAGCAACAATATTACTATAGCTTGGACTCAGCACCTACTTATTCAGGGGTTGTTAAGGATTACTTACTTTACGTGCTCACTACGGTGAACACGTATCACGCATACTCTACCTCACAGTCATGTTGGTTAGCTTGTATCATTGTCGATAGCTTACTTGATTCGCCCCTTTACGTGTTACATGCTGGTTATGCATAAACGATTTATTACTATACTTATGCTAAACTTGTGTACTCACACTTACATTATTGTATTGGCTTTTATTTTAACGTATGTGACAGGTTGATGGATTGCTGCTGGAAATGGATCTAGAATTCTAGAAACCCACCTAAATAACTTGAAAGTTTTGTTATGTCTTGTTTTGTTGCTTGAGAAACTACTTAATTTTGTTTCGATTTTTTGAGAATATTTGTTTGATTGTATGGGAAATTGAACCTTATTAAATATTGTCACAATTAGTCGTTATGGATTCTCTCGAGCAACCTATTCGCATCATGCCACGTCCCGATGATTCCGCCATCGGTTGGGTTGTGACAGTGATGGAAATCAGGAAAAGGCTGATGAGAAGCAGGAGAAGTCAGCAGAAGAAGATAGTGAAGAAAAACAGGAGAAAGTTGATGCAAAGCTGGAAAAGCCGGTTGGTGAAGCTGATGCTGGTGAAACTGTTGCTGAGGAACAGCAGGAGAAGGAAGAAGATCAGAAACAGACGGCAAAAGAAGTGAAAGTGTCAACTCATGAGATAACAACTAAACCTGAATCTTCTGATGTGTTAAATAAAACTGTTGAACAGTGCAAGAAATGCATGGAAACGTGTAGTGCTTGTACTGAAGAAGATGACAAAATCAGAACTAGTGATATAGAATTTTCTAAAATCGAAAGAGTTTTCAAAGATAAATGTAAAGAAATGTTTGAAAATGAAAAGACTTTAAAAGATAACGATGAAAAGCTGACACCAAAATGTAAGATTTTAGAAAAAGAAAATGAGATTTGGAAACATAATGTTCAACAATGACTAAAGAGTGTTTGCAAAAAGAAAATGCGGTTCAATAAATGAAAAAGGAGTATGATTCAATAAACTTGCATATCATATTACAAAAGAGTCATATGAAGCTGTGAAAAGTCAAATGAAGCTTGTTCAATCTAGACTTACACAATGTTCTGAAACATCTGAAACGCTTAAACGACAATATTCAATAAAGCAAAAAGTTGTAAATTCGTATATTGAAGAAGTTGCTAAGCTTAAACGTAAAATGGTTGAATTAGAACAAGATAATAACAAGTTACATAGTTATCATGCTTCATCATTTGTTCTTGAACGTATTTTCAACATAAAACCGGATGATAACGGTTCTGAGAAAAACAAGAAAGGAATTGGCTCATAATATCATCAAGTTCTACTACCGTTTGAGAAAATTTTCAAATTCTATGATGACGAGAAGGTGGAAAAAGCTTTCAACATGATTGATCAATTGCCAGAAAATATTGACGTAACCTATTCCAAATCTGATGATACTTGTGATTCAGAGGTGGTAGGTAAGGTCGTTGAAAGTGTTTTGAAAGATGATTCTACCAAAACAGATAAGTCTGAGTCACAGGATGAAAATGATGGAAGTTTTCATGGGAGTTATCTTAAAAATTCAAAGTCTAAGAAAAATGCAAATGATGATTCGATAGGATTGGCTTATACCATGATTGGATCGGACAAATTATTCTCAGATATTGAAATCCCGATTCAAATGTGATTTTGGAAAAGATTGATAAAGTTTTCAAACTGGTAGAGATTGAGAAGTCTGAAATTGATAAATTTGCTGGCAAGAGCAAGAAAACTTTTTATAACAAACCTGGTTACAAGAAGAATAACATGAAGACTGGGTTGGGTTATAAGAAGAAACAACATCAAAAGAAAATGGCTGAAAAGTAAAATTTTCAGAAAAAAGATGAAGTTTGTTCGCGTAACAAGTTCAGAGGAAGAGAAAGAACTCCAATTTAGACGACAGTCTAATGATGAGTTCTATGCTCAAAAGAAACAACAACAACAGGTTAAAGACGTTTCAAAAAGAACATGCTTTAAATGTGAACAAATTGGACATGTTGGTCGTAAATGTCCAAATCTGAAACCTGTTGATGCTGTTAAACAGAAGTTAACCAAGTTTGAATCACAACAAACTTGGAAACCGAAACCAAAGACACCCAGAGTTGAGTCTAAACAGATTTGGAAACAAAAGGTTGTTTTTTCAAAGTCAAAACAAACATGGAAACCAAAAACATCCAAGTTTGAATCAAAACAAATCTGGAAACCAAAAATTGGTTCATGTTTTTATCAAAGAAGTGGTTCAACACGTCAAATTTAGGTGGAAAAGAAAAAGACTTATGTGAGGGAGGAAACTAATGAAAATGTTTTTGAGAAGAATGATCGAAATTATCCAGTTTTACCTGGAAAAATATATGTTCAACTACCTGAGTCTAAACAGGCTTGGGTTGCATTATTCAAATGATTGAATTGAATGTATGTGCAGGTGCTCCAGAAAATGATTGAATGTCAAATCGGAGATCGGAGCAACCTGGCACCGGAGGACGAGGATTCCTGCAACTAAAAACAGGGAGTTTGTTCGTTTCTGTACATAAATAAAATATATTAAAAAGTCTAAAAATTGGAAAAAAAATTAAAAACCAAAAATTTAAAAAATATGTCAAAAATGAAAAAAAATGTGTTTGTTTTTAAATTTGTCGAAAATCAAAAATTTTTAAAAATGTTGATTGAATATGCCGAAACCCTCACTGCTGAACAAACATGATTATTTCACAAGTGATTAAATGGTTTTATCATTGTTAAAAATCAGTGTGTTGTAAATCATGGGGGTATTTTCTGCAAAACAGAGCATGTGAAGCGGAAAATGGATGGCGAGATAAAGCTATTTGCATCGGGTTGTCAAAATTTTCTTAAATGTTTTGGATTTTAGGGGGAGTAAAAATTTCAGAAAATACAAAAACATTTGAAAATTTGAAAAAGCCAAAAACAATAGAAAATGACAAAGAGTTTTGTATAAAAAGAGGAAATGATAGTACATCAGTAGACAGTCTCAGTACGCTAAAGAATTGGAAAGATAAATGTGATAAACGGTCTCACTAATGATATGCCAGTAGCTTTTTACACATTTAGTAGATTGATTTCGAGATATAAATCTAAATATCAATATTTTACTTATCTCATGGGAAACATCTCTCGGATATATGGGTAATCCTCGAAATCTCGTTTGAGAGGTTGCCTGATTGTGAGATACTAGGTCTTTATACTGTTTGATATCTAGGGTATTATACCTGGTCTTCTGATTTTGCGTCAGCAATGGCCTAGACCTCGTATAATACTTTATGCGCTTTAATAAAAGCTTTCCCTCTGCATAAAAATTGAGAAAATATCGAAAGATATATATCAAGTGCAGTTGTAAAGAAGATCCCTAAGAGGGACACACCTAAAGTCGAGCCTTCATCTCTTTGACGGAACGGTAGTTCATACCTGAGCTCTCAAGGTCTCGCACTAACCCGGAGTACAGATATCATTATAGTATATTCACCTGTAAGACTGAATCTAGGGAATCTTGATACGGGAGTATATTCTGAGGTGAGACACGCAAATAAGTTGAGTTCTTAAAACACTAATCTCGTATCTTGAATCAGTTGAACTTTGTGTAAAAATTTAAGTGGACTAGTATACTGACAATCTAAGTGAATTGTTTAGAACTTATAGTGTTTATAGCTCAACGGTGCTAGTGATTTGTCATAAACTGATATAATCCTCTGACACGAACTCAAACAAAAATATTATCTGTAAATATTTCTTTACTGCTTTACATTACTAGAAAAATTAGAAAAAGTTTTTCAGTGTATTTTAGCATAAACTTTGAAAAATACAAAAAAGATTTTGTTTCTACGTTATTTTCGACAACCGATGTCTGAAAGCTGAGTATCAAAATCTAAGTATGCTGAACATGTTTCTGTAAATAAACAAGTTAATTAATCTGAAACTTGAGGCTTTTAAAATGAAAAATTTCAAAAACAGTTTGTAAAATCTCCAAGGTCATTAATTTGGACTTGGATGATTATCTGAGTGGGTGTTAGATACTAAAATTATCAAATACATCTGTGTTTAAGGGCCAGGCAATCGTTTAAAATTAAGAATATTTTGCGCCAGGTCACAAGTTTCTGTGAACAAACGATGTCCTATGTTGTCACATATTTGAAATGCTCCAGCTTATCTATGTTAAATGTTTAGAGCTAGGTTTTAGATCCTGAACTTAAATTGTCAAAATATTTTACAAAAGGTTTGAGACTTGCATATATTAATCCAGATTACGATCCCGATAGATGAGGCTAAGGAGGAGTCTGAAGACGAGCTTGAAGCAAGGAGAAGCTTGCAGTCAAAGAGCCAGGGAACTATCCTAGAAGGAGCTTGTAGAGATAGAACTAGGTGTCGATCCTAGAAGCTGAAAGCATGGAAGCTTAAAGCAAGGGAGAGCCTAAAGAAAGAGTTAACTGAAAGGGGGAGCAGCTGAAGCTGTAAGCAGATCCATGGGGAGTTTGTTAGAGAAAAAAGGAGAGTCTGTGGTGCTGAGAATGTCAACACTTTGTGATGACTCGGAGAGAAACAGAAAGCTATGAGATTGACTGTAGTAATATCCAAGGGGGAGTCTGTGAGTGCATAATGTCTATCACTTCCATCAATCACGTATCGTAGCTTGATCAGATGATACAAGACCGGTGCTGAACTGAGCAAAAGATAAAGTTGATATGTGTTGAAGCCCGTCCGAACGGATGGACATAAGGTCCATTCGGACGGATGCATTATATGTTCATCCAGAAAGCTACTTTAGTTATTTTAATCTATCCGTCCGGATGGTGGTCCATCCGTCCGGATGGAGGCCATCCGTTAGGTTCATACGTCCGGATGAGGGCAGTGCCTATAAATAGGAGAGTAGGGTCTTGTCATTTGATAACTTTTCGTGACTAGAGTGGGGAAACTTTGTCCAATTGATTTTGTGGTTTTGTACATGTCATATCAGTTATAGAAATCAATCTTATAATTACATCTTTGTGTCTGATTCACACACGTGATTGGATTCTACACAACTTACGTGTTCGTACGCATTCTACTGTCAAGGAATCGATCTAGGATTCGAATCCACACGCTTTGTCCTCGATGTTGCCCATCTAGGAACTCACGGATTTGTTTTTGGTTGCCCAGATGGAGACTTCCTGGATGGGTCACCCATCCTAATACTACTCCCACCTGAGTTCACTTAACTGTGGAGTTTTCATGTGCTACACAACTAACTAAGCCCAAAACACGTTGGTGATTTAAGAGGTAGGGCATGCCTTATGAACCAAGAATCGTTCCTGGCCATGGCTGATGTTGGAATTTCCTCGGTATCAGTATCGTTACAGCTATCATGTTGTAAAACAATAACGTTCCATAATTGGAAAGAAATCACCTAAACCCTAAACATCGCCATCCCCGTAAAGCAAGTCACTATTCTTATAGAGGTCAATTGATATCTCTGGAAACTTGTAAATCAGAGGCATAGGTGTGGAAAAGGGGTTGGATGCAGGGTATAGACATTACGCAACGTTTGAAGAGTTTGAAAAGCAAAAAAAAAGGTTAAATCTGGCAACCTACGGTTGATACATCAACCACGAGACAGTCAGCTAGTTTTTTCCCGGTCCCCTATGTTTTGCCTATAAATTCAAGCATCTTCCAAACTTTTTACTCATCCATTTTGCTTGTAACATTTTAAAATACACATCTAATTAAAACCTCTCTAGTACCCTTGATATTTCCACATCCAATTAAGGAGAGATTGAATATCAAAGAGCAAGAGCAAAGAGAAGAAGTTGTGCTTCAACTAAAACATTCATATCGGGTATACTCGTCGGTTTCGGGTAAACCTATTAATTTAAAAAAGATACTCGTTAGGTATACCTGACTAAAACCCGTCGAGTCTTTATCTAGTAACAACTAATCAAATAAATTAACATTATTACTATAAAGATATATCAAAAAACTAAAATGTATATAAATAAAATACCAAAATGTATATAAAAATATACTAAAATGCAGAGATGACAAAAATAGTCTATGCCCATAACCGATATATCATATATACACATACTTAAAAAATAAAAGAAATTATATTGGATATACAATCGGGTAAACATGTACACTTTATCGGGTAATCCGGTTGAGTAAACGGGTATATCACTGAATCGCAAACTCATCCTAAACCCGCGAAAAAAATAAAAACTATTCCAAAACCCAGTCCCATATCTGATTACCCGACACAAGTTCGTCCCAAATGTGTCTGATATCGGGTTTACCAATCGGGTTTGGGTCAATTGTTATCCCTACCCTCAAGTCTTCTAAAGACTCGTTCAATACGACACTATATGTTTTGTCATCTCTATAGATTTACACGAATTTAAAATATATACATAAATTTATTTCATGAACGCAAAAATAAATATGTGTCATAGCTACTACACTTAACTGTAATTGCGCATAAAATATTATTATAGTGTTTGTCTTTTCATTCATAAACTTAATTATTAAAAAATATGTTATTTTGCATGTTATCAAAAGTACAAATAAATATAAAATGGCTTCGGATATCTCCCTCTCTCTCTTCCAGATCTTTCTTTCACTCTTACTGTTCTCCCATCACGTTTACAGTTTCTCTTTCTCTTGTACGTTGAAGATGAGAAGCAGGATGGGTCACACACGTGGAAGTCTGAATGTAAATGACTTAAATGCCCTAAAATACTATTCACAAGGTTGTATTTTTAATAATAGATTAATTCCAGTCACAAAGATCGAAAAAATAATATATTATCAAAAACTTTTCTAAGAAAAGTGAATTTTAATAAAAATAATAAATGTAGGTTGCAAAACATTGACCAACTTTGAAAAATAAATTACTACCTAGTTTTGTAAATATATTAATAATTAATAATCAAATTATTAATAAAGTTGAACTTTAACTGCAAAAATATATTATATTAAAATTAAAAATAATTATATAAATAGTGTTAGACCTCATATATGTTGAAACTTTACTACAAAGGGCTATATGTGTAGACGACTAAAGGGGCAACAATGAATATTTTGTAAGATTTTACAGAACTTTGATTTAATTACTCGGATGGCCTATGTGGTTTGCTCGTATTGCACGTTTGGTTCTTAAGTTGGTAGAGTTACAAAGATGCTTTTTGTGGTATGCATGAAGCAGAGGCGATGACGTCCATTACCATCGGTGATCGTTCTACTATTGTGACTACCAATGTCTAATACCACTACGGATTTGAGATTGGTTTTGTTTTTTAAGGGGGTCTATGATGGAACACCGATGGGGTTTGTGATTCTCTTTGATTTCAACAATTTGATCGGAGATAAAGCCACTCGATTCTCCACACAAAACCATCTTTTTGTGAACTGATAATCAGGTGGGAACGACAATCTTCATATTCTTCCTACTCGGTTCTCCACACAAACAATCTTTAGAGTTCGCTAGAAAAAACAAGGTCGCCAGAGACTTTCATTAAATAACGATCTGGGCTTAGGGCTAGGGGTCGCTTTATAAATTATAAATAAAAAGGTGGACCTACTTTGAATCTTTAATGATTAAAGAGTAAAGTAAAATTTCCGTCCCTGTGGCTTACACTCGTTCTCACATACAGACCCTATTTGAAAAAAAAACAACCATTCTAGTCCCTATGGTTGTCAATTACAATTAATCAAGTCCCTGCTGTTAAATGTACGTTTAAATTCCTACAAAAGGACTATAATACCCCTAAAAGTTTCATTACCAAATCAGTCCTGCTCATTTACTTCACATATTCCTTCCAAATTCAAAGGTATTGCCTAATATAGCAAATTTCAACCTAAAGCAACTAGTTAACAATAAGTATCATTAGTAATAATAGTTTAGAGTACTCAACAGTTTAATAGGTTTCATTACCAATTCAGAGTAACCAAAATCGATGGGTTTTGACTTTCTTGTTGAAATAGTTTGACTTCTAGAACTAGAAATGGTTTTGACCTCTGCTTAGTTAAATTAGTAATAATAGTTAGTAATAACACATTATCGACCTCTGTTTAGCCAATTTCAAAATACATTTATGCACTTGGTGCAACTGAGTTGATACTTGTGGTTTTGACCGATGTTTAGTCAAACAAGTTTGAACACTTAAAGGCAAACAGGTTTGACTTATACACTTAACCAAGGTAAAACACATGTTATCTAGCAGAACATCCAATACATGTTCATTCCAATGTCCAAAAGCAATTACAGTTAAAAGCAGACATGTTAGACTATCACATGTTTATTCCAAGGTCTAAATCCAAAACTATCAAATAGATAAACATCTAACATCCAATTCATGTTATCTATTGTTAAAACACATCTTATCTAAGCAAAACATCCAATTCATGTTACATAGTTTACCTAAGCAAAACTTCCAATTCATGGTCATCACATGTTTAACTATCTTAGGTTCATTCGATGGTTAAACATGAGTATCTAATGTTCATTCCCTGGTCAAAACAAACATCCAAGTCATGCTTGATCAGTTTAGACTATCTTAGGTACTTTCCATGGTCTAACTAAATATGCATCATTCAATTTAAATAACAATAAGCATAGTTAAATAACATCATTCATTCATCATTGTTAAATATAATCAGTTATATATCACTGTCACATACCAAAACATGGGTTACCCCTGATCATTAATCCCACATACCTAAATTTTGATTAACCCAAAGTAACCCATTTTAACTATTCTAGGTAATCTAATGATAGTTAAATACTAATAGATAGGTAACACTGATCAGCAACGATAAAAAACCAATAAATGACCAGGCCAAAATTACCCATCTTAACAGTTATACTTAGGCTAATAGATATGCATCATATTTACAGCAAAAGATCCACCATCGTCTTCATAGTCAACAGCGAAAACAAAGCTCCACCCGGAAGCCCCTTCCCGTCCTCATAAAGACTCGGTATTGGATCCTGATATGTTGCTCCTGGACCCTTATTCCAACTACAATTCCATGAAAAACATACTACATTTCAAATTTTATACAAGACATGAATCACAAAATCCATGTTTAAAACCAAAATTGACACAGTGTCGTACCGATAATGTGGAAAGTAATGAGAATAACAACGTATTGCCTCATCCCGTCAACGATTAGACTTAATTTTAGGGTGGGTTGGTCAGAGTTGTGATGTCGTCAAAGTTGTTCATCAAAGCGGGAGGGTTTTGGGGAGCAAGGAGCAAAATGTTGCTTATGAGAGAAATTTAAGGATTAAAAAGGTGTACAAGGGTCAGATTTGGCTGAAATTACTAATGGATGGTCAACTAATGGAAGTTTAAACTAGGGACTTGATTGATTGCAATTGACAACCAGAGGGACTGGAATGGTCATTTTTTTACAAATAGGGTCTGTATGTGAGAACGGGTGTAAACCATATGGGCGGAAACACTCATGATTAAATAACTTTATAATTGATTTGCTTATTAGCTTGGGAATAAAATAAACATTTTACATGCGTTTAAATGAAAATTATGTCACCGTCATCAGTGTTACAAGATGCATACCATATGGAGCATCTTTATAATTCTGGACCAAGCGTGGAAGAGGGTTAAAGCACAACGACCATTCAGTTAACTTCAGAACGTTTAATATAACTTAGTGTTAGACCTAGACATGTTAAATATTTATACTAGAGATACAACACTTGATCCTTTTCAAAGTTAGACCGCAAACTTATCAACCAACATGGACCATGTTGATACACGATGTCTAAAGCCTACGTCATAAGTCTAGGGTCTGTTTATGTCAAGTATGTGAAGTATAGGGGTCTAAATGTAAAAGTTAAAGTTATGTTTAAAGGTTTCGCTTCAGGAGTCATGATGTAAGCCTCAAGCGAAATCACATGTTGAGATTTCGCTTGAGGTATGTTGAAGCGAAATCTTATGCCTATATATAGGCTAGTGTTATTCTCAGATGGGAAGCATCCCGAAAAGTTGTAACGAGGTGCTGCTGGTTTTCCAAGTCAATATATAACAGAGAACAAGTGTTAAAAGTGAATCTCTTCTGTTTTTCTACTCTTTTCTACTGATTCTAAGCTGTTTAGATGTTTCCGCCATCTAAATAGTGTAAACACACTCAAATTGACTCATTCAGTCGGTCAAATCGATCCTACAATTGGTATCAGAGCCAGTTATGAGTGTGTTCACTTGAATCAGTTGGTTTTTACTCACAAAAATTGATTTCTGGAAGAAAACACGGACAAAATGGACTAAAATTTTCACAGAGTGTGTAAAAGTGTGTTTTAACAAAGCCTTGAGAATTTCAGATTAAAACTTGGACTAAAACTAACAAAAATGACTTGAAAAACAGATTTCGCTTGAGCGAGCAGTTTGATTGTTGATATTTTGAAGCGAAACTATGGATTTCGCTTGAAATAATCTGACTGCTTGAAGCGAAATTGTGCATTTCGCTTGAAAAGTTGGTTTTTGACTGAAAAGTTGGTTTGAAGCGAAACTGTAGATTTCGCTTGAGATCTTGCTGATTGAAGCGAAATCATATTGTGTTTGAATTGTGAGTTTCGCTTGAAATCTTCTGAGGTTTCGCTTGAGAGTTCTTGTTTGTTTCGCTTGAAGTGTTCAAGTAATTTCGCTTGAGATTACTGATAGTCCATAGTGTACGTGAACTTGTTCGATAGTCTGATTTTGTGAAAAGTGTGTGTGTGAAAATTTTAAAAAATTACTCGGTAAATTTCTGAAAATGGAAAGCCAAGATTTTTACAACATGTTTTCGGGAGTTGGTGCGGTACAAAGTCCAGCTAGCATCATGCAAAATGTCAACTTAGAAAACGAATTGGGAACAATGCAAAAGCCTCCCAAGTTGATGAACATAGATGAATATGCAGGATGGTCAAGCAGATTTAAGAACTGGGTTCAGGCTAATCATTTTGAATGTTGGATGAAAATAGAGAAAAAGTATGTTCCACCAGTTGATGGTTTAAATAACAAGAAGAATATTCAGAGCCTGACAGAATCAGAACAGAATGATTTCAAAGCCGAGAAAAAGATGATTAGTATTCTCCAGCAGGCTATCAAAGAAGACATTCTAGTATTGTTGCAATATGAAGATAATGCTCAATCTATGTGGTTTGCATTGAAAGCAAAGTTTGAAGGTAGTGATTCCATGATCAAGAATAAAAAGGCATTGTTCAAGAAAGAGTTTGACATTTTTACCAGTATGAAGGGTGAAACTACAAGGCAACTAATTGAAAGATATTGTCATTTGGTACTTGAGATGAATAGATTAAAGATTGAAAAAACAGATGAAGAATGGATTGACAAACTAGCTGATGCGTTACCTTATGACGAGTGGGGTACATACCTGATGATGCTAAAGAACAATTCAGACTTTGCAAATTACAATCTTAGCCTATTCATAGAAAAGATTGAAGCTCATGAGTTAGAATTGCTAAAGATCAAAAAGATGAAATCAGCTAATGTTCAACAAGATGTATCGTTGTATTACAAAAACAACCCTACAGCTTCAACAAATCAAAGTCCAAAAATACAAACAGGGTTCATTGCTGATAACACCTCAAGTGTTTCTTCAAACACTCTTCAATCTGGAAATTTTTCACCATTCGCAAATTGTGATCCAAACTTTAAAGCTCAAGAACAATTTTCACCTCAAAGCTCTACAAGTTCAAGTAATCAGGCTTATGTTTCTGGGGTGCATTGCAATATCGCGGTAAATATTAAGAATGGAAATGAGATTACTGAAACAGCCGCGAAACAACACATTGCATTACTTGCTTCCGTTCTAGAGGCTTATGAAGGATTAGTGGCGGGTAGGATTGGTAATCCTGATATGACCAAAGAGGATTACGACCAGATTGACCCGGAGGAGCTTGAACTGATTGATATAAAATGGGGCATGGCAAGTTTGGTTAGAAGAGCACAACGGTTTATGGAGATCACAGGCAGAAACAGTCTCTCAGGTCCTGATCAGAAGTTGGGGTTCGATAAATCAAAAGTTACGTGTTTCAAGTGTAAAGAACGTGGTCATTTTAAGAGAGAATGCCCGAATCGTGAAGTAAACAATCATCAGAACCCTTTCACAAAAGATTACTACAAGCAAGCCATTTATCATCGACCAAATCAACAGCCTACTGTTCAAAGACCACAAATTGAGAATAAACCAGAAAAGGCGATGATCGTGAATCAAGATGATGAGAAGGTAGCTGCAGGGTTTAGCTGGGATAAATATATTCCCGATAGCAATGAACAGGCTATGATGGCTGAAGTTGTGGAAATTTCTGAGATAGTGTCTGAACCGGAAACAGTTACTGAAGATGTGTCTGTGGTTGTTGAAGAAATTCCTACTGAGAATGTAATTAATGTTGAAGAAATAGCTGCTGAAGTTCATTACTCTCAATCTGAGCAGGAGGTAATAGCTAGTTCTTTGAGATCTATCATGCCTCCTAAAATTTTTGAATCTTTTGCAGGTTTCTTTGAAGAACCGACGACTGGATTGTGTCCAAGATATGAGGAGAAGAAAGAATTTGTTGAAGAAATGATCGATGTGACAAAGGAAATGACCGAAGACACTTTGAAAGAAATTGCTGACAAGGCTCTCATGGCGAAACTGAAAGAGGTAGACACAGAACTTGTGAAGTTCGAGTCTGTCGGTATCAAGTCAGTTCAAAAAGAGTCGGATCAGGAGTCAGGAATTGAGGAGGTCAAAACTGAGAAAGTGTCTAAGTCAGAGTCGAAAGATGTCGGTAAACAGGAAGTGAAAATTGCTCATGAAGCAGAGGTTGTTGAAAAATTGGATTCAATATCTGAAACACCATGCCAAAAGTGTTTACAACCGTGCATGGAGTGTCTTGAAAAAGACACTAAGTTTCAGGAATTGAAAGAACATGCTGATATGTTAAAATTTGATCTAGGACAAGTTAAAGAAGCATATGATACACTAGCTAGATCAGTTAAAATGATTAAAGAAGAAAGTGTTGAAAATGATAAAGCCACAAAATTAGCAAAAGCAACACTTTTTGATAAACAAGTGGAAGTTAATTTTCATTTGGACACCATTGCTTCATTAAAAAGGGAATTGGAGTTAACAAAAATTGAAAATGAAAGAATTGATAAGAAGTTGATGAGTTATGTAGCATTTTCATATGTGATTGAACAGATTGTCCCAAAACAACTTGATGAAACACCAGTCTTTAAGAGTGTTCCACCCCCAATGTGGAATCATTACACACAGAAATATCCAGATGGGGTGGAAGCTGCTTTGAATCTCAAATTGAGATCAATTGAGGATGATTTGCCTGAAAGCATCGATGTTACATTCTCTGCATCTGACACCGACAACGAATCACAGGTTATCAAAACCGTTGTTGATCAGGTGTTAGATGAAGAGATTGATAATTCTGAGAAGTCAAAATCTGAGAAAAGTGTTACAGATTCTGAAGATGAGAGTAATTTCTTGGAACGGTTCATACCGAAATCGGACAAGAGTGCGAATGATGATTCGATTATGGTAGTATATACTATGATTGGAACAGACAAACTTTATTCTGATTTCGAGTATCCTCTTCAGAATGTGAAAATTGAGAATGTTGAGAAAGTTTTTAGGATGGTTGAAATGAACATTGATCAGGTTAATAACAAAGAATTCTTTTCAAAATCTAAAAGGCCATTTGTTACAACACGTGTCAACAACTTTGGGAAAAAGGAATGGGAAGGTAATGATAACAAGAAAAATGGTAACAACTTTAAAAACAAAGGAATTGGTTTTGAGAAAAAGTTGGCTAAGAAGGTTGTCAAGCCAAAAGATAAAATGAATGATGTTTTTGTTGCGGGTCCAAGTGTTGATGAAGAAAAGGAATACATTTTTAGTCAAAAAGCAGTTGACGATTTCAATGCAGCAAAGAAACTGAAAGAAGCGTCGTAAGAAAGTTGCAAAAACGCAATTAGTTGATGAATCAGAAAATGAAGCTGAAGTAGAAGCTAATGTTGAAACTGAAGCTGAAATCAACATTGAAGCTGAAACTGAAATTGAAACAAATGTTGAAGGAGATATTCATTTTTCTCCAAGATCTACAGAGTTTTTGAAAGGACTTTCTGAATCTGTTCCTGAACAAAGTAAAGCTACTGACAATGTAGAGATTGAAGATGTTGATGCAAGTTCTTCTAGTTCTTCTGATGAAATCATTGATGAAGTTGTACGTCAAAGAAGAATTAAAGAAGCAACTGAACAAGAAAAGTTGTTAAAAAAGAGAAAGAGACAAGAGAAAGATGATGCTGCTTATGAACCTTCACCGGAACATGTATCTGAATCACAAACTCCTGATAGTGGTAAAAAGAAGAGAGGAGCTTGAAAGAAAGTTGCTCAGAAGAAGACTCGAGTTGTTAGTCCAACAATCAAGATTCCAAAAATTGTCTTGAAGAAGAAAACAACTGAAGGAACCAGTCAATCTATACCACCATCTGAACCTATTCCACCTCATTCACCACCACATCAAACTTCATCACCACATTTCTCACCACCACATGAACAACCTATTTCTACTTCACAATTAAATATTCAAACACCACCTTCTTCACAACCTATCCTTCAAACCACACCTGGTTCTTCTAGTTATAAAACTTTTCCTGGAGTTCCTGAGAATGTTTCTCTTGATGATATTGGAAATATTGCTTTTGCAACAGATGAACAAATTATACATGTTGAAAAGAGAATTGATGTTGTAGCTGATGAAAACAAGAAGTTAGCAGCTGAGTGTAAAAAGATGGAAAATCGTGAGAAAATTCTTGAATTAAGAGTAAAGGCAACTGAAGCTGAAAACAAGTCTTTGTTGAAGAAATTGGAATCTAATGAAGCAGAGATGGATGTTATGAAAGTTCAGATTGCAGAATTGCTAGAAGAAAAGAAAGATAGGGATGAACATCTCAAGTTCTATGAGTTAAAAAATCAAGAGTTGGAGGAAATTAAAGCACGAAATGAACATGAAAGCAAAATGATGAAGAAAGTGTTGGAAAAGTTGGTGGGTACATCTTTAGAGTTGAAATTTAATGAAATTGTTCGTGATGAAGAGAAAGCTAAGAAACAGGCTGAAATTGATAAGCAAATGAAGGATAAGGGAAAGGGTCCTGAAATTGAAGAAAAAGCTATTATTCCAGTTGATGTTTCTGAAGATATCATTCTGAATGTTCGTCCTCTTTCATCAGTTTCTGGTATTTTTGATGTTGATGTTGAAATTGATGATCTTCTTACTGGAGAGAATGAAGAGGATGATGAAGAAGATGATGACGAAGATGAAGAAGAAGATGCAGGAGATGATGTGATTTCTGCAAGTAGTAGTGATGATGATGATGGAGATGATGATCAAGATCAAGGTGCTTCTGGTCTGAAAATTTCTGAGAAAACAACTGAAGAAGCAATTGATGATTTATTACAAGATGATGCAAATGTTGAACATGATAGTGCAACAAGTGGGGGGGAGCGTGGTGATGATCAAAATGTTGATCAAGCTGAAAAGTTGATTCTTAGACTGGATACTTATCGAGAAGAAGGAGAGCATTTTCATAATTATTCGCTGGAAACCTTAAAAGAAATGACTCGAAGAGATCATCCAGAGTTCAAGTTTGATTTTGAAGAAGAAATGAATTCTGATTTAGAAAGAGAGCTGAATGAGTTTGATGCTGATCATTATGATGATTATGAATTTCGATACGTTGAAGATGCTGATCTGTATGATCGAGTAGAAGTTGAAGACTGGGAAGATGATGAAAGTGTTCATGAAGATACTTCTCAGTTGCCTACGCTGATGGAATTTTTCTCTGAAGAAAATCGTGATGAGTTGAGGAGAAAAGTTGCTGAAGTTCTTAAAAACTTTAATTCTGATGGTACAAAGAAAGATCTGGATAAAGAAGAGAAAGAGAAATGGTTCAAGGTCAATCATGATAGAAAATTCAAAAGACCTTTGAAATATTATCAACGGGATCAAATTATTTCTTTGGGAGATATTGTTAGTTGGGGTTTTCTACCACACGTGAATGCTTATGCAGTCAGAAGAGAATGTGGTGTTCAGTATTTCGAAAAGTTATATGATCTTATGTCACTCCCATGGTGGGATGTTGAAGAGTTATCAAAGGTAAAAGCTTTGGAATATCCTGTGAGGAAGAATGACATTAAAATGTGGGGTTTTATCAGATTTCAATCATTGAAAGAATTCAAATTTTGGAAGCCACATCGTCCAAAGATTATTCCAAGAGTTAATCCTGAAACTGGTGTTGAAGAAAGAATTCTGAATATCAAGAAGCCAAAGACAATGAAGATTATACCAGTACCTCCAATGGAACAAGAATTCTATAAAGGGTTTATGCATTGGGTATATAGTTGTCTGTCTACTGAAGCAGCGATCACTTATCGAGCAGGAGGTGAACTTAGAGAAATTCGTGTTTTTGATCCTATGTGGATTGTTAACTGCTCGGCAAAGGATATAGAATGTCTTTTCATCAACAAGATTCATCATTCGCCAAAAGATAAAGATCTGGCGATGCAGTTTCAGAGAGTCGTGAATGTGTGTTTTCAGAAAAATATCAATTCTGGAACAAAATGGAAGTCATCATGGTGGGCTTTGGAGGAGAAAGTCAAAAGGAAAGCTGAAAAGGAACGTAAAGTTCGAGAAGATAAAGATAGATATCTTCGGGAGACATTTGCTCAAAGGCAAGCTGCTGAAGTAAAGAAAAGAGTTGAAGAAAATGAAAAGCTTAGGAAGTTGTTGTCGAGAAAACCTAAGCCTAGAGAAGAAAAGTTCAAGTCCATGTGAAGACCTAGACTGAAGACTCCGGCTATATCCAAGGGGGAGTTTGTTGATACACGATGTCTAAAGCCTACGTCATAAGTCTAGGGTCTGTTTATGTCAAGTATGTGAAGTATAGGGGTCTAAATGTAAAAGTTAAAGTTATGTTTAAAGGTTTCGCTTCAGGAGTCATGATGTAAGCCTCAAGCGAAATCACATGTTGAGATTTCGCTTGAGGTATGTTGAAGCAAAATCTTATGCCTATATATAGGCTAGTGTTGTTCTCAGATGGGAAGCATCCCGAAAAGTTGTAACGAGGTGCTGCTGGTTTTCCAAGTCAATATATAACAGAGAACAAGTGTTAAAAGTGAATCTCTTCTGTTTTTCTACTCTTTTCTACTGATTCTAAGCTGTTTAGATGTTTCCGCCATCTAAATAGTGTAAACACACTCAAATTGACTCATTCAGTCGGTCAAATCGATCCTACAGACCATTTATATAATTTTCACATTATAAATTAGCAACACTTCGTTGCATTGTGATGTTGTACCCCAAGCATGGGGAGTTTTTCAAAAAAATTTTGATTTTTCACTTTTAACCCAAAGATTTCATATTTTGTATTTTAACCCCTTTTAATTTTTTTTTTACTTTTAATTCAAAGTTTTTCATCTTTTTATAATTTAGCCAAACACTTTTTCAGTTACAACTTTGGTCCCCCGTACTTTTTATCTTTCGCAAGTTTTTCGGTTTACGTTTCGTTCTTGATTTTGTGAGTTAACACGTCGTAACATGCATGTGAGGTTCAACGTTTTTTGATCTATTTTTTCACATTTGACAGGCTCGTTGCAACATGTCCATTTTTTCACATTTGACAAGTTCACCACAACAGGCGGGTCCTAGATCGACTTAGTTATTATATTCTATGTTTTATGTTTTTGTTTAATTTCTTTGCATTAACACACTGTAACGGGTGTGCGTGGTTCAACGATTTTAAGTCTGATTTTCGTTCGGTGTAAATTTTTCCATTTTATCTATTTTATTTTTACGAGTTTTTCCGATGTTGAGAGTCGATGTCGGTGTGGCATTGGTGCTACTTAGCATCGCTTTACGAGCGTCTTTAACCTATTAAATTTTGTACTAGTATTTTGTTTCGGTTTACCCATATACTTCCTTTACTTAAAAACTATTTTTTTACGTGCATATTTTATGTATGTGTAGGTATAAATATGTTTTGTTATACATTTCGACGTAAACTAGTTTTAGATACGGCTCAGGTCAAATATGATACGTTTTCGTTTAAATAAACCATTTTCACGTGCATATTTTTATGTACGTTTCGGTATAAATTAGAGTTTTTCTATGTTTCGACGTAAACCTTTTTTGGGAAATGGTTTAGGTCATATATAATATGTTTTCGTGCTTATTTTATGTATGTTTCATAAATTTTGTTTCGAATCGAGTGGAGTCAAATTATGTTTTTCCCTTTTTTTCAAAAGCTCTAATTAATCCCTTTTAATTACCCGTGTTAGTTTTTCCTTCATACCCGTTACGTTTTCTATTTATGAGTTAGGTCACATATAATACGTTATCATTGTACGATATAAATTTGATTTAATTTATGTTTTGATCTAATCGCAATGCTTATACATGTTACATTGAGTTCAATTGGATACGTCGAAACACGTGTCTTTATATGGTTAATGTATCACATAACGGTTGGTGTCGCCACCCCCGATCCCTTATCTGTCCTGGGAACGGGCGGACGCGATCTCAGATTTTCGGTGGTATCAAGTGTTTAATCTTGCAGCGGAATTTACATCAGGACCGTAGTTAGGAAATGTTTATCAGAGTAAAACCACCATATTTGATATTAATAATAACATGGGCAAAACCCAAGTTTCATATTACAATACATTTATAGAGATAAACCCTATTTTATTGAATTTAAAACATCGTTTATTAGGTAACTTTTATAGCCACATTTTTCCCAAGCCTTCAGTGCTCTCCAGCTGGCTTTTTACTAATTGGCTGTCATATTGGGTTACCTGAAACGCGTTTTAAAAACATTTGTCAGTCGGAAATACTGGTGAGTGAATCCCAGTTTAATCAAGAAACATTTTATCAATTAAAACAGTATTGAGAGCGATCACATTGTTTATGTTTACACAATTACTCCATTTAGTACTATCAATCCACTGACTTGTGGGTCATATTACACATTGGCTAACTCATTGTCCAATGGTAACGTACTGTCACCCTTGACTTACTACTCACAGTGTAGTAAATTTTGTATACAAAACCCCAACATACCGGCAGTAATTGAAGAACTACAAAGACTCAACCACCGCTTAATTACATTGTAAAACATTTAAGGTTTTGTAAAACATTACAAAAAGGTTAACAAAAAGTGGATAAACTCACAAAAAGGTTTACATAAAAAGAAGGATTACTCACTTTGTTATCTTAGACTTCTTGTAAGGATTTCCTAGATATAATCTATAATTTATACAAATGTATATTGGTTAGTATCATAACCCTTTGAAATTATTAATGATACCCTCCCCGAGACAGCATTCCAACAACTACGTCGGGCAGAACCACGACAGTTGTTACAGAACCCTAAATCAATCGGGCAGCGTAACTATTTTGAAACCGGGGTTATAATACATACAACGGAGCAGAACCTCGCTAATTAGGGGTATAATACCCGACTATAATGCCTCTAATTTAGAAAGTGAGATTGAGAAATTAAGAATGAGCGACGGAAAATGAAAACCTGTTGCTTTCTTATATAGTGCTGAAATTTAGTCCTCACGCGGCCCGCGTAAGGAATAGACAAGGGTTACGCGGCCCGCGTCAACCCTGGTCAACTCTATAGCTTGTCCCGGTCACCAAGTAGACCCGCCACGATGACGACACGTGTCAGCTCAGGATGTCTCCGCGTTTAATGATCTCTCGCGGCCCGCGTAAGAGTAAGCTAAAGCTTACGCGGCCCGTATCAACTTAAGAAATCAGTGAAGTCCGGTCTCAACCTTGATACCGCCCGCGTGACATGTTGGGGTGAGTCTACGCGGCCCGCCTTAACTTATCATTTTCAGATTTTTATTTATTTTATATGCTATAATATATTTCGGGCTCGGTTTTCACATACGGGGTGTATTATAAGACATAATGGGACATTTTACAGTATACTAAGGTGTCGGAAATATTATGAGGGTGTTGGTTTTACCGAGGGTTGTTACATTCTCCCCACCTTGTTTTAGAGCTCGTCCTCGAGATCTATTGAAACAAATGCGGGTATTTCTTTTGCATTTCTGATTCAAGCTCCCATGTGTACTCTGGTCATCTTTTGGAGTCCCACTTCACTTTGACTAGAACTAGTCTCTTGCGTTTGAGATTCTTGACTTTCCTGTCTTCAATTTGTAGAGGTCCTTCTACTAACTTGAGTTGTTCATTTACCTCTATATCCTTAAGAGGTACTATCAATGATTTATCAGCTAAACACTTTTTGAGATTAGATACATGAAACACATCATGTATTCCTACTATTTCCTCTAGCAGTTGTAGCTGATAGGCTACAGGTCCTATTTTTCTAATAATCTCAAAAGGTCCAATATATCTGGGACTTAGCTTTCCTCTTTTGATAAATCTTACCACTCCTTTCCAAGGAGAGACCTTCAACCATACTTTATCTCCTACTTGAAACTCCAATGGCTTGCGTCGGTTATCGGCATAACTCTTTTGTCGATCACGTGTTGCTTTCAGTCGTTCCTTGACTTGAATAATCTTGTCAGTTGTTTCTTGCACTATCTTAGGTCCAGATAGTTGCTTTTCCCCAATTTCTGCCCAACAGACTAGGGTTCGACACTTTCTTCCATAAAGTGCTTCGAATGGTGCAGCATTGATACTTGTGTGATAACTATTATTATAACAAAAATCTATTAAAGGTAAGTGATCGTCCCAATTACCTCCAAAATCAATTACACAAGCTCTAGGCATGTCTTCCATTGTCTGAATTGTTCTTTCGCTTTGTCCATCCGTTTGAGGGTGATAAGCTGTGCTCAATTTTAACTTGGTTCCCATTGCCTTTTGGAAACTTGACCAAAAATGAGAGGTAAATCGACTATCCCTATCAGAAACAATTGATAAAGGAATGCCATGTAAAGAAACAATTTCATTTACATATAATTTAGCTAATTGTTCCATACTGAAAGTTTCTTTCATTGGTAGGAAATGAGCTGACTTGGTTAGCCTGTCTACAATCACCCAGATTGTATCATTTCCTTTCTTTGTTTTGGGTAATTTAGTAACAAAATCCATTGTTATCAATTCCCATTTCCACACAGGCATTTCTAATTGCTGTAACAAACCTGAGGGTTTCTGGTGTTCAGCTTTGACTTGTGAACAGGTTAAACATTTAGAAACATAGGTTGCTATGTCTTTCTTCATTCCTATCCACCAGAAATTTTTCCTTAAATCCTGGTACATTTTATCACTTCCTGGATGCATCGTATATTTAGATTTATGGGCCTCTTCTAAAATACGATGACGTAGGTTTCCTAATTTAGGTATCCATATTCTCTTTTCATGGAATCTCCAAATTCCATCTGTTCCTTATTTTAATTCTTTCAGCATACCTTTTAGCTTTTCGGTATCTTCCTTGATTACTGATTCTTGTGCTTCTCTTATTTGATCATTTAAATCTACTTGCAGATTTAATTTAAGAGAACGTACGCTTTTTGGCTTTTCATGATATTTTCGGCTTAAAGCATCTGCTACTACATTTGCTCTTCCTTCATGATACTGAATATCACAATCATAATCACTAAGCATCTCCATCCAGCGTCTTTGTCTCATATTCAACTCTTTTTGCTTGAAGATATATCTTAAACTCTTATGATCAGTGAATATGGTAAACTTACTTCCATAAAGGTAATGTCTCCAAATTTTAAGAGCAAAAATTATAGCTCCTAATTCTAAATCATGAGTTGAATAATTCTCTTCATGATTCTTAAGTTGTCTAGATGCGTAAGCTATAACCTTTTGGCGTTACATCAACACACATCCATAACCTAATTTAGAAGCATCATAATAGACTACAAAGTCTTCAGCTCCTTCTGGTAATGCTAATATGGGTGTATGAGTTAATCTTTGCTTAAGAATTCTAAATGCTTCTTCTTGTTTTAATCCCCATTCAAACTTAACAGATTTACAGGTTAACTTAGTTAAGGGAATGGCTATTCTAGAGAAATCTCGAATAAATCTTCTATAATAACCGGCCAATCCTAAGAAACTTCTAACCTCGGTTGGTGACTCAGGGGTTTTCCATTTATTAATTGCCTCAATCTTTGTTGGATCTACATGAATTCCTTCATGATTGACTAGGTGTCCAATGAATTGTACCTGTTCTAACCAAAATTCGCACTTAGAGAATTTAGCAAAAAGCTTTTCCTTTCTTAACAAACTAAAAAGTGCGTGCAAATATTTTGCATGATCCTCTTCATTCTTAGAGTAAATTAGAATATCATCTATGAAGACAATTATGAATTTATCCAAATATGGCTTACATATTCGGTTCATCATGTCCATAAATGCAGCTGGGGCATTGGTTAAACCAAATGGCATAACAGTAAATTCATAATGGCCATACCTTGTTCTGAAAGCGGTTTTAGGAATATCCTCTTCCTGTACCTTTAACTGATGATATCCTGACCTTAAATCGATTTTAGAGAAAAATCGAGCTCCTTGTAGTTGATCAAACAGATCATCGATTCTCGGTAATGGGTACCGATTCTTAATCGTGACCTTGTTCAATTCACGGTAGTCAATGCACATACGCATTGATCCGTCTTTCTTTTTAACGAAAAGTATCGGCGCTCCCCATGGCGACGAACTTGGCTGTATAAATCCTTTCTCTAACAATTCATCTAATTATTTCTTCAATTCTTGCATTTCTGCAGGTGCCAAACGATAAGGTGCTTTGGCAATTGGTGATGTTCCTGGTAGCAGGTGAATTCTGAATTCAACTTCTCCGTCTGGAGGTAGTCCTGGTAATTCTTCTGGAAAGATATCTGAAAACTGTGTCACTACTGGAATGTCTTTTAGTTCTTTTCCTTTAGTGTTAGTGATTATAGAAATCAAATAAACTATAGAGCCTTTTCTTATATAGCTTGCAGTTTTCATCACAGAGATGCATTTTGTGGATCTAGAGGGCTTATCTCCTTTAATTGTGATCGTTTTACCTTTTGGTGAATTTACTTGTATTAACTTTTGATCACATAAAATACTGGCTTTATTGGCTATTAACCAATCCATTCCTAAAACAACATCGAATCCTGCCAGATTCATGGGATAAAGATTTGCAATAAATTTCTGATTTAAAATTTCTATTCTTGCTCCCTGCAAGATTTCAGAAATCCTAACGGTTTCTCCATTAGCGGTCTCTACTAGGCATTCTAGTGGTAGTTTAGTTAATGACTGATTTAGAATTTTGCAAAATAGTGTATTAATAAAACTTTGGTTTGCACCAGAGTCAAATAATACTTTAGCAAATATATCATTAACTAAAAACGTACCAGTTATGACATCTGGAATCATCTTGGCTTCATCTGCTGTCAGAACAAATGCTCTAGCATTTTTAGTACTCTTGTTGTTTGTAGCTGGAGCTAATTTCGGACAGTTTGGCCTGATATGACCTTTTTTCTCCACAGTTGTAGCATAATCCATTACTGGATTTCCTCTTGCAATTTTCTTCCTTGTGTCCTGGCATCTTGCAATAATTGCAGAGAGTGGAGCATTTTCCCGAATGCTTTTTCTTGCAGACCTTGCAGTATGGTGCAGAGGTAGAACCCATATTCCTACGATTAAAATTTCCAGAACGAAATTCTTGAGTAAGCCTTTGCGTTAGGTTTCTCCTCTGGTCTTCTTCTCTAGTACGGATTAACTCATTTGTCAAGGTATTTGCTAGTTCTACAACTTCTTCTATAGTTTGAGGTCTAGCTGCCTTGACTACATGTCTAATCTCTCCAATTAATCCCTAGATATAACGGGAGATTAATACCAGTTCTGGTGAAGCAAGGGTTGGCACTATTCTAGCATATTCAAAGAATAACTTCGTGTACCCCTTACTATCCACTCCATTCATCCTAAGATTTAGGAATTTGTTTGCTATCTGTTCCTTTTCATTAGGAGAGCATAATTTTCTTTCTACCATATTCCTAAATTCTTCCCAATCCATACTATAAATCCTATCACTTCCTCTAGACTGAAGGATAGTGTTCCACCATTCTAAGGCTGCATTCCTAAAAAGATTGGAAGCAAACATTATCTTGTCCTCTTCCGCACATTTACTTATTTTCAGAACAGCCTCAGTCTTTTCTATCCAGCATAGAGCTGCAATAGGTTCTTCATTGCCCGAGAATTCTATTAGTTTACAGGACCAGAATTCTTTGTATGAACAACCGTAAGGCATGGTTCTTCTTCTTTTGGGAATGGGCAATCGAAGTATTGGTCCATTGTTCACGCTGTGTTCTGGTTCAATTGGTCGCTTACTGCTATGTTTACTTTTATTATTTGCTTCTTGAACCGTTTGAAGAATAAATGGCATTGCATCTATAATTCCTTGTGCCACTATATGTTAGATAGCACTATTATCCATCTGGTTTCCATTGTTATTGATGCTTGGATTTTCATTAACCACGTTAATGTTACTCTGGTTATCGTTATTCAGATTTCCTTGATTTTCTTCGTCGGCCATCTGAATTTTAAACATTTACCCCATATTAATATCACAAGATAATAAGTAATATCATAATTCACATGACACGCAATCTAGCCAAAAACGTCGATCATTGCGACTTATACTTTATTTTCATATACTATGCGTCTATTACACACTAGTACTGAAATAAAGATTACAATACCAACAGAAAGAAAATTACACTAATAGTACTATGCATCCGTACACACATATTTTATTTTATTTTTATTTTATTATATTATTATTATTACTACTATTTCCTCCATTCTCACATTCAAGGATATGGATTTATCCAAAAATCCATATTGCGTTCATCGTATTTCCATACGAGACGCTCTCCCACCTGACGCATTCTCTCACTGCTTTCTAAAATTTCCTCCCCGAAAGTCCTAAGTTCCTGCACGTTTTCTGCACTCATTGGGGGTGCAGGTTCTCAGACTGGGTTTGGAATCTGGGGTGCGGGTTCCTGGCATGGGGGTGAAAGTTCCTGAAATTGGTAAGGATCCTCTAAGATCTCCCTAATGTAGTTATTATGGTAATAGAGATCTAAAGGGTCCATACCTGGGTAGGCTTCTATGTTCTATATGGGTGGGTATTCCTGGATAGGGTAACGTTGCACAAAGTCCCTATTATCGTCCCACCAGGGGTCGTAATTTGGGTCTAGGGGGTTTGGTGCAGGTACCCTAGGGATTTCTTCTGGGTTAAAGTCATGCATCTCCACTTGGTTATCAGGAATTTCTATCTCCATAGGTTGTTCGGGGTTTTGTGGTTGTGGGGCTACTAGTTGTTCCAGACTTGGGTCAGCAGCAGTTGTAGCTAGGATATGGAAATTAGCTAGACTTCTATTAAGCATATCCTATGTATGGGCATCTGTCTCTCGCTTAGCAGCCGCTAAAACTCTTTGTTATTGCAACTTTCGCATTTTTTTCCTACGAGCAAAGGCTTCCTAACTGAACCATCCTCGTTTCTTATGAGGGAATGGCTCTTCTGACTGAGCTCTAAAAGCAAACACTCCTTCTTCCTGATCAGCAGTATACCCAGAGAGGGCAGGCTGTGAAGATGTACCTTCACTCCTAGGTGAATCAGACAACTGACGATTTATGTCTGAGGGTCCTTGATCACTCATACTGTAAACTAACAGATAGTCAAATAACACATAACAATTAAATACAGTTATGCACGTATTTTCATTATTTCCTAACACAAAATTTAGAATTTAAGTGTCAGCAGAACACTTCTTTGGCTCAGACCAGTGGCTAGGCTCTGATACCACCTTCTGTCGCCACCCCCGATCCCTTATCTGTCCCGGGAACGGGCGGACGCGATCTCAGATTTTCGGTGGTATCAGGTATTTAATCTTGCAGCGGAATTTACATCAGGACCGTAGTTAGGAAATGTTTATCAGAGTAAAACCACCATATTTGATATTAATAATAACATGGGCAAAACCCAAGTTTCTTATTACAATACATTTATAGAGATAAACCCTATTTTATTGAATTTAAAACATCGTTTATTAGGTAACTTTTATAGCCACATTTTTCCCAAGCCTTCAGTGCTCTCCAGCTGGCTTTTTACTAATTGGCTGTCATATTGGGTTACCTGAAACGCGTTTTAAAAACATTTGTCAGTCGAAAATACTGGTGAGTGAATCCCAGTTTAATCAAGAAACATTTTATCAATTAAAACAGTATTGAGAGCGATCACATTGTTTATGTCTACACAATTACTCCATTTGGTACTATCAATCCACTGACTTGTGGGTCTACGCGGCCCGCGTAAGGAATAGACAAGGGTTACGCGGCCCGCGTCAACCCTGGTCAACTCTATAGCTTGTCCCGGTCACCAAGTAGACCCGCCACGATGATGACACGTGTCAGCTCAGGATGTCTCCGCATTTAATGATCTCTCGCGGCCCGCGTAAGAGTAAGCTAAAGCTTACGCGGCCCGTATCAACTTAAGAAATCAGTGAAGTCCGGTCTCAACCTTGATACCGCCCGCGTGACATGTTGGGGTGGGTCTACGCGGCCCGCCTTAACTTATCATTTTCAGATTTTTATTTATTTTATGTGCTATAATATATTTTGGGCTCGGTTTTCACATACGGGGTGTATTATAAGACATAATGGGACATTTTACAGTATACTAAGGTGTCGGAAATATTATGAGGGTGTTGGTTTTACCGAGGGTTGTTACAGTTGGACTAATCCATTCAATGTTTATGATGTACTCGCGTCGCAATGCGGGTGGGTCTTAATGCTAGTTAACTCTAAAACTAAACAAAACATATAATGAATATCTAATCCAAATCAGGGAGGACCATTTTTACCAGGTAGCAATACTGTACCAATACTGTATTGCACCGTATTGAGCCGATACTGACCAGGAAACATTGGTATCGGTATACATTTTTATAGTTTTAATTTCGGTAATAGTCGGTTTTTGTATCTTTTTGGTATTTTTGGACTATTGTCTATTGGTCTCGAAGTGTACCATACGTTATAATCGGTACAATATTTAATTTGGAGTAAACTGCCATTTTGGTCCCTGAGTTTTGGTCAGTTTTGCCACTTTAGTTCAAAACTCAAACATTTTGCATCTGGGTCCCTGTGGTTTCAGTTTTATTGCCATTTTGGTCCAAAAGTGAAATTAGGTCATATTTATCTTATAAAATCATATTTTTTTGTCTTTTTTCTCAGGGGCACAATGGTCATTTCATTTTCATTTTATTTAAAGCTTTTATTAAAGGGACTATTTGTGTAAATAGGTTTGAGTTTTGGACCAAAATAAAAAATTTATATGTTTTTAAACACACACCTGCAACACCCTGTATTTTCTTCATAGCCTCACCACCACCACTACCACCACTGCCACCAAAGCCTCACCACCACCACCATTACCACCATCACTACCACAGCCTTAGAATTTCTATTCTCTGTTCTGATTTCCGGATCTAACCTTCTCTGATGTTCGTGTTTCTTTATCGGAGATTTATTTCGCCAGATTCCGATTTCAGTGATGATCAACGAAGATGTTTTTGTCCTCGGTTTGTATGTATCAAGTGTATAGATTGATTATTATTCGATTTCAATTATGAATTTTGAATTTGAATGTGGAGACTTGCGATTTGAAAACAAGGGTTCAAATTCTTTGATTGGACTTGAAAAACTAAACATTTTTTGATTGATCAAGTGTTTTGGGTTCTTGCTTATGGTTGTATCGAACAGAGTTTTGGTTTGCCTTTTATTATTGCGATCATTCTTGCTATTGTCGGAATAAATTTGGTTCTTTGATCGGAAAATAGGGACAAGAGTTTTCTGTAATTCCAGGGATGATCATAACAGGGATGATGATTTCTGGTTAGATCCGGAAATCAGAACGAAGAAAAGAAATTCTAAGGTTATGGTGGTTGTTGGTAGTGGTGGTGAGGCTGTGGTGGCTATGGTGGCAGTGGTGGTGGTGAGGCTATGAAGAAGATACAGGGTGTTGCAGTTGTGTGTTTAAAAACATATCAAATTTTTATTTTGATCCAAAACTTAAACCTAGATACACTAATAGCCCCTTTAATAAAAGTTTTAAAAAAAGAAAAATGAAATAACCATTTTGCCCCAGAGGAAAAAGACAAAATAGCAGGATTTTATAAGATAAATATGACCTGATTTCACTTTTGGACCAAAATGACAATAAAACTAAAATCACATAGACCCAGAAGCAAAAAGTTTGAGTTTTGGAAAGTGACAAAATTAACCAAAACTCAAAGACCAAAATGGCAGTTTACTCTTTAATTTGTGTTTTTACTTATTTTTTATTTATGTATTTTTAGCATAGTCACTAAATAGTAGTATTTTTAGGATTTAAAAACTTTAGCTTATTAAAACAAAAGAAAAAGAATATAACTTGATATGGTAATAAGAAAATAGTATAAATAATCAACAATACTGTTTAAATATATAATAAATAAATATATAAACACAGAAATAGTAGAATTATATAATATCATCATAATCATAACTTGAAATATAGAAAGTAGGGCTGTAAACGAACCGAACGAACACGAACAAGCCTTGTTCATGTTCGTTCGTTAAGGAAATAAATGTGTTCACGAACGGTTCATGAACACTTACCGAACGAGATTTTATGTTCGTGTTCGTTCATTAAGGAAATGAGCGTGTTCGCGAATGGTTCACGAACACAAACGAACACAAATAAATTAGGCGAACTGAACGAAGGATAAAGATAGATGGCCCAGAGAGTAGCACTCGAACTTGAATCCCTTATTGTGCAACAGAGGTTGATCGTATTCGTGGATGTAAATAATGAGAAATGAAAGGGAAATGATGCATAAACAAGGTGAAAGTGAGTTTTCTAGTTTAATTGTTAGGGAAATAAAATAAATAAAAGTTTAATAATATAAAAAGTACAAATAAAATATAAGAAAGTACAAAGATCTTCAATTAAAACACAAACTTACAAACATAAACGAACGCAAATCAACGAATGTTCACGAACACGTTCACGAACACCTTACCAAACGTTCACGAACACAATCGAACGAACGAGACCTTTGTTCATGTTCGTTCATTTAACTAATCGAACAAAATTTCTTGTTCATGTTCGTTCGTTTATTAAACGAACGAACATAAACGAACTTCCTGCCGAACGGTTCACGAACTGTTCGTTGAACGTTCGGTTCGTTTACAGCCCTAATAGAAAGAAATCAAACTTGGCTCTAACTTTAGTGGTCTATGTAAAAAACCAACCAAATATACTTTCTTCAACTTGTATCATCAAACTTCAACAGGAGAGATTCATGAGAGGTTAAAATCTCTCTCTCTCCTCACTCTCTCTCTCTCTCCTCTCACTGAAACCAACATAACAAGGGTACGACTGTTTAGGTGCTTTATAATTATTATTCTGAAAATCAACATCCTTGATAAGAGCAGAACAAGCAGCAGCTGTTACAAAGCAAATTGATTATACTTCTGCAACTCATTAACCCTCCATCACTTCACTTTATAAAGCAAATAACCTCCACAAAAAGCCTTGACTGCCTCCCTCCCCTTTCAACTTCTATCCAGTTTCATGATCAGTTTCAGTAACTTTGCCTTTATATTTATCTTTAGATTTAGATTCACTTCCTCTCATCATCATCATCTCAACAGTTCTGTTCTAATGAGGTAAGAGTTCTAGAGAGAGAGAGAGAGCATGTACTAGTGTGTTACTTTTCCTTGATCATCTTTTTCCTCCATCTTTTTCCACAAAATTTTCACGGGTGTTAATCTTTTTAGTCTGAAACTTTTTATTTTTGCATGAATTTTGACAATCCTTTTTCTGAAATTTACTTTAATTTTTTTTATTTATTTAGGGTTTATAGCTTTGGTTTGAAGTTAAAACACTATTGTTAAAAAAAAACTCAATTTTTGTTTTTGCTACTTTGTTCCTCTACAGGAGCATCTAAGCAATTATCCAGCTCCAAATCGTTACCGAGATATAACAAGTTTAGCTAAGAAATATGGATTCATACGAAGCAACACGAGTTGTATTTACCCGGATCCAAAGTTTGGATCCGGAATACGCCTCAAAGATCATGGGTCTTCTGTTAATTCAAGATCACGGTGAAAAAGAGATGATACGTTTGGCTTTCGGCCCCGAATCACTAGTTCAGTCAGTGATACTTAAAGCTCGGAAAGAACTCGGCATTTCTACACCTTCCACACCATCAACTCCGTCGTCTCCGTCCCCGTTTAGTTCGCAGAGTCTTTCTCGACAAAACTCTGCAAACTCGACTGGTTCGAGGATAGTTAACGGAGGAGGTACGAATCTCCCTTCGCCGTTAAGTATCCCGAGCTTGTCGAGTTCTTGGACGAACTCGAACTTATCTGATTTTCAGCCGGCAGATGAGAGCCGGCTGAATTCATCAGCTCCGCCTTTCTACGGCGGAGCTGGAGCTGAAGAGCCTGATCTGATAGATGAGTTGCAAATTCAAGACCAGCTTTCGTTTCTCAACGATGGGTCCCCGAGCAAATCCGGGGAGTTCTACTACCCGGATTTGGTCTCGCCGAACGGAGGGGGCGGCGACATGTTTTCGCCTTGGGGAAGTGGTGGTCCCCACCGGCGAAGCTCATCTGTGAATGATATTTGTTTAGGAGGTGCTGGTGAAGACCCTAGTGGGTGGAAACCTTGTTTGTACTATGCAAGAGGGTTTTGTAAAAACGGAGCTAGCTGCCGCTTCACCCATGGTGAAGCTGATTTGTCTGCTGTAACGGTTGGTTCTTTGAGTAAGCTCGACGTGATGGAACAGTGTCATGAGCTTCTCCGATCTAAATCGGCTCACCAGCAGCGGTTACTTATGGCCGCGGCAGGTGGTTCTCCCAACTTCCCGTTTCCAAATAGTCCGAAATCGATGAACTATCTTCTTCAGCAACAATCCGATAGTCCGAGGTAAGACAATTATCTAAAAACCCTGTTAGTTCCACAGATTATAACTTCAGTTTATGGTTGTTCGTAGGATGGCAGCTGCATTGATGATGGGCGAAGATATGAACAAATTCGGCCGCTCAAGAAACGAGTTTTCGATGGGGATGCTTAACCCGGGTTCTCGGCAAATCTACCTAACTTTTCCGGCGGATAGTACATTTCGCGAAGAAGATGTATCCAATTACTTCAGGTTTGATCTCCTCGCCCGTTTCGATTATAAAGATTATCAGCTTCGACAAAGATGATCATGGTTTCATATACTTTGTTTTCGTGTTTTATAGCATGTTTGGCCCGGTTCAAGATGTTAGGATCCCGTACCAGCAAAAACGAATGTTCGGGTTCGTGACATTTGTTTATGCTGAGACGGTTAAGCTCATACTTGCGAAAGGTAACCCGCATTTCGTATGTGATGCTCGGGTGCTGGTGAAACCGTACAAGGAGAAGGGTAAAGTCCCTGATAAGTTCAGGAAACAACCTCCGCCACCGCTGGATAGTCCCACTGGATTTGATTCTCCACGCGATCCTTTTGATCTGCAACTGGGTATGCTCTAGATTTTCATCTATGAATCGTTTGATGAATCTTGAGCATTTGTTGTTTGGATTCAGGTGCGAGAATGCTGTACAACAGTCAGGATTTACTATGGCGGAAAAAGTTGGAGGAGCAGGCGGATCTGCAACGTGCAATCGAGCTTCAGAACCGGCGGATCATGGATCTGCAACTTCTTGACGTGAAACGATCCCACCACCACCACCAGCGCGCCCTGTCCACCGGTGCAGCCATTCCGTCACCCACCTGTTTCTCTCCAAGTTATCTCAACCACCCGTCGGTTTTTGGTTCCCGTAGCAGCTCCAGTCCTGATTCTGGTAATGTACCAGTTTGTGAGTTGCTAAAATCGAATGCAGAAGCTGTTTTTAACGACTAAACGAATCGATTTTTTTTTTTTTTGGTGCAGAGGATGGTTTGATTTCAAAAATGATGACTCCTGTAAATGTGAATGGTGATGAACCTTTAGAGGCAAATTTAAACCTGGAGAAAGAGAAGGAAACAGTTGAGTTAAAAGATGAAACCAGCAACGGAAAATCAAGCCCTAATCATGAAGAAGAAATTGATTTGCCTGATAGGTATTATAACCAGTGTTTAATCATAGCTTTCAGAACCAGGCATATAACTAGTCCGGTTGTGTGTTTTTGAACTGCCTTCATGGCCAGCTACCGGTCCGACTTGATTTTAATTTTTTTTTTCCAACCAAAATCTCATGTACTGTTTTGTTTAATAATTTTTATTTTGTTTATTTACGATTTTATATATTTTGTTAATATTACAAATCCAGCAAAAGATGTATTGTTTTCCATATTTTATTCCAAATTAGTTATATTTTGAACTTTTTAATTATTTTATATGTGATTTGGTTTTTAAAACGGGTCAGATCAGTGAGAACCGATAAGGTGGCTGATCCGATTGGCAGTCAGGGGTTCTGAAAACATTGGGTATGAGCATATGGTACTTCAAGAAAAACCATTATGATTTCACAAGATTTTGTTCAACATTTCTAAATTTGTGTATACCATTGCATTGCAGCTTGGAGCACAATCTCCCCGATAACCTTTTCGCTTCACCGAAAGCATCAGGAAACTACCAAACCGTCTTCTCGAATGACGATAATACCCCTGTTTCTTCCGCTCCGATTTCCACCAGCAATAGTAACTTAATGACCTCCCCGTTGCTTCCTGCCAGCTCGACTTTGGATTTAGCTTCACTCAAATCATGTTACTTTCAGTTTCCTAGGTACAATTCGGTTCGTTTTTCACCCTAATAATTAACCTTTCGGTTCATCACTGGCTAACCACATTGGCTGTGACGGTGCAGGTTTTCCTCGGGTCATGGTGCCATCGGAATGTAGTTCGTAATTTGTGTTTTATAGCTTCCTTAGTGTAGGTAAGATTATCGGGAACTCCTCGATTCTTGTCCGGTTTTGTTCATATGTTTATAATTCCTTATGGTTTTTACAGGAAGAAGATGAATACATGTAACAAGAAAGGATTACCCAGATGAGATGTTTATTAAAATCTTCAATACCAATAACCACCACCGCCACCGTCAGTCACCGCCGCAGCGAGCCACAGTTGATATTACTTACTACAATACAAAACTATATAGATAAGAAAGAATGCAGTAGAGGGTGTGTTTACTCCTTCATCTTGTTGTAACCCTACATCATTGTAGTTGAACTAAAGATACCATTACCATTATAACAACCAACCTTGTCATAGGAGTAATAGGAAAGAAAAGTAAAAAAGTGTATTTAGTAATAAAGATCCGATCCGCTTGTTTTGTCAGGCTTAACCCGGGGTTTCATACCCCTGGGATCTGCTCGTTTTGTCACCGGGAACAAGTTACATCACTACCCCTAAGTCTAGTGTGCATTTCTTGTGTATTGCATGTGATGGAAGGGGTAAACTTGTAAATTCATGTGTGATTGGGTGTTTTGATGGTAGGGTGTGTGTGTGGGGGAGGGAGTGATGTGGTAGGTGTATTTTAGTGTTCAAAAAAGATAGAAAAGAAATACTGGCATTTATACCACATGAAGTTAATGTTATTATTATATTATGTATGTTTGTATGTATACATCATCATCATGATCAGGCTGTGAAAGGGACATGACATTGAAATAATGACAAAACATAAAGATTTTTTTATCTTTATTTTATTGTTATGTTGTTTAAAATATTGTTGTTTGGAGCATCTTTTTGCTTGTACTTTAGTTTTAGTTTTAGTTTATCTACTTTTCCAAGTGGAATAGTCAAATCTAGGCTAATATATGCCATGTTCCAGTGGTATCATGCGGTATATAATTAAAAAGATAAACACAATTTAAAATAATATAACTATACTGTGTTAATTACTTTGTGTTAGTGGACAAATTGGTTTGAATTGAATTGGTTTGATAAGGTAATTGATGAAGCTGAATACGATCTGTATGAAAATTACTTGAATTTAACCAAATCATAAATCGTTTAATCCATGGGTTATGAACTTGTTGCAATAAAGTCGTAAATGAGTCGAGAACATGTTGAGTGTTAACACAAAAATTATGCGTTTCGGTGTTGGTCGTTTTTAATGATTCTAGTTTCAAACAAATCGAACGCACTGATAGTACAACCCGGACACATTTATTTACTAAATGGTTTAGACTTTAGGTTACATTAAGAATAGAAATCAAATAATTTTTATATCATATTTGTAAAAAAAGTTATACTTTTTGTAGGGCATGTTATAATTATATCTTCTATGCTGGCGCAAAAAGCTATCATCCAAAGTTCTTAGGCTAGAGGGTGTGGGATAACCCCCCTTGGGGCTTTATAATGACACCTCAGCGCCACGTAGACGCCACGTCATTCAGGGGGCTTTATCACGCCCCCCTTTAACTTACAGGGTGTGGGATGGAGCCCCCTATTAAACAAAATTAAAAAAAAAAAGATTTCATTGGTTGAAATGGATGTGGGCCCCACCTGAACACCTCTTCCTCCCCGTTACCATGATGGAGCCTTGCATATGGCGCCCCTGGTTAAATTTGAAGGTGTGGGGTGGTGGCGCCAGGCGGCGCTATAAGGGCTGAGGTGGCAGGGTGGCGCCCCCCACACCCTCCGGCCTTATTACGAACCAATACTTTTTCGATCTATGGAAATTATTTTAAAAGATGCTTAATTTTCTAATGCACAGAAACGATATTGTATTCTCTAAAGTTAATAAATTATTTTTATATATTTTTTTCCATTATTTTTGATGTGTTGGTATCGTGTAAAGGGATTTATAAAAAACAAATCTAAGGAAAATAAAGTTAAGACAAAGAAGTTAATTTACAGTTTTTAGATAGATGTGCGGGTAAGCTATTTTGATCTTGAAGCAAACGAAAAAGAAAGTTCAACGAACACTGCTTTGAGATGAGCCTAGTGATGATTCTGATCTTGAAAGAGTTGAACGTGGTGAGAAGAGCAAGGCCGATACTGCATATGTTTCTCAAAACATTGAAGCAGAAGCTTTTGGAACTAGTGGAGATGTTGAAGTAGAAGATAGTCAAGAGACTAAAAGTGACAGTGATATCAGTCTGACTAGGATGGCACCGACAACTACTAATCCTTGAGCTCGTCATGAACAGAAGAACAAACAGAAGAAGAAGGGTAGTGATGATGAAGAAACATACGTTCCTTCTGATCCTGAAGTTCAACAACTTTCAAAAAGAAAGAAGAGCAGTGCAGCTACGTCAAAGAAAAAGACTAAATCACCATTGGCGAAGAAAGCACACAAGAGTACAAACAATTCTGTCAAAGATAAACCTGCTAGTGCTACAACCGTTGAAGTTGAAATTGAAGTTGAGCTAGTGATTTGTATTCAAACACCACCTATTACATAACAACAAATGCCTTCAACTCCGGTACAACCGACAATGCCACAGCAGCAACCACAATCTGCTCCCAGATCTCATCCAACTCCACAACAACAACAAACTGGTCCTTTTACTGGCAACTATTATGATGATTTTCCAGATTTTGGTAATTTGGATATTAACTTTCTTGAAGACCATACTGAGAAGAAGAGTAAAAGTTTGGAAGAAAGGGTCAAACAATTAGAAGCTGAAAATATGAAATTGGCAACCACAATTACAACTCTTCTTGCAAAGATTGAAAGGTTGAAGAAAATATCTGCTGATCATGAAGCTGACAGAAAGATGAAAGATAAAAAGTTTGATGTTTTTTACACTGTGTTGGAAAAAAGGTTGGGGATTAATCTGGAAGATGAATTCAACAAAATCGAGATCAGAAAGATGGAAGCTCAAAGAGCTGAAAGGGAAAGAAAAGCGGCTGCTGAAGCATCTAGTGCTAGTAAAGGTAAAGATAAAGTGGATGCTATGCCGGAGATCACACCAGTTGACATTAGTCAGTATGTTCTTGTTGGTCAACCAGTTGATGTGCCTTATAGTGACGAAGAAAAGAGAAGGTTGGCTGAGATTGAAAAAAGGAAGAACAAGAATAAGAATGATGAAGATGAAGAAGATGATCTTGATGCTGATCTTGATGATCCAGTGAATTATGGTGATGATCTAGACGATGATGATGGTGATGATAATAATGATTTGGGTGGTACGGGTTTAAGAATTGAAGGAAAGAAAATGACTGGAGATGATTTGAATGAGACGAGAATCAGAATGAAGAACAAGATGATACTGTTCACGATGCAAATACTTCGGGAATCTTCATTGACGTTACCCCACTAACGGTTGTTCCCGAAAGTATATTAACTAAAACCATCTATTTGTGTCATGATGTGGAGGAAGGGGAGTATGTCCACAACTATACACGAGAAAAAATTGCACAAATGATGGGTGTAAATGACGATTCTTTCAACTTTGATTTCAAAAAAGAACTCAACAACATCGACATTTCTCAGTCTGAAGCATACGTATTCAAAGATATTTCTGAGGCAAATGATTTTGATAAAGTTGTCGTGGAGGATGATTCTGATGAAGATGAAAATTTCAAATATTCTGGTGAAGGATCATATGACTTCCCAACTTTCCAAGAAATGTTCGCTGATGATACAGAAGATTTGTTGAAGAGAAAAGTTGAAGAACGAGTGAAAGAAGGTGTTCCTCCGAAGCTAAGTAAAGAAGAATTGTTAGAAGCTCGGAAACAATGGTTCAACCATTACCTAAGGAACGATAATTCAAGAGACCTTTGGTGTTTTTTTACAAGACATCCAGATGCTTCACTGGGTGATGTTCTATCTGGGGTGGATAACAAAACTGAACGTGATTGGCATTAAACGTGAGTTTGGAGTTCAATACTTCAGACATCTTGCTAATATAAAGACTCTGCCATGGTGAGATGTGCACGAGTTATGCCAAACAGAATGTATCAATCACTTTATGAAGCCGGGAGAACAAAGGTTGTGGCAAATTATTCGATATCAAGCAAGACATAACTTTCTAGATTGGAAGCCACATTATCCGAAGAAAGTTACAACAATAGACCCGGCGACTAAAGAGAAAGATGTTACATTGCATATCAAAAGACCGTGAGCAATGAGAAATATGCCACTTATGAAGCTGAAACAAGATTTTCATGAAGAGTTTAAAGGGTGGCATTTTGATCCTAAAACGGTAGAAGCGGTGATTGCAATGAAATCTAAAACAGATGGAACGTGGAGAGGAATTCTGTAACACCCCAAAAATGGGTTTGGTAATTTAAACCCGGTTAATATAAAGGAACGGGTAAAAAAAAATACCGTTAGGGGTAAAAGTGAACCCGTAAATAAATATCAACTAGGAAATTATGTTAAGACATTAAAGTATGCAAATGGATACTTAACCATATATATTTAAGACTTAATACTTGAGGGACCAAATGTGCATAAGTTGAAAGTGGAATAATGAAAGTTAAAATATCTAAACACAACACATACATCAGACGTATGTGTGTGTGTTCGACATAGGTGAAGCAAGAAGAACAAAACCCTAATTGCTACTAATCCATCAAATTAGAAGAGAAATTGAAGTGTAAATCGATGCATGTATCCAGATTTATGATCCTCTAAGTGTGCTCAACATCAAGTAAGTTGAATTTTATGCTTTAGTGATGTTTAATGATATGGGTTATGTGTAATCCATGGATGTATTGCGAAATTAAGCATGAATGTTAGTTAATTTCAACATAAGGAAGTCGTAATGTGCTTGATTTTGACTATATTGATGGTTTGATAAGAAACCCATTTGAAATTGTGAGGATATGATTAGTGATGATGATGTATGTGTTGATTCTTGATATAGTTTGATGAGTAAGGTTAATATATGCATAATGATGTCATAATAATCTGAATATTTGAAGAATTCATGTGTTGGTGATGTTTTGCCATGACTTTAGAAAAGATTTTGTAGAGATGTGCTTAATAGGCTTGTACATTTCGCTAGATAAGTAGTATGCACATAAGGTGTTCGATGAAATGCTTGAGCTGAATTGATTATGTATGAATATGAAGAACTTTAGATTTAAAAGATCTAATAATGGCGTGGAATATGGATATGAGTAATGAGCGTTAGAGTGAATGATGTGAATGCGTGTAAATGATGTATAATGTGAAAACTAAATGCAAATGTGATACACCCTTTAGGGTCGAAGAAAGGAGGAGAATCAAGTCAAGCGAAAGCATTAGGAGCGCACGACTTCGGTAAGTTCTTATGAACTTCGTTTAATCTACCAGTAAGTTTATGAATGATATTAATGATATTATGAATTCCTAAAATTTTCCGTTGTAGATTAAAATTGATTAGATGCAAGAAATTATACTTGAAAAAGGTTTTAAAAATTGATGTTGTAGCGAATATGAACCAACCCGTCTAAGTGGGTTGAAATGATTAGTGGAATGATTCTCATAATGTTTATATATTGACTTGTTCATAACGGGTCAAATAATGTAAGCGAACTCCGAACTTACCCTTTTGTTTGTTGATGTATTTATGATATATGGTAACTATTGAAGGTAACGTAAGAAGATATGAATCGTTGTTATTACTAAGTTAAGTTTTAGTGGAAATGGGTCGGAAGTGGTTAATAAAGAGAATTGATTAAGTTTGGGTAATAAAGGGAATGTACATAATGGATTATGCATAAAGATGAGTTATGTGTGTTCGAGGTCATGTTCATATGAAAAGCCGCTAATGATACTAATCGTTTTCTATTGAGAATTAATGTGAAGCATAGGCAGGCTAACAAATGAAGTAAAGGTTGACTCTGCAATTCGATGCGAGTGGTCGAACGGATGGATGAAGGAGCTAGTATAAGAGAAAGCATGATATGTGGACGCTTTATTATGCATGTGTTAATGTTTTTTTTTTTGTATTATGTTACCGGTTACTAATGTTGAGGTTGAATGTGATAACTGCAGGTTGTAAAGGGTTATGGAGGTTTCATCAAGAATTGCACGCGGTTGAAGATCGAGTCAAGATATGGATTGTACGTGGGTGTGTATGTGGTCACTTAATTGGATATGTGTGTGTTAGTAGTTAATCAAATTTTAGAATGGGATTAATGTATTTAAGTTAAGAAAGAATATCATTAAAGAAATTTTAATTATGTGTTTTCCGCTGCAAATTTTGGGTTTAAACATTTAGGGCGTTACAAATTCGGATTTTAGATCCTATGTGGCTAGTTACTCTGTCCAAGAAGGATATTGAATGCTTGAACTTTACGAAGATTTGGTATAATGTGCCAGACAAGACACAAGCGATGCAATATTAGAGTGTGATCGTAACGTGTTATGCTCATGATACACTCGGGCAGAATGTGGGAGACTAAATGGAGAGATCTTGAAAGGAATGAGTTTCTAAAAGAAGTAAGAAGAGATGAAAGGATTGAGGCTACAATGAAGAAAGCTGATTTCATAGGATTGTAATTCATGATGAATTAGCCTATTCCTACAGACCAGACTCCGATTCCTAGTCAAGAACGAAGGAAAAAGCCATACAAGAATTTCTTTGTCCAAGGGTTCGAAAGAAGAAAATAATGTTATTGAAGAATGAAGACAGATCGAGACTGCAGCAACATCCAAGGGGAGTTTGTTGATGCATAATGTCTGTTGCCTGCGTCATCGTATCGAGTCATGAATGCAATAGGATTGCATGTTAGATTAATTGGAATTTTTAGTGTTTAGTTTCTTTTGTACGGATGTGAATTAGTCAATCCGTATGAATGAACATGTGTTACTTCGCACGAATAGGGGAATGTCTATTCGTACGAAAGGATCAGTATCTCATCTGCACGGAATAGTTTGCCTATATATAGGTGTAACACCCCGACCGTGTATAAAACAACCCTCGGTGGAATCGTCAGGGAGTCATGTTACAAATTGTTTCAAACACAGTGTACTTAAAGTTTTGTTTCATTGATTATATATATTACATTGTCTTGGAACCTAAACAAAACATAAACAGTTGTCTTAAGATTTTAAGGTAAAACTAAGGCCCATGTCCATCCTACGTGTAGCATGCTTTTGCAATCATCAAACATTCATACTTGAAACATATGTGAAAATAACGTCAACAATGAATGCTGGTGAGTAACATAGGTTTTGTGGTCAAGTTCATGGCTTTGAATTTGTACTGCAGTACCTTGTCCGACTACGAGAGTCGATGAGTGAAAACTTTGTAACAAATTTTGTATTTAAATGGGTCTAGTATTGCAACATGTTTTACCAACTATAAAAGTTGGTATTTTTAAAAGAAAACCTTGTAACCATGAAACTCAACAAAAATGTTTCTTTGTGAAAATGTGTAAGTAACCAAAAAGTTTTCTTGTAAATTGCATGGTTTATATATATATACACATACTTGAAAACCCATTATCATGTTTTGTATAAACCAATTGTCATGTTTAAAACCAGTCGTCATGTATGTGTAAACCAATCGTCATGTATAGTTCGTCGGTCAAACTACCAAAGGGTTCGTCCATAGTTTCACGGGTTCTATCATTCCCTAGAGGGTACTTCCTCAAATAATATCAGAAGCGGGAATGGGTTGTTAAACCTATAACGCTTATTCCCTAGTGGGTTCTTCCTAAAATAATACCGGAAGTGGGATCGGATTGTTACACCTATAGCGCTATAATATACTACCAGTCGGCTTGTCTAAAGTTAATGAATGTTCTCATATCATAGATAATGCACCAACAAGTTTCGCACATAATTGAAAAGCATGTTGTCTTATGTATATTGTTATATATATAAACCATATATAATAGTATTTTGTAAACTTGGAAAATTTATAGTAGGCACATATGAATCACCCCAAAATATTTGAAAACGTAAAAGAGGGGAACTATGTACTCACATTGAAAATCATTATGTATATATAAATGCCGTGTGTCTGAGTGTACGGATTTTTAATGTATTTTTAGTACCTTTTTAACCTTGAATCAAGCTTTAAATTTGTAAAACACGATATAAAATTATCACTCGCTACAACACGTTAGGGCAAGTGCACCCATCGTTGGCGTAGTATAGTGATGCTAAGATACCGAGGTCGTCTAAGGACATAAGAGCTTTTAATACCGGAATATCGTCGATGTCTAATCTAACCAAATAAGGAGAAAATTTTTGTTTTCAAATGAATAAAAATAAAGAAATAAAATAAATAGAAATAGATAGACAAGATAGAATCACTTGGATCCGACTCGTCATTTATGTACCCTTTGATGATTTCATCGCTTTGGGTTTTTTTAAGAGATTATCTTAGTTATTGTGGCATGTCCCTCTTTTGGAGGCAATGCTACCCTTAGCCATATTGGTCTGAGTCAGCAGGGATACAGTTCCGCAAGGCCGGATTATTGAAAGATAATTAAGTAAGCTATTAATGCAAAAAGAGGCATATCCCTCTTTTGGAGGCAACGCTACCCTCGGCCATATTGGTCTGAGTCTGTAGGGATACAGTCCCACAAGGCCAGGTTAAAGTTTTAATAGTAGTTAATTTATAAGGGATTACAAGTCGTTCTTACTTCCCCTATTTGATGCTATCTGCCTCAAGAGAAGTCCTAATAAGCTTGAATCAGGTCCTCATAGGATCTATACACTAAACGAGGCAAGACTTTACCCAACCACCCTTCTAACCCCTTCCAGGCAGTTAACGCGCTTTATATAGATTGTAAAGACACGAATGAGTGAATCAACAAAACATGAAGAAATAATTGAATAAAGATCACCTTCAATATAAAAAATAGTTATTAAAGTCATTAATACATACCCAATTAAAAAGTTACCGAAGACAGGAAATCAAAAGTAATACATAAATGATTTTGTCTTCACCAAGTGATGTAAGAGATTGGCCAAGCGTTGCCTTTGTTTGACAAAAGTCTTACTATCGATCTTGGATCCCGAGACTACACACACACTCTAAGGATGGATGATGGATGAAAGTGGTGGATGATGGTGGTATTGTGGTGGTGGAGTGGTGGCAGGTGTGAGAGAAGTGGTTTGCCAAGGGATGGTTTACAAATGAGCCAAGCACCTTGTTGTATAGCTGAAAACAGTAGCTTCACACAGCCCCGTGCCCATCAGGCACGACCCCGTGTCCTTCCCTTCTTTGTCTTCATTTAATGCTAGTGTCAGTTCTTTTGCACACACGGCCCCATGTGTCAACGACACAGCCCCGTGTCCTCTGTACTTGTACGAATCCAGATTTGCGAATCTGAGAGTTGACCACAGCCCGTGCTTAGGAGACACGACCCCGTGTCCCTTGTCGTTTTCTGTTTGTCTTTATTCTCTGGGAATCTTGGATAGGGGCACGACCATCCCGGCTGGCACAGCCCCGTGCTTGGCTTCTGGTCTTATTATTTTTGTCTTTGGGGTGAAGCTTGGAGGGTCAGTATAGTGTGCCAACTTCTTTTCTTCGTATTTATGTTGGTTTTCGTCGGTAATTTGTTCCTTTTGTCTGTTTAAGCTCTTTTAATCCCAAAAATCAAAAGTAAACAAATAAATGCACTTTTCCAATATTAGTACTAAAAATGGTTGTTTTTATACCTCATTTGATATGATTTATATGTTGTATTTTGTGAATATCAATAATCAATATATATTGTTTTGAAATCTTGAAAATAGTAATAGGCACATATGAATCACCACAAAACATTTGAAAACGTAAAAGAAAGGAACTATGTACTCACATTGAAAATCATTTTGTATATATAAACCATATATATTGTTTTGAAATCTTGAAAATAGTAATAGGCACATATGAATCACCCCAAAACATTTGAAAATGTAAAAGAGGGGAACTATGTACTCACATTGAATTGTGGATGACTTGCTTAATTGTGTTTAGCAAAGCTCAAGTGTTTCCTAATATTTTTTTTTGAATAATTATAAGTTAGTGTATAATGCGGTTTAAATGGAAGATCAGATAGTAGGGGTGAGCAAAAGCAACTACCCGACCCGATTAATAACCGACCCGACCCAATACCCGATCAGCCATAAAATAATTACCCGATATGATACCCTATAATTTGAGATCGGTTTCGGTTTTCTTATGAGTCGGGTTTGTCGGTATTCGGGTACAGAACCGACCCGACTTCTATGTTTTGTAAAACTTTCAGTCATCATCTTCATCTACCTTCTTTCTTCCTCTCTTCAGGTTAGATCTCTTCACTCTGTTCTCATCAACCAGATTTCAATATCTCATATTGTCAGATCTGCGCATGATAGCGGAATCACGAGTATCTTATTCCCGTTTTAATTTGATCGAATTGAAACATTTTGTGTAGGCTATGATGATTTAAACTTATATACCATCAAACTCTGAAAGCTTCAAGCTATTTTGATGAATTTCAACATTACACTGAGCCTATGCTTACGATTTAAACAATTCTTTTTTAATTGAATTAACCTGTCAATAGTTCCTTATTGATTTGATTTTGTTAGTGAATTTTTGTTGATTTTGAGTTGTTGTCAGGCAACAAATTAGAGTCTCTGATGTGCTTTTTGGTAGTATATTCGGTATTGGGCCTAAGCCCAATGATGAATGATTCATGAATCTGCTTGGTTATTATGTAAAATCGGTTCCAATATCAAGGTCGGGTTTTCAAGTGAAACCTACCCGGAACCGACCCGACCCGATTACAACCTGAAAATCAGAACCGACCAAGAGACCGACATGCCTAGGTTCGGGTCGGGGTAGGTACAATATCGGTTCGGTTATCGGTTCTTTTCGGTCCGGACCTATTTTTGCTCACCCCTATCAGATAGAATGCGGTCTATTAACCAAACGAGCAAAGGATCACGTATAATATGGTTTGTTAAACCTTACATTCTGATTAGAAAGTGTCTAGGAGTGTTTTGACCCGTTACGATTTGTTAAATTGGTTTACGCTACTTTAACGGGTCCTGTGCGTAACTATGGGTTCGGATGGTCGAATGAGTCCTATGACGAATCCAATATGTCAAAACATGTTTAATAATATTGTATGATCAGTTTAGATGTCAAAAATAATGCTCATATAGGTTTACAAACTATTTTACAAAAAAAGGGTATTTTTAACCTTTTAAAAGTATTTAAAGTTGACTCGCCATTTGACTAAGCAAACAACATGACCATAAGGTATAACTTCAGGGGGTTATTCCCTATATTACTAGGGTCATATAAATGGGCTTGGTCAGATCCTAAGGTTGACAACGGGTCAGATTCGAAAGTCAAAGCGGAAGTCAAACCGCTCGACTTTCGACTAAGGAATAAGCACTAAACTAGAGATGACGAGATAGACATGTTAGAACATGTCTAATAATGTCATAAAACTGATTTGGTGTCAAAATTTTAATTTTTAATACCCAAAAACTCTTTCGTCGTAAAATGCATTTTTATGCATTTTTTACTCTTATCTCGTAAAAAGTTTGACTCGTCATTTCGCCAACTAAACGTGATGATTAAAGGGTGTAATCGCGAGGGATTAACACCTTCATTATTACGATCACGTAGCAAAGTTCATTTTGAACTTTGACTTGACCGAAAATGTCGGAACCGAAAGTCAAAGTAAAAGTCAATTTGCTTGACTTTTGGCTCATAACTTGCCAAGAAAATGAAATAGACTAGGAGAAACACTTACTTGTGTTTGAAGAGGAAGATTAGAACTAAACAGGAGATAGCAATCAAGAAAAAGAAATCAAAGTCGAAACCCGTGGCCAAAGAAAGACAGTGTCAGAACTGCCAAGGCTATGTACACTACGTATCGACATGCAAACAGGCCATAATTAAAAGAAGATCGACAAGGTCTTCGAGAGCAAGTGAAGAGTAGTTTGGCGTTTTGTATTTTTCATTCTTACAAAACACACACAGTTTTCGAGAGCAAGTGAAGAGTAGTTTGGCGTTTTGTATTTTTCATTCTTACATAACACACACAGATTTGAGTTTGGCGTTTTACTTCTCTTATACATCATTTTTTCCATCTTTTTTTTCTACTTATTTGTTCATAACATGTTACTTTGAAGTTACATGACAAACAGTATAATATCGGACAAGCAAACCAAACGCCAAAAAAAAAAAACGCCACTAAATAAAAGTAATGTAAACCTCTAATTTTGGTCATGCTAAACTCAATAATGTTTTGTTGAACGAGATGGACAACATTTGTTAATCCTCAGTTAAGAAAGATGTCTAACAATGTTGTCCAACCCATTCAGCTAAACTTTATTGAGAACAAAACTGAATCTCCAAGAAATGACGTTTTGCAATTTTGTGGTTATTGTATGTTTTGGCGTTTTATATTAAGGATAGACTCAATAAGATTTTGCTCAATGAGATGGAAAATATCCCCACATAAGGATTTTTCCCATCACATTGAGTGAAAGTTTACTGAGAAAGTAGGGTATCTTAAAGAAACGTCGATTTGGAATCTTTGATGTTTGGTTTTTTGGCGTTTCTAAGATGAATGGTATATAGTAAAATATGGCGTTTTTGGGTTTGGTGTGGTTATTAGAAGGTCTGAGATGTTGCTTATATAGGAAGTTTTTGGCGCATATTTTAGGCGGGATTTTATTATAACAAAATCTAATAATTAAGTTCCATCGTTTCAGTTCCTGTTTGTTCAGCTTTATCGTTTAAAAACAAAGTTTGACGTTTTATATATAATGTCGTTTAGATTAGGAGATGGTGTGCTTTGTATTTTAAGGCGGGAATTTAATGGTGTTTTATTCATGAGTTTGGCGTTTTGTGTATGAAAGTCAAAAGACTTTTTTACCCTTAATGAAGCGTGTCCATGTAATAAAATTGATGTTATTTACGAAAATGTCACCGCGCCTTCTAGTCCATAGATTGTTTTGATCTGACGATCCATAACCGTTCTCACTGTTCTCACACTTTTCACCGGTTTCTCTAAATCCTGACCTTATATATATATATATATATATATAGAGAGAGAGAGAGAGAGGTTTAGGTGAAGTATAGGAAGAAAACTCACTTGAGTTGAAAAAAATTAAGAAAACTATATGTAGCATTTTTATTTTTTTCTAAAAAATAGGGAATGTAACATACATATATTTGAAAGTTTTTATAAAAAAAATATAAAAAGCGGCGACTATTTTTTTTTAATATTCAAAATCTGTATGTCACATTATTTTTTACATATATATTATGTAACATGGAATTTTTAACATTTAAAAAAACAACTTGGTGCTTTTTTATTTTTTTACAAAAATGTTCAAATATATGTATGTTACATTCCCCTTTTTTTAGAAAAAAATAAAATGTTACATAGGGTTTCTACAAGGGTTTCTTGAGATTTTTCAACTCAAGTGGGTTTTAATTTTATCCTTCCACTATAGGTTTATCTATACTATATTATAATGCATGAGTGAGGGACATTTTAAGATACCCAAAAAATAAGAATTTCTTTCTTCTTAATTTATAAATACACCCCGAAAATGAGGGTAAATTAGTCTTTTAAACAATAATTTTATTTTAGTCCCCCATCTTATTACACTTAAATCCCAAAGTTTTAATATAATTATAGGTAATTAGCTACAATTTTCCCTCTCCACAACAAACTTATAATTCTTTTACGTATTCTTGTCATATCTTATAAACTACAATGTTTTAAAAAAATCCAAAAGTATCATGACGACCTACTCATTTTTGTCGACGTTTTGATAGTTGTATTAGTCAGTATTGATGATGCCTTAATATACAAGTGAATAAAGCCCAATATATTTAGTCACTATCCAAGAATGTGTAATAGCTACAGAATGTCAAGTGACTAAATACCGCCAATTTAATCATCTCATCTAGATTACACTTTAATCCCTCATCTTTAACAAAATTATAGATAATTAGTTAGTAGTTACACTTTATCCCCTTATAAAGTACTAACCCCCCCCCCCCCCAATTTTTAAACGATCGTAAATTTTTGGTACGTTATAATTTTTTTAAATCACGCCATATAAACGAGTATTTTATTCTCTTTAATTTGAGTATAACATTACTGTAGTTTTTTAATTAAAAAAATTGATATGTTACGTGATTAACAGTATCTAAGGGTGAGTAATAACTAAATCGTTAACCGAAATCGAACCGAAATCAACCAAAAACTGATTTACCGAAACCCGAATTAACCAAAAAAGGTTGTTGTACTTTCATTTAACCAAAACTAACTGAATGGAACCATTCATATTTTCATATATTTATAGCTTTTTTACATTCAGTTCATGTATTTCATATTTATACCCCTATTTTATGTATTTATACCTTCATTTCATGTACATATACATCCATTTCATGTACTTATACCTGAATTTCATGCATTTCTAATCAAAATTTTTAGCCGATGTTTGGTTTTGGCTAATAATCGAAATTAAATGAATCAAAGCAAAAACCCGTCAATCTAACTAAATAAACCAAACCGATTAACTAAAAACGGATTGGTTAATAAAATAGACTAATCGATGACCTTGATTTCGGTTGAGGATAATAATCTAACCAACTGAACAATGCACACTGTGGTAATGTCTTTGTTTCCCGTTGCATTGCGCGCTATTATTAGTTGGTTATTAACCAAAACCGATTATCGGTGAGCAATAAGTAAATCATTAACCTAAACCAAACAAAAAACAGACGAAACAGAATTGAAATAAAAAAAAAACTGAATTAACAGAAAATTGAAAACTGAATTAACCAAAAACCGGTTATCAATTTTTTTGTACTCTCGTTTAACCAAAATTAGTTGAACAGAACCGAATCATTCATATTTTCATATATTTCTAACTTTTATAACTCTGGTTCAAATATTTCATATTTTATATCTCCATTTCATATATTTATACTTTCATTTCATGTATTTATACCTTAATTTATATATTTCTAAGCAAAAATTTTAGCCCTAGTTTGGTTTTTGCTATTAACTGAAATTAAATGAACCAAACAAAAAGCCGTCAATTTAACCGACTAAATTGAAGTGATTAACCGAAAACCGATTGGTTAATAAAATAGACTAACCGATGACTTTGGTCTCGACTTCGGTCGAGGATAATAACCGAACCGACTGAAACATGCACAACACAGTGAAATGGATTACCCGGTTACTTCGCCTTTGATGTATATCTATCCCAATGATGCTACAATAAATATTGTGTGAATAAGAAAACTAAAAAAACGAGTATCGCAATGCGGTGTGTTGCTCTCGCCGCATCGCGCCGGCACCCAGCTAGTGTGTATATATATAGGGGAAGATTAATGTATAATATTCCTTAACGTGCGATGGTACGATATGAAATTACGTATGTTATAAAACTGAAAATCCTAATCACGCATGTTGAAAAACCAAAATCACACATGGTTATGATTTTTCAACATGCGTGATTATGGTTTTGTTCATGCGTGATTAGGGTTTTGAGCTTTATAACATGCGCAATTTCATAGCGTGCGTATCGTATGTTAAGGAATATTGTATTTTACACTTTCACTATATATATATATATATATATATATAGGGGACCGCTAAAATGAAAACCACCTCCAGTTGTAAGAACCGTGAGAACTTTTTGATCCGGGGCGAGTTGGACCAAAATTTTTTTCATAAACGTAGATGCGTGTATTATAAACACATTTGTAAAAAAAATTCAAAAAAAATGTCGTGTGTGTAGTTTTGAGCACCACAATTTTGTGTTTACGGGTACCATAAATTTTATTTAAAAAAAATGTACGGTACCCGTAAACACAAACTTGTGATGCTCAAAACTACACACACGATATTTTTTTTTAATTTTTTTTACAAATGTGTTTATAATACACGCATCTACGTTTATGAAAAAAAAAATTTGGTCCACCTCGCCCCGTACGGTGTAGTTCTCACGGTTCTTACAACTGGAGGTGGTTTTCATTTTAACGGTCCCCTATATATAGGGGAGATATCTCTCTCTCTATATATATATATATACGGTGAGGATCCGTTAGGAACCAACTTTTAGGATGAAAACCACAAGAACTAGTGTGAACACAACCAAAACTACCTAAAAAGGCTTAAAAACACACACAAAAAATATATTTTTTCTTAAATTTCCATTAAAATCGCAACTTTAAAATTCATAGTATTTTTTTGAATCTTTTTATTAATTTTAATGTAAAAAATTAATTCTTTTTAGCATTTAGTTTTGAAGTTTAGCTTTAAGGCTTAATTTTTAGCATTATATATATATACGGTGAGGATCCGTTAGGAACAAACTTTTAGGATGAAAACCACAAGAACTATTGTGAACACAATCAAAACTACCTAAAAAGGCTTAAAAACACACACAAAAAATATATATTTTCTTAAATTTCCATTAAAATCGCAACTTTAAAATTAATAGTATTTTTTTAATCTTTTTATTAATTTTAATGTAAAAAATTAATTCTTTTTAGCATTTAGTTTTGAAGTTTAGCTTTAAGGCTTAATTTTTAGCATTTAGCTTGGGTGGGGGTGTGGTGGGTAGGGTTTAGTTTTTCTGGTGGGTATAAGTTTTTTTTGGTGTGTGGGTGGTAGGGGTGCTAAGCAGGTCGTGTTCGCGGGTTGGCAGATTCCACCCGACCTGAACCCGAAATTTTACATGAACCTGAACACGACCCGAACCCGAACCCGAAAATCGTATTATACATACAAACCTGAACACGACCCGAAGTTTTGTGGGTTGACCCGAACACGACTCATTCAACCCGAATTTTTTATTTTTTTTTTTTCTGATTTTAATATATTAAAATTAAAATTTACTTAAAAAAACACAAATGCGTGTAACACCATTTTAGATTTAAGTTATAAAGTGTTGTGTTAATGTCTCTTTTTAAGCTATAATTATGGCATAAAATAAATGCCCCATTTAATTTCTAACATAAAATATATTGCAAAAAAGTATAATATAATATAATATAAATGTGTTATACGGTTTAACCCGCCAACCTGACTGGGTTGACCCGAACCCGACCCGTTAACCTAAACGAGTTTGCGGGTTCAACCCGAAACTGACCCGAGCCCATTTAGACTAAACCTAAACCTGAGAATTTCGTGTTAGGTTCGTGTCGTGTTTTCGGGTCGGGTCAGAAATTCACACCCCTAGTAGGGGGGGGGGGGGGTTGTTTCAGTGTTTGTTTTGGGTTGATTTTGCTTGTGTCTACAATAGTTCTCACGTCACATGAACACTATCCTATATATATATATATATATATAGAGAGAGAGAGAGAGAGAGGGGGATGGGTTAAAATGATAACCACCTTGACCTTGAGTTGTGAGAATGGGAGAACTAAGCCATCCAAAGGATTTTTCCAAAATTTTTTTCTCAAAAGTCATAAAAAATTACCTGTTTCAGCAAAAAAAATCTAAAAAATGCCGCATACACACATTTACATGAGGCGTAAAAAAATATTTAGATTCGTACAAAATTTACACAAGCAGGTAAAAAAAACTTGTATTCAGTTAAAACTACCGACCCGACAAATTTTTTTACTTTTTTTTACAGATGTGTTTATAATATTTTCAATAACGTTTGTGCAAAATTTTTTTGGCCCAACTCACGCGGGAAGAAGGAGTTCTCACGGTTCTCACAACTAGTGGTGGTTCTCATTTGAAGCGAGCCATATATATACAGGGAGAATTCATTGGGGAACACTAAAAATGTGGGGAACCGGAGAACACTCTTAAAAAGTCAACTTAACATGTTAAAAATCATTTTTTTCTAAAAAAAAATCGACGCTTTTCCTTATAAATACATGTATAAAAATTTTTAACAAAAAAAATCAAAAACTAAAAAATATTGAAAAAATGTTTGAAAACAGTTAAAAAATATATCTTATAAAATTAACTTAACATGTTAAAAATCAATTTTTTTCAGCGTTTTTTCTTATAAAAATGGGTACATACTATTCCATTAAAAATCATTTTTGTAAAAAAAATTAAGCCTTTTTTAACTGTTTTTCTTATATTTTTAGCTTTTGATTTTTTTTTAATAAAAATGCTTCTACAAGTATTTATAAGGAAAAGCGCCAAAATTTTTAAAAAAAAATTGATTTTAACATGTTAAGATAAAATTTGTAAAAGTGTTCCCCAGTTCTCCACTTTTTTAATGTCCCCCATTGAACCTCGGTGTATATATATATATATAGGGTAAGGTTCATGCGAGAACCACCCTTATTGCGAGAATCGCGAGAACCAATGTGAACACAAAAAAAATATAAAAAAATCAAAAATACATTCAAAAAATTTTTTTTAATATTTTTTTTAAAATCGCTATATTTCGTTACCATAAAAAAAACTTTTTTTTTTTCGAGTAACAGTTATCCATGCACATGTGCATATGTATCATTACTTCGACAAATTCGGTAATACTTTATCAGGAATAGACAATTGCACTTTAATTTACAATACCATTCGTAATACACTACTTTTTACATTACCAAAATTCAAAATGCACATGTGCATCATTAGGTATAACCATGATATAACGTGTTTTGGTACAAAAAGTTTGTGATTTTGAATGGAGAAATAGGGCCCATATACATGTTTTTTGGTTAGTTATATCTAGTGGTTGATGGTTTGGTTATAGTTGTCAATTTATGATGTAATATGTTGATTGGATGGTATAAATGGTGTTTACATACATGTAATAAAGTGAAAGGGGAAGGTTCATTTGAGAAGAAAATTTTATTGAGAAGAAAAAGAATAAAAGGGTATAATTGTAAAACATTAAATAGTTTTTTTTCTCATCTCATTTATTATTATGTTTGACTAATTAATTAGTCATTAAGACTGTAATCCTCCACACTAAATATTTTTGCCTACACACATCAAAAGTTATCCTACACATTTCGAAATTTATCCTACACATATTGAAATTTATCCTACACAACTCGTAATTTATCTTACACGCCTCGTATTTATCCTACACTTTAAATGAATTTTTATTTTTATTTTTTGTGAAAAATATATATCTTAAAAATAAGTTACAAATTTAATATAGTTAGTTATTAAAGATGAAACTACCAATTAATGATGTATGTAAGTTTACTAATATACCCTTATAGTTACATTAAGTACAAATATTAAATGAAGTCTAATGAAACATTCCTATTGGTTGAAATTTCTTCTTTCTTCTTCTTACAAAGAATTTCTTCTCATTTGAACCCTCCACTAAAGTGAAAATATTGGTAATGATATTGTATTATGGATGATAGGAGGTAATGGTATTGTATTGTGGATGGTAGGATGTAATGGTAGTGTATTATGGATGGTATGATAGATGAAAGGGAAAGTGTATTCAAAGTAGTGTACCAAAACACCTTATTTCATGTTGATACATATAGATGTACATGTGCATTTCTAATATTGGTAATGTAAAAAGTATTGTATTACACATGGTAGTGTAAATGAAAGTGTAATTGTCTAATAGTTGTAATGAATTACGGAATTTGTCAAAGAAATGACAAAAATGCACATGTGCATGTTTGTGCATTATGGATGGAATGATAGATGAAAGAGAAAGTAGTGTACCAACACACCTTATTTCATGTTGATACATATAGATGCATATGTGCATTTAATAATATTGTTAAAGTAAAAAGTAGTGTATTACACGTGATAGTGTAAATGAAAGTGCAATTGTCTAATATTTGTAATGAATTACGGAATTTCTTAAAGAAATGATACAAATGCACATGTGCATGGATAACTGTGACTCGATTTTTTTTTTTTTGAATTTTTTTTATTGTAAACGAAATATAGCGATTGTTACAAAAAATAGTAAAAAATAAAAAAAATGGTGTTTTTCAGATTTTTTTTAGGTATTACTGTTTGTGTTCACACTGTTTCTCGCGATTCTCGCAATAAAGGGTGGTTTCTAACGGATCCTTCTCATATATATATATAAAATAAAGGTGGTTCTCGCATCAACCTACCATATTTATATTATATATATAATGCGAAGAAACACTTGACAATAATACAAAACATTTAGGGACAATAATTGACTATCCATTTTGGAACATGTTTGTGAATCGGGATATTGTTATAATTTTCTTCATTCATTGTTCAATTTCGATTCTTTTGTTTTATGTGAACCAACCAACTGTTTATACATTATTATTTAAAGCTATTAAACATTTCCCTCTTAATCGTGTTGTACTGGACTTTGACCATTAGTAAATGCCTTCTATAGAGCATATCATTTGAGATCATATAATATCCTGATACGTTAAATCAATACACCGTTTATGACAAGTTATTGTTTGGTTCCCACACACAGTATACGTATATTTATGTGCTTTTCGTAATTTTTTTTTACCTTGAATTGGTTCGTTAACGAGCGCCTCTCTCTATTTATATTATTGGTTTACATTGAGATCAGAGGGTTTGGTATACCGCTCCTGGCCAAATCAGCATGTTTGGCGTCCTATAACGCTCATCTCCCATTTCCTAGCCGACAAATGGGGCGCTATGGCATGCCTCCGCCAGTGAATTAGCGGGCGTGAAAGAGGAAAGAGAGAGCAATAACGAATTAGATTTCTTCTTTTTTTATATATATAGTAAACGAAGGCTTTAAAGGATTTTATTTCACACCGTGTAAGTTAACAATAACACCCCTCAATTACGTGACGTGATAAAGCCCCTAAGAGCTTTATACCACATCATCCAACCTGAGAACTATTCAAAATTTGAGAACCATATATAAAAATTTTGAATTGCAGCATTTTAGCCATCGGATTTGGTTGAGGAATATTTGTTTTACCTATTGATCCACCAATGAATATATTATACGTAAATATGCAACATACCAAACACCGATAAAATGTAATACTCTCACCATCTCTCGGGACATTCCAAAAAAAAAATGAAAAACAAAACAAATTAGTTTGATTTTGTTTATGTAAGACCATTCATAATCCGTCATTCCAAATTTCGTGAGGGGTTTTTTATATTTTGAAAAGTGATTGTCGGAGGTTGTAAGTAGAAAAGATAGAAAATGTTACTGTTTATCCGTATATTTGAAAGAACATTGTTTACTCTTTATAATTTTTTAATATATTTTAAAATGATTGTTATTTGAAGAGGTATGGTCCCAATTCCGTGTCCACATGGCAGGGACCACACCACTTTTTCCGTCCAACATGGCACCTACATCAGCAAGTAAATCCAGAAGCTTCTAGAAGCTTCTGGAAGACGTCAGGGTGGCACCAAAGATGCTCCTTCCGACAGAAAGGACGACAAGTGTCACCAGTAATCGAGCGCCATGTAGACCTGCGACAAATCTGGGGGCAGACCGACAACAGCAGTACGATTTCTCCAGCATGGACGAATGTCGGCGCGCCACATGGACCACTATCCTTACCTCAGCAGAGGAGATTCCCCTTTGTTGGACAGCTGGCGCCCGATAACAGCTGGTTAGGTCGCTCCTCCCTCCTTCACCCTCCGGCTATAAATAGGACCCTTCATCATTCAGGTTATCCATTCTGTTCTCCTCACTTTTCATCCACAACACACACTATTTCTTCCTCAGAGCAGTACTTATTCTCATGCCGGAGCCCGACTAAGAGGGAAACCCCCATATTCTCCTCTTAACGAGCTAACGGTGTTGCTGTTTTGCAGGACCTTAGTCATTGGCGAGTAGAGAAGGAGATTGAACCCACGTAAGAGACGACCCAGCTAGTTAACCTCCGGTGTTAACTAGTGTTTCATCATTGGCGCCCACCGCATCTTTTGCAAACCATTCTCATATCTTTTTTCTTCAAAAAGCTCTCTAAATGACTGAGCCAAACCCTTCACCTCACGTGGACGGATAAGTCTCTTCCTTTGAACTGATTTCGGACACTGCCCACGTCCAAAGGTTCCAAGGGAACGAGACCATCCGAGAATGGCAAGCAAATAGTGAATTCCCTGATATCTTTGGAAGCACTTCCAGAGTTATCAACCAAACCACAAACGGAGCAACTTTCCAACCCCCATCCAGGGGAGTTAACCAAACACCTCCAGAAGTTCCAACACCAAACCATGGAGCCGGCCCTTCAGCTCCATCGGGCAAAACACAGTTGAACTTCTCAGCACTTTTAGGGCTACCCGAAGGAAAAACTCTGGCTTCCTGGTATGCCAAACAAACAGCCTCTCTAAACCTTGTTTATGCGCAACTAAGCGCACAGCAAGCTCTACTCCAAGCACAAGCTAATCAATCCGCTTTTGTTACTCCACCGCAAAGGCCTCCGAGCACTCACGTGCTTCAGCAGACCAATGCGTGGAACTTAAATTCTGAGAAAGCACCCAACGTCAAAAGACAAAGTGTGCATGATACGCGTGACACGTACGGTGAAACGGAAAGCAATTACGTGCAACATACTCATCAGCAGAAAAAGCCAGTGCACAGTCGTTTAGGCCCACGCAATATAAACGACGAGTGGAATAGCTACAATGAAGAAGATGACCCGACATACAAGAAAGACAGCACGGTGTTTAGCACATTACCACTAGAACATGAAGCATATAAACCCCACAAGCGTGTGGGGTACAATCCAAATGCAGAACATGATTACTCGTTGAGCTATCGCCCATATGGCATAGCTGAGAACTCCAAATTCATCAGAGAGATTGCAACGACCGATATCGATAAGACAAAACTGCCACACAATGTAGGCAAATACAATGGCTTAACAGATCCTGACGACCACCTCCAAGTCTTCAACGGCGCAGGATTAACAGGTGGCTAGACATTACCAACTTAGTGTCATCTTTTCGCACAAACATTTTTCGGCGCGGCGCATGTCTGGTTTGACAGCCTGCCAGCAGGAATAATTAAATCATGGATCGATTTTCGAGACAAGTTCCTCGCGCACTTCTCCCAATAGCACAGGCATACTAGAGATCCAGCTGATTGCTTAAATATATGGAGGAAAGATCACGAAAGCATAGAAGATTTCATTACCAGATATAACAAGGAATGCCTGGAAATCGGAGACGTGAGCGAGAAGATGATGCGCGCACACTTCATGGGGGCAGTAAAGTGTGATGATCTGATCAAACGAATGAAAGGAAGAGATGGAGGCCCCAAAGATTGGGACACCTTCATCGAAGCAGCAAAGACGATTGCGCGCACTGATAAACAATTGACCGGCGATGAAAGCCGTCAATACAATTACAGCCAAAATGATCGGCGCAACAAGAAAGGCAAAGGCTAATCGTGGAGAACATCTGGCTACAAATAAAGAAGCCCGATAAAAGAAGATGCGCACAATACAATCAACCAGATCAGTCATCGAAAAGAAGTTAAGAGAGAAAATAGAGAGAAGCAGTGGACACCCTTGACAAAAACCCCTTCCGAGGTCCTGTTAACCAAGAACCACCAGTTCAAACCCCCTCTACAGATGCGAAACAAAAGGGGCCAAGACCCAAATCTTTTTTGCGAGTTCCCCAAAGATACAGGTCACCTGACCGACGATTGCTTTAGCCTAAAGCAAGAGATAGAAAGAGCCCTGAGAGATGGAAGGCTCACCCATCTGGTAAAAGTGGGAAAGCGTGATAATCGCCAAATTCAAAGAAGGGAAGAAGGCCCAGACAACAAAAAGCTTCGAAAATTAGAAACTCACATGATTCAAGGGGGTCCATGGAGATCACGAAAGAACTATAACAAACGCACACAAGATGATTCTTGGTGCGAAAAAAAAGTTGTTTTCCCCGTGGTGCGAGGGGGCCCACGAGAGAGAAGACCTATAGTCATTTCTGGCGTGATCGATCATTACCAGACTGACTACATTTTCATTGATCCAGGGAGCACCACAGATATCATCTACGAATAATGCTTTAATCAATTCGACCAAGAAGACAAAGCGCGCATAGAACCAGTAGACTACCCACTAACTGGTTTCTGCAACGAAGCCGTTTTTCCTCTTGGCCAGATATCGTTCCCGGTGTTACTCTCAGATGGAAGGAACTCAAGAACAGAAGAAGTTACATTCATGGTGTTGCCAGCAAACTCAAGACATGATATCCTTCTGGGAGGAGAGTCCCAAGGAGATTTTAGTATGATCTGCTCAGGACTACACTCAGCTGTTTGGTTCCCAACAGAGACAAGAATAGCAATAATTTACGCAAGCAAAGAAGTCCTGGCAACTAACGAAATCAGGCCAGCAAAAGCAAGCAAATCCGCACCACGCGCAGAAGCCGAAAAATGAATACTAAACAGCAAATACCCAGAACAAACTGTCACGTTAGGTCCAACAATGTCAGATCTCACGCGCGCAGCCTAAAAAAGTTGCTATTCGAGAACATGGACGTCTTCGCCTAGACACCGGCTGATATGGTTGGTGTTCCACGGCACATAGCAGAGCACAGGCTGAACGTTTTCGAGAATGCCAAACCACTGGTACATACAAAGCGTTATCTGGGTGACATAAAGCATGACGCCATGCAAGAGCAGATCACAGAGTTACTAAACGCCGGCATCATCAGAGAGGTTCGTTATCAAACTTGGGTAGCAAGCCCAGTCATGGTTCCTAAAGGAAACGGCGGGTGGAGAATGTGTGTGGATTACAAAGATCTAAACAAGGCATGCCCGTGCGATTGTTATGCTTTACCAGAAATTGATGAAAGTATCGATTCCCTAGCTTCGTTCAGGTGGAAATGTTTCCTTGATTGTTACAAAGGGTACCATCAGGTGCAGATGGCTATCCAAGATGAAGACAAAACTGCATTACGCACACCAATAGGATTGTACTGTTATACGAAAATGCCCTTTGGTTTAAAGAATGCAGGCGCAACTTATCAAAGATTGATGAACGAAACGTTCAGTGATGCTATCGGAAAAATACATTGAAGTATACACAGATGACCTGGTCATCATGAGCAAAGAAGAAAGTATGATGCTAGTAAACATTCAAAAGACATTCGATACATTGCGCGGGGTAAATATCAAGCTAAATCCAGCGAAATGTTCCTTCGGGATGGAAGAAGGAAAGTTCCTGGGTTTCATAGTCACAAAGGATGGGTTTAAAGTAAATCCTGAAAAGGTGCAAGCGATCGAGCGGATGCCTTCACCATCAACGATAAAGGAAATGCAGAAGTTGGCTGGACGGTTAGCAGCACTCAACCGTTTCCTCGCCAATCACGCAGCAAAATCTTTCCCATTCATTAAAACCCTCCGCAATTGTGTAAAGAAGAATTAGTTTCAGTGGACTTCGGAAGCGGAGCATGCTTTCCGAGAAATGAAAGATTGCCTCATACGATTACCAACACTGACTGCACCAATGAAGGGCGAACCACTAGTAATGTACCTATCGACGTCAGAAAAAGCAGTAGGAGCAGTTCTAGTCGTGGATCGAAAAGGCATATAAATGCCGGTGTATTACGTGTCCCGCACCTTGAATGACCCGGAGACAAGATATGCCATAATGGAAAAGCTGGTTCTTGCATTAATTCACGCATCAAGACGATTGCGCAGATACTTCACCAACCACGTCATTCATGTCTTAACAAATTACAATATCGGCAACATTCTCGCAAGACCCGAGATATCAGGAAGATTGAAAAAATGGGCCATAGAACTGGGAGGCCACAATGTGGTTTTTAGGCCATGGCCAACAATCAAGGGTCAAGTATTGGCTGACTTTCTGACAGAGGTGCCAGATGATAAAGACAGAGAATGTAAAGCAATGGAGAAGACTGAAAGGCAACATTCGGAAGAACCATGGCTACTGTATACAGATGGCGCGTCTAACGAAGATGGCGCAGGCGCAGGACTTAGATTGGTAAGTCCAGAAAAACATGAGTTTACGTACGCCATCCGGTTAGACTTCAAGAGCACAAATAATGAATTCGAATATGAAGCTTTTCTTGTTGGTCTGAGGTTAGCAATCAAGATGGGAGTCAAACACATAGAGGCGCATGTAGACTCCATGCTCGTTGCGAGGCAGATCAACGACCAGTATGACGCCAAAGGAGATGTGATGGCGCTATATCTGGACCAGGCAAAAACAATGCTACAAAACTTCAATTCTTACAAGGTGCATCACATTAACAGGAACGAGAATAAACCAGCAGATGCACTAAGTAAGCTCGCGTCCACCAGCTTCCAGCACCTGGCCAAGGACTTGTGCATTGAAGTTCTAAGCAATCCTTCGGTACCACTATGGCAGGTGAACGTGGTCCAACTGGGAACAACATCTTGGATGACGCCGATCATCATGTATCTCCAGTCTGGAATACTACCCGAAAACAAAGCTGAAGCAAGGAAAATAAAGTACAAATCCGAGCATTACCAGATGGCTGATGGAATTATATACCGAAAATCGTACCTCGGGCCGTTACTAAGATGTGTCGACCCAGAAGATGCAAATTATCTGATTCGCGAAGTACATGAGGGCATCTGTGGCATTAATGTTGGCCCAAGAATGGTAGTAGCGAAAGTAATGAACACCGGATGTTACTGGATGCATCTAGATGCAGTCAAGGTTTTGAGGAGATGCAGCGGTTGTCAGAGACACGCTCCGAAAACGATGCGCCCAAAGAATGAACTAGTCCCTGTAACAATGTCATGGCCGTTCCAACAATGGGGGATAGATATGGTTGGTCCTTTTCCAGAAGCACCAGGAGCAGTGAAGTTTATCATAGTCGTAGTAGACTATTTCACGAAATGGGTGGAAGCAAAGGCGCTGACGTCAACCACATCTACCGTAGTGCGAAGGTTCATCTGGGAGCAAATAATTTGTTGATTCGGGCTGCCTCTCAGAATCATAACCGATAACGGAACAAACTTCGCTGCAGAAGATCTCCAAAACTGGTTCAAGGAGTTGCATATAGAGCACACCTTTTCCTCGGTGGTGCACCCACAGGGAAATGGTCAGGTTGAAGCAGTGAACAAAAGCATCGTGGACGATATTAAGGCACGATTGGGAACGCAGCGAAGAGGTTGGGTTGACGAGTTACCAAGCATACTGTGGGCCCATAGAACAATGCCAAAGACAAGTAACGGAGAAACACCATTCAGTCTAGTCTATGGGTCCGAGGCCGTGATACCGCCTGAGATTGGCCTGCCATCTCCAAGAATGCTCTCCATGAACATGATCAACAATGAGGAAGAAAGAAGGTTAGATCTGGACCTTTTAGAAGAAAGGAGAGAGATGGCAGCAATCAACGAGGCGAAATATAAAACCAAGCTGGAAAAATACTATAACAGTAAGGTCCGAATTTGCACGTTCAACCCCGGAGACTATGTCTTAAGGGACAAAGAGGCGTCCAACGCCGAGAGACCGAGAAAATTAGCTCCCAAGTGGGAGGGGCCTTACGTTATAGATGAAGTCCTCAGGAAGGGAGCGTACAAGCTACGCACACTTGAAAACAAAGAAGTCCCAAGAACCTGGAATGCTCAGCAACTAAGAAAATGTTACATGTAGACGGTCGCAGTTTTTATCTCTACTTGTAATAGGCCGCGCGCCCAACACATTTTACTTTAATACAAGAAGTGTTGGCTATCTTATTCCATGCGAATTTTTGTTACAATTGCATATATTACTTCAGGCATACACGAAAACATCAATGGCTCAGAAATAGGAAACGTTGTAGACCTCCAAGGTTCGTCACAACTAAGTGCACAGCCGGTGTAACACCCCGTGTTTTCGTTAGTGAATGTCAAAGTCAAGGTCAAAGTCAACGACCGATTTCGCGCAACTTGACTGGCAGAAATGTCTTTATTTTACTTGTATTACGTGGAGTAAGTGTTGTTAATTGCAATAATCGATGAGTATTAATCACATTTCAATCGACCTACGACTGTGAACTATAGGAAGTAACAATGCGATAAAGTTAATCAAGCTATGCTAATCAAATCGACAATCGAATCGCAACTCGAACTATGCATTTTGCTTATTGTTTATACGTGTGTGTGCCTTACGTTTTACCTGTGCGTGTTTATTTATGTTATGATGTGATAATCAAGCGAACTCAATCGAAACTCGAAATCTAACTCGAATGTAATCGAACTCGAACTCGAATCACGATCGAACTATGATAGATGGTGGAAAATAGATTACGCGAGATACGAAGTAGTTGAGACTGAAAGTAATTTGACTAGGAAATCCCATCGTATCGAACCACTCACAATTGAAATCGAAATATCCGAAATCGTCGCGCGAAACACTCGAAAGGGGCAACCGGTCGATCAGGCTCCCCAGCCGATCGAACAGCCAGCCGAACGGACTGCTGTCCGATCGGACAGGCTGTCCGATCGAGCTGCCAGCCGATCGGCCAGCCCTTTTCTCTTTTGTCATCCTATAAATACCCCTGTCATTGTCACTCTTTACCACTTTTGGAAACCCTTGTTCGACCAGCAAGCTCAACCCGCCTTTTCTCAGATTTCTCTCGATTCCGGTAAGTATTCGTCCTAAATCTTGTACTTTCTTGATCTATACACACTCCTACACCTTTCTATCTTTCAAATCTAAACTTTTAACCGTGAAATCATCAAGAATCAAGTGTTCTAGGATGATGTCATCATGGGTTCTTGAAGAACTTCATGTTTTGGCCTCAATCCACCAAGAATGACTTGGATCTAGCCGATTTCCACATAAACAAACAAGGATCTTTCCTAGATCTAAACATATACACAGTGAAAAGGGTGGAAAGACGGATTTACCAACCTTCCTTCAACTCTTTGTCACTCAGTAACTCCAAACCAGTAGAAATGGAACCTGAACCGGTTTACAAACCACTTCGGTGGTCAAACGGCTCAAGATCTGGATTCTATTCACGAGATTAACCGACTCCGGGTTAAATGCTAAACTTCGTCCCGAACAGTCCTCCAACCGGATTTGGGTGATTCCTGTCCGACCCGGGAAACCAATTAAGGACGAGGTACCTATGGTTTTACTCGCTGTCAAAATATCTCGATAAAACGACAAACGAACTGAACAACCAAAGTGTTAGACGCAAGGCTGATCAGGTCAGGATGCTGACCGATCGGACTGCTGTCCGAACGGACAGCCAGCCGAACGGACAGCCAGCCGATCGGCTAGCACTTGGCCCCACATAATCAACTTGTTTTGAAGAACGGTATTGAACGAACTGTTGTTCGATCGAACTACTGTTCGATCGGATTACTCTTCGAATCATGAGATACTATGCTTCAATACTTAATCAATTTTCAACATGTTCAACGCACTCGAAGTGCCACCCGATCTAACAGCCGTCCGATCAGGTGACATCCTGTTGTCCGATCGAACAGCAGTTATGCTATTCGATCGATCAACCATCCGATCCACTAAACCACACTTTACATTCATTAAAGTCTTTGACTTGTTGACTTGCCAACCGATCGAACACCTGTCCGATCAAAAGGCTAAAACTTGAAATACTGTTGAACGCCTAACCGATCGGGCTGCCGGCCGATCGGACAGCCGTCCGATCGACCGACCTGAAAGGTAAAGGTACTTCAATGTTTTCAAAATGCTACAACGAAAAATTCAAAGGTCCAGCCATCATACACAAACACATCCTTCTCAAAGGAAGAAACAATCCACTCGAACAGCCATCCGATCGTCTTACCAACCGACCGGACAGCCGTCCGAGCAGACTGTCAACCAAACGGTCAGCCATCCGATCGGACTGCCGTCCGATCGACCAGCTGTCCGACTCCCTAGCACTTGTTTCCTGTTTTACGTTTCTCTTATCGTTATACTATCAAATCTATCCAGGCTAACCGTATTCGCTAGCGCTCCCTTCAATCCACAAATCACTGTGAGTATACTCGAACCCTTTTTGCTTTAAGCACTTTTGGGTGTTACATACGTTACGAATATTCAAACTACAATTATCACACTATTCAAACTATTTGAGCGCTAACCGTTAATGCATGTTATATGTGGCTCATGAATGCTTGTTTGTTATGTTTACACATGGAAGGTTGTCTACCTGCCTTAGCAACGATAGTACTATAGTTTGGACTCAGCACCTGTTCACACGGGGGTTGTTAAGGATCTTTTACTTGCATGGATTACTGTGGTAATCATGTATTGCGAACTGCCTCAGGCAGTCAACCCGCAGTCATTGGTATCGATGGGTCTATGTCGATAACTAACGTGCTTCATTTCACTATGTGTACGTGCTGGTTATGCGTAAACGAATTCGAACTCTATATGCTATTATCAAACTTGTATGCTCACCTTTACATTTTATGTATTGACTTTATTTTAACGTATGTGACAGGTGCTTAGGAAGTTTACATGCTTAGCATGCTGTGAACTTGAGGCTAGGAAAGGTCTAGAATGCTCTCTGCGCTGTAATGAAATCGAAGCTAGGAAAATGGGTCCTAGAAACCAATAAATAAACTATTTGTGTTTGAATCTGAGTTGTCGGAACAGAATATTTGTCTTGATGTTTATCTGTAATGATTTGTTTACTATTTGAGACATGGTATGGGACATGTTAATTTAAATTGAATGGTAATGATAGTTGTTATGGAAACTTCTGGACAATCTGTTTCACTCAGTGCCATGCCCCGATGACTCCGCCATCGGTTGGGGTGTGACAGATTGGTATCAGGGCCATAACTATAGGGAAATTAGGCAAGACTCGACCTAGTCCGGGTCGAAGTCTTAGATACCTAGACTATAGTTAAGAACCAGCAGACCGACTTGTGCATAACCAGTAGGGGTATGTACGAGCTTACTTCTCGTTATTCTCGCTTATTCTACACCCTCACCACACTCGAAATTTCCACTACGAGTGAGCAATAAGGTCGAGAATAGGTGTGAAAACCGCAAACTCTTGACTAAGGTTGCTTACTCAGCTAGCATTTCAATTACAAGCAAGGGGAAATTATACCAAATCAGGAGTGAAATCCATATTTTGATGAATAATTTCCTCTATTTTATCAACACAGGGACAAAGTTGTTAAGCCAGGGGTGAAACCCTAACCTTGACGACTTGTTCCGCTTTTATACAAAACTCTCACCAAAGTCTCGACGGACTCCAACGACCTGAAGTCACAATATGATCAACGGGATGTGTGCCAAACACCAAAGACTCGAGGCAAAGGCATAGTCCTGGAGGTTAAAATGTGCACAACGGATCCTTGTGAATAGTCGAACCACTTTGGGTAGTCGAAGTCTACTAGCCGCAGACGATCTACCTCCCGATTTTTTTAAGCATTTCAAAGTTAGTTGCCGAATTTATATGTGTTTTATGTGTCATTTTCTCATTTATGTGCTTATTTTGACTCCCAAACGATTGCGTAACGACACGTTCGACGTGCGAAATCCATGAACGTGCGTGACCGAACACACTAGAAGTACAATTTACCGTGATTCTTGCTATGTCCCGGTTTTGACTCCGAAACGATTGCGAACCGAACGTGTGACGTACGGAATCCGTACACGAACGAGACCGAAACACACGAGACGTAATATAATCTGTGATTCGATATAGACGTAGAAGGTACAAAGGAACGTGAATCACCTTTTGCCTTTCTCTCTAGTTTCTCTCCCTACCTTACATTATGCTCTTTTCGGACGATCGCAGACTTGGAATGATAGGTTTCTGTTTTCTGATTGCCTCTGTTAGTTAAGATGTGTATGTGTTACTTTGCTTCTGTGCTTACGTGCTTAGGTACTAAATGATATGTGCTCTATGTGCTATGTGATTTTGTGATTTCGTGATAAGTATTTGCGTAAGTGTACGTGTTCCTGAGCTTTAGTAAGTAATAGACGTGTGAGGTGAGATTCGAATACAATGTGATGAGTCCTGTGACGATGTCTGTTGTAGACCATGTCGTCTGGATCCCGTCATGCACTCTCTCGTTAGGAAAAGAGGGATAAACGTCTTGCTTCCATCATCGCGAAAAGTGTAGCAAAGGCCGTGAGTGATGTTTATGAGAATGCCAGCAAATCATCTGAGGAATCGCGAACCGAAGCTCCTAAGACTGCCGCAAGACCCTTCAGTTTCAAGCAATTCAAGTCATGTGGGCCAAAAGAATTCACCGGCGAAGGAGGTCCTACTGCACTATTTCACTGGTTTGATTCCGTTGAGGTTACTCTGTGACAAATTGGTTGCCCTGATGACCTTCGAACTCTGAACGCTACCGGCTTTTTCCAGTCCCGAGCTCTAGACTGGTGGACGGCCGAGAGGAACAAGCGAGGGAACGATGTAGCCTACGGTCTGTCGTGGGACGAGCTCAAGGAAGTTATGCTAGAGGAATTCTGCCCTCCTCACGAACTTCAAAAGCTGGAAGATGAATTTTGGCACATACAGCAGAAGGATGGAGACAATGCTGGTCTCACTGCTCATTTCAAACAGCTCAGCATTATCTGTCCCGATCAAGTCAAGACTCCCGACATGACGATCAAGAAGTACATCCGAGCTTTGCCCGACTGCGTTGCTGATTTCGTGCAAGCGGCTAAGACTACGACGATCGAGGAAACTTATCTGTTGGCCGCTGAAATCAACGACAAAAGGGTCAAGGCTGGTGTTTGGGATAAGACTTCGAAGCATCTGTATCAAGCTACCGTTACCGCACCCACTGCTGAACCCACCTCATCAAGCAACAAGAGAAAGAACAGCTCCACCAACAAGAACTGTGCGATTACTGCTGCACCGATTCAAGCTGTACCTGCCCAATAGCGTCAAGTAGCGGCGCCTGTGGCCAATGCACCGCCTGCAAAGCGTGCATACACTGGACCACACCCGCTCTGCCCTACTTGCACCTACCACCACCCGACTGCTATTCAATGCCGTTTTTGTGCTCACTGCAATGTATACGGCCACTTTACTGCCAATTGCTGTATTCGTCAAGCTCCTGCCAATCAAGCTCTACTCACTGCCCCACAGGGTCAACAACCTCCTCCGGCACCCGCAGTCAAAGCCAGAGCCTGCTTCGCGTGTGGCGACCCGAACCATTTCGCCAACGTGTGCCCGAACAGGGATGTGAAACAAGAGCCTCAGCAACAGCAGCCACAGCAGCAACAACAGCAACAACAGGCCGCACGCGCCAGAACTTTCAACCTCAACGTGCGTCAAGCCCAGGCCGACAACAACGTGGTCAATGGTACGTTCCTTGTGAATGATATTTATGCTTCATGTTTGTTTGATACCGGAGCCGATAATTGCTTTGTGTCACTCGAATTTGAGAAACTCCTTAGTCGTAAACGTTCCCAACTCTCCTCGAAGTTCGATGTAGAATTCGCTACCGGAAGAACCGTCGCTGTTAATTCTGTCATCCGTGATTGTACTCTTGAACTCAACAATCATATCTTTTCGATTGACCTTATTCCGATGCAACTCGGAAGCTTTGACGTCATAGTAGGCATGGACTTTCTTCGAGAAAACCATGCTGAAGTTGTGTGCTTCGATAAGATGATTCGTTTTTCGCTCGCAAATGGTGACTTATTGTGTGTTTATGGCGATACTACTTCAAAGGGGCTCAAGCTTATGTCATGTATCCAAGCCATCAAGTATCTCCGCAAGGAATACAGGGCCTTCTTGGCTAACATTGTGGTAGCGGAGAAGGAAAAGAAAGAGAAGACGGAAGTGAAGGACGTTCCAGTGGTTCGAGAATTTCCTAATGTATTTCCAGAGGATCTTCCCGGATTACCTCCAAAACGTGATATCGACTTTCGTATTGACCTCATTCCTGGAGCCAACCCCATTGCTAAAGCTCCTTACCGACTCGCACCGTCAGAAATGCGCGAACTCTCAACCCAACTCCAGGAATTACTTGAAAAAGGATCTATTCGCCCGAGCACCTCTCCTTGGGGCGCGCCAGCCCTTTTCGTCAAAAAGAAGGATGGGTCGTTCACGATGTGCATCGACTACCGGGAATTGAATAAGTTGACTATCAAGAACCGCTATCCTCTGCCTCGTATCGACGATTTGTTTGACCAACTACAAGGCGCTACGTGCTTCTCAAAGATTGATCTACGTTCAGGATACCACCAGTTACGTATTCAAGAGGAGGATATACCCAAAACCGCGTTTCGTCCTCGTTACGGCCACTACGAATTCGTTGTCATGCCTTTTGGCCTAACAAACGCACCAGCGGTTTTCATGGATCTAATGAATCGCGTGTGTAAACCTTATCTCGACCGTTTCGTCATCGTATTCATCGACGATGTCTTGATCTATTCCAAATCGAAAGCCGAACACGCGCAACATCTACGTTTGGTTCTCGAGTTACTCCAGGGGAACCAACTCTATGCCAAGTTCTCCAAGTGCGAATTTTGGTTAGGGGAAGTTCAATTTCTGGGTCACATTGTTAATAGTCAGGGTATTCACGTCGATCCTGCGAAGATTGAAGCCGTCAAGAGCTGGGTTACGCCTAAGAATCCGTCTGAAGTTCGTTCTTTTCTCGGACTAGCGGGCTATTATCGCCGATTTATCGAAGGATTCTCGAAGATTGCTGTACCACTTACCTCTCTTACACATAAAGACCAGCCTTTTGTTTGGGGAACTAAACAAGAGACTGCCTTTCGAACCCTCAAGCACATGCTTTGCGATGCTCCTGCTCTCACGTTGCCCGACGGAAACAATGATTTCATTGTCTACTGTGATGCTTCCAACCTTGGTCTTGGTTGCGTTCTCATGCAATGGGACAAGGTCATAGCTTACGCATCTCGTCAGCTCAAGATCAACGAGAAGAACTATACAACCCATGATCTCGAGCTAGGCGCGGTTGTTTTTGCATTAAAGATTTGGCGACACTACCTGTATGGTACTAAGTGTACGATCTTCACCGATCATAGGAGCCTACAACATATCTTTAATCAGAAGGAACTTAATATGCGCCAACGCCGATGGGTAGAACTTCTCAACGATTACGACTGTGAGATTCGTTATCACCCAGGCAAAGCAAATGTTGTTGCCGACGCACTTAGCAGACGGAGCTACCTACTTAGCACTCGTAATGTTCAAGCCCAGCACAACCTCGAAACTCTCATCCGCGATGCTCAGCATGCATGTTTCAACGAACGCACTTTGAAGAAGGAAAGAATCGACCACGATGGAGCCCAGCTTGTGAGCAAATCGAATGGGATATTTCACTTTTTAGACCGAATTTGGATTCCCAAGCGAACCAATTTGCGACAGATTATCATGGACGAAGCCCATAAATCCCGCTACTCGATTCATCCCGGTGCTGACAAAATGTACCAGGATCTTCGTTACAAGTACTGGTGGCCGGGTATGAAAAGGGATATCTCTCTCTACGTCAGAAAATGCCTAACTTGTGCTAGGATCAAGGCTGAGCATCAAAGACCCTCTGGCTTGCTCGAACAACCACCAATTCCCATGTGGAAGTGGGAGAGCATAGCTATGGATTTCGTAACCAAGCTTCCAACCACGTCATCAGGCCACGACAACATTTGGGTAATAGTCGACCGTTTGACTAAATCCGCTCACTTTCTACCTATACGAGAAGACTACAAGGTGGAATGATTAGCCCGAATCTACACCGACGAGATCATTTGTAGTCATGGGACGCCTCGTGACATCATCTATGACCGTGATGCTCGGTTTACTTCGCGATTGTGGGAAATGTTTCAAACGGCACTCGGTACAACGCTTAATCTAAGTACTGCTTTCCACCCTCAAACAGACGGCCAGACTGAAAGAACGATCCGTACTCTTGAAGACATGCTCCGTTCGTGTGTTCTAGACTTCGGTGGTAATTGGGATAAACACCTGCCGTTAGTCGAATTCTCGTATAACAATAGCTATCATTCTAGCATCGAGATAGCACCTTTCGAGGCATTATACGGAAGAAGATGTCGGTCGCCTATTGTGTGGCACGAGATCGGTCACTCGCAACTAACCGGTCCTGAGCTATTACAAGAAACGACAGACAAAATTTTCCAAATCAGAGACAACCTGGTGAAAGCTCGGGATCGACAGAAAGTTTACGCCGATAAAAAGCGCAAGCCCCGTGAATTTGGCGTTGGCGACTACGTACTCCTAAAGGTATCACCTTGGAAGGGTGTAGTCCGATTCGGTAAGAAAGGGAAACTTGTGCCTCGATATGTGGGACCTTTTAAGATTCTGGAAAGGATCAGAAAAGTCGCCTACAGACTCGAACTACCGGAGGAACTTAGCAACGTCCACCCGACTTTCCACGTGTCTAACCTCCGAAAGTGCATCGGCGACCACAATTTACATGTCTCTCTAGACGATCTACAAGTGAACGAAACATTACACTTCGTGGAAAAGCCTGTCGAAATTATGGATCGCCAAACCAAGCAGCTCAGGCGCTCACGCATTCCTATTGTGAAGGTCCGATGGGAAGGCAAACGAGGCGCAGAGTTCACTTGGGAACTCGAAAGCGACATGAAGGCTAAGTACCCACAGTTGTTCCAGGAGAAAGTCTAGATAGAGAAAGTCCTCACGTGATTCACGACGGTTGTAACAGCTTCCAGCTTAATTTCGGGACGAAATTCCCTAAACAAGGAGAGGCTGTAACACCCCGTGTTTTCGTTAGTGAAAGTCAAAGTCAAGGTCAAAGTCAACGACCGATTTCGCGCAACTTGACTGGCAGAAATGTCTTTATTTTACTTGTATTACGTGGAGTAAGTGTTGTTAATTGCAATAATCGATGAGTATTAATCATATTTCAATCGACCTATGACTGTGAACTATAGGAAGTAACAATGCGATAAAGTTAATCAAGCTATGCTAATCAAATCGACAATCGAATCGCAACTCGAACTATGCATTTTGCTTATTGTTTATACGTGTGTGTGCCTTACGTGTTACCTGTGCGTGTTTATTTATGTTATGATGTGATAATCAAGTGAACTCAATCGAAACTCGAAATCTAACTCGAATGTAATTGAACTCGAACTCGAATCACGATCGAACTATGATAGATGGTGGAAAATAGATTACGCGAGATATGAAGTAGTTGAGACTGAAAGTAATTTGACTAGGAAATCCCATCCCATCGTATCGAACCGCTCGCAATTGAAATCGAAATATCCGAAATCGTCGTGCGAAACACTCGAAAGGGGCAACCGATCGATCAGGCTCCCAGCCGATCGAACAGCCAGCCGAACGGACTGCTGTCCGATCGGACAGGCTGTCCGATCGGACAGGCTGTCCGATCGAGCTGCCAGCCGATCGGCCAGCCCTTTCCTCTTTTTTCATCTATAAATACCCCTGTCATTGTCACTCTTTACCACTTTTGGAAACCCTTGTTCGACCAGCATGCTCAACCCGCCTTTTCTCAGATTTCTCTCGATTCCGGTAAGTATTCGTCCTAAATCTTGTACTTTCTTGATCTATACACACTCCTACACCTTTCTATCTTTCAAATCTAAACTTTTAACCGTGAAATCATCAAGAATCAAGTGTTCTAGGATGATGTCATCATGGGTTCTTGAAGAACTTCATGTTTTGGCCTCAATCCACCAAGAATGACTTGGATCTAGCCGATTTCCACATAAACAAACAAGGATCTTTCCTAGATCTAAACATATACACAGTGACAAGGGTGGAAAGACGGATTTACCAACCTTCCTTCAACTCTTTGTCACTCAGTAACTCCAAACCAGTAGAAATGGAACCTGAACCGGTTTACAAACCACTTCGGTGGTCAAATGGCTCAAGATCTGGATTCTATTCACGAGATTAACCGACTCCGGGTTAAATGCTAAACTTCGTCCCGAACAGTCCTCCAACCGGATTTGGGTGATTCCTGTCCAACCCGGGAAACCAATTAAGGACGAGGTACCTATGGTTTTACTCGCTGTCAAAATATCTCGATAAAACGACAAACGAACTGAACAACCAAAGTGTTAGACGCAAGGCTGATCAGGTCAGGATGCTGACCGATCGGACTGCTGTCCGAACGGACAGCCAGCCGATCGGACAGTCAGCCGATCGACTGGCCAGCCGATCGGCTAGCACTTGGCCCCACATAATCAACTTGTTTTGAAGAACGGTATTGAACGAACTGTTGTTCGATCGAACTACTGTTCGATCGGATTACTCTTCGAATCATGAGATACTATGCTTCAATACTTAATCAATTTTCAACATGTTCAATGCACTCGAAGTGCCACCCGATCGAACAGCCGTCCGATCACGTGACACCCTGTTGTCCGATCGAATAGCAGTTATGCTATTCGATCGATCAACCATCCTATCCACTAAACCACACTTTACATTCATTAAAGTCTTTGACTTATTGACTTGCCAACCGATCGAACACCTGTCCGATCAAAAGGCTAAAACTTGAAATACTGTTGAACGCCTAACCGATCGGGCTGCCGGCCGATCGGACAGCCGTCCGATCGACCGACCTGAAAGGCAAAGGTACTTCAATGTTTTCAAAATGCTACAACGAAAACTTCAAAGGTCCAGCCATCATACACAAACACATCCTTCTCAAAGGAAGAAACAATCCACTCGAACAGACATCCGATCGGCTTACCAACCGACCGGACAGCCGTCCGAGCAGATTGTCAACCGAACGGTCAGCCATCCGATCAGACTGCCGTCCGATCGACCAGCTGTCCGACTCCCTAGAACTTGTTTCCTGTTTTACGTTTCTCTTATCGTTATTGATGTGTTCAAATATTAACATATAAATTTCATCAAATGAGGCATAAAACTAACCCCTTTTTAGTACTAATGTTGAAAAAAGTGTGCTTTTGTCTTCCTTTTGTATTTTCAGGATTAAATGAGCTCAAATTAACAAAAGAAGAAAAAAGACATCAAAATCTAACATAAATACAAGAAAAGGAACAAAACGTGACATGCCCGACCCCACGACAGCATCTTCCCAAGCAAAACAAGAGATCAGAAGCCTGAACACGCCCCGTGCTCAGCCAGCACGGGGGCGTGCCCAAGTGTCAGCAGAAAAGACAAAGTGGTAGAAGCTTCTATTGCCCACCACGGGGCCGTGCTCAGCGGACACGGGGCCGTGGTCAACTATAAGATTCGCACAATCCAGCAAATCTGCATAGTACAAAGATTCTTCTGCACCACGAGGTCGTGCTCAGCGGACACGGGGGCGTGGTCAACTAATAAGACAAGGCTGCATTTAATGAAGAAAGAGAAGGATGTGGACACGGGGCCGTGCCCACTGGACACGGGGCCGTGCCCGAGCTTCTGTTCAGCCTATAAATAGATGTGCTTGGCTCAAGCTCAAACCATCCCTTGGCACACCACCTCTCTCACACTTCACCCACCACCCACCACCACCATAACACCATCATCCACCACCATCATCCATTGTCCATCGTAGAGTGTGTGAGTCGTCTCGGGATCCAAGATTGATCGTAAGAGTTCTTGACAATCAAGGCCATGTTTGCCTAAGTCTCTTACATCACTTGGTGAAGACAAAGTGTCTAGTGTAATACTTTTTATTTCTAATCTTTTGCACTTTTTATTTGGTTTCGTATTAATGACTTTAATAACTAGTTGCTTATGTTGAAGGTGATCTTTCTTTATCGTTTGTCCGTGGTGTCTTGAAATTATTTTACTGTCTATATAAAATAAAAGATTTTCACCATTCATATCTCCACGGTCTATATGGAGGTATGTTGGCTACCTGGTCGGGGGTTTAGGGAACGGTTTGGTAAAGGTCTTGCCATTGTTCAGCGTTTAGAGGCCCTGCAATGGACCTGGGTCAAATTTAGTAGGACCTCCTTCAATACTTCACGGTATTGGATGGCGGGGGTCCAAACTCTTTGATCCCCTCATAAGTTAACTACTATTAATATTATAACCCGGCTATTTAGGACTGTATCCCTGCTGACTCAGACTACTTAGTCGAGGGTAACGTCACCTCCAAAAGATGGGCCTACCATAATATTGCATTAATAACTTAATTCATTATCTTCCAATAATCCACCCTTTTAGGATTGTATCCCTGCTGACTCAAACTACTGGGGTGAGGGTAACGTCACCTTCAAAAGAGGGGCCTACTACAATAACTAAGATAATCTCTTAATTATGTGCAAAAGTGCGGAAATAATCAAAGGTTACACTAGATACGAGTCGGAACCAAGTGATTCATCTTGTCTATCTGTTTTTCTTTTTTATTTTTCTTTTCAGCATTTTAGTTAGTTTTTATTTTTCTTAGTTTAAAACATTTTTCTAAACTTTTTATTTTGATTAGACGTTGAGGATAAACCGGTACTAAAAGCTCTTGTGTCCTTGGACGACCTCGGTATCTTGCCAACACTATACTACGCTCACGATGGGTGCACTTGCCCATATGCGTGTTTAGTGTTAGTAAAATATCGTGTTTTATAAATTTAAAACTTGGCTAAAAATAAGTGTTAAAGGGGCTTAAAATATACACCTAATATATATAACACTTCACACGCATCAAGTTTTTGGCGCCGTTGCCGGGGACACAAGGATTTTAAGAAAGTTAGGAATCAACGGCCTAATCGTTTTTCTTATTTTTCATTTTTTTTTAGATTTTTTCAGTTTCTGCAGAGCTCAGCACGGGCCGTGCCTGGTCGGACACGGGCCGTGCCCAGCATCATCACTGGCAGTTTTTATTTTCTGAGTTACAGAGAGCTGAACACGGGGCCGTGTCGGTGCAACACGGGGTCCTGTCCAACTCCCAGTAACAGGGATCCAGAAGACAATCACTGTACCTCTGACCACGGGCCGTGTTCGCTGAGCACGGGGCCGTGGTGAACATTCTGACCAACGTTCTTTTCTGTTTTTATTGCAGGACTTGGAACCTAGGCGCCACATTTGAACCTCCTACGTAGTGCATGAGCTCCAGTTCTAGTAGAGACATAAAAGAACCTCTAGAAGAACCCAAACGCTTTCTCAGAAAAAGACTTAAAGCTAAAAATCAAGAGAAAGTTTCGGGGGACCCACTTCCAATGGCGGATCAACGTACCCTCATGGATTACCTACGGCCCACCGTAGGCAATCTCGGCACCGCTATCAATGCACCAAATGTCGAAGCCAATAACTTCTAACTTCGGCCGCATTTCATACAAATGCTCCAAAACTCCGCAACCTTCCATGGGCTTGCGGACGAGGATCCCCATCTGCATATTACTAATTTCTTAGAAATATGTGATACCTTTCAGATCAATGGAGCATCAAATGACGCCATCCGCCTTCGAATGTTTCCATTTTCACTAAAAGACCGAGCTAAGGCTTCGCTTAACACCCTCCCAGTTGGCTCGGTAAACACCTGGGATGAACTTGCCCAAAAGTTTTTATATAAGTATTTCCCTCCTGCTAAAACGGCTAAATTAATGACTGAAATTAATACATACTCACAAGAGGATGGGGAATCCTTATATGAAACTTGGGAAAGGTTCAAGGAGCTTCTAAGAAAGTGTCCTCATCACGGTCTAGCGGTGTGGCAACAAGTATCCACTTTCTACAATGGGTTGTTGCCACACACAAGACAAACACTTGATTCAAGCTCCGGGGGACTTTTAGGTAATCGTCGCCCAAATGAAATATATAATCAAATTGAGGAAATTGCTCAAACCAATATATAAATCTATTGCCCCGGGCGCCCATAAGGTTGATGAAAGCACCTCTTTACAAGCCCAAATCGAGGCCCTCTCTTCGAAAATCAAAAAGCTAGAAATGACAAAAACGGCCTCGGTTATGGCTTGTGAAGGGTGTGGTGGGTCACATGAAAATTGGAGTTGTATGAAAGAATTAGATGAACAAACAGAAACGGTAAACTACATTGATAATAGACCTAGGTCGTCGGGTCCTCCAACGGGTACCTACAACCAAGGATGGCGTAACCACCCAAATCTTGGTTGGAGAGATCCCGGCAATAGTAGTAACCAACAAAACCAACGAACTAATTTTCAACAACCACAAAATTTCTCTCAATAACAAGGTGGAAGAGAAAGGCTTGAAGATACCGTATCTCGCCTCATCTCCGACACCGAAAAGAAAAACTCGGTTCGATTCCAACAATTGGAATCGAATTTTAGAAATCAACAAGCTAGCATTCAAAACGTTGAAAAACAATTAAATCAACTAGCTCAAAATTTCTCCGAGAGACCACAAGGCGCATTACCAAGTAATACCGAAACCAACCCAAAGGCACAAGTACACCTTATCACATTGAGAAACCGAACCGTGGGTCCCGAGGATACTCCATTACCACCAGTTGAAGGGGGTCAACGTCAAAGTACGACTTCACCTACACCTCAACTTGAAAAGGCTTCTTCACCAAATCAAGAGCCCACCAAGACTCCTCCAATTCCGTACCCCGGTAGGTTAAATCGTCAAAAGACCGATGAGCAATTCGCAAAGTTCGAAAGTTTACTAAAACAATTGCATGTCAATATTCCTTTTATTGAGGTCCTAACCCAAATGCCTAAATATGCAAAATTCATGAGGGACTTCCTCACTCACAAAAGGAAAATTGAATCATTGCAATTAGTTAACTTTGGCGAAGAATGCTCCGCTTTAGTACTCAACAAACTTCCACAAAAGAAAATCGATCCCGGGAGCTTCACAATTCCTTGCTCAATTGAGGAGTCCCTCGTTCGTAATGCATTAGCCGATCTTGGGGCTAGCATTAACCTCATGCCCACGTCAATGTTCAAACGACTCGGCCTAGGAGTAACTAGCCCTACAAAGATGAGCATACAACTCGCCGACAGGTCCGTCAAATTTCCACAAGGTGTCGCTGAAAATCTACTGGTCAAGGTTGACAACTTCATTTTTCCAACTGACTTTGTCATCCTAGACATGGAAGAAGACACCGAAGTCCCTCTCATCCTCGGGAGGCCATTTCTAGCCACCGCCCAAGCAGTGGTAGATATGAATGACAGAACGTTAACATTGAAGCTTGGGGACGAGGAAGTGAAGTTTGAATGTGGAAAGAAGATAGAAGAAGAAGACCCGGTCAACTACATGAAGGTCATAGACTCAAGCTTGGATGACGCTCTCCGACGGTGTAACTTGGGATGCAATACATCCCACTTGGGTAACATGTGACCAGGCTTTGGGTCTAGCCAAGGACCCTTATAAACGTGGCGCACCATGGAGGCATTCCACGGAACTATCCTTAGTTTAGTTTAGATTAATTTTCTTGTTTTCTAGTTAGTTTTAATTTTCAGGAATAAAACACACTTGAGATGGCAAAGGATGCAAGGGAAACTTGAACCAGCACTCCATACAGGAAAACAGAACCGTCCGACAAATTTCTTCGTTTGCAGTAAGCTCGGCACGGGCCGTGTCCACCCAACACGGCCCCGTGCTGCACAGTCTGCAGAAAAAGACCCAGTTCAGGTAACTGGACACGGGCCGTGTTCACCCAACACGCCCCCGTGTCCAGACTTCTGTTTCTCTTGTTTAATTTTGTTACTGGCACTTGAACACGGGGCCGTGCCCAGATCACACGGGGCCGTGTTCAGCGCCCAGTAACACAAAATTTTTGCTTTTCACAACTTTTTACACATTCAATCAACCTAAAAACTTATTTTTGGGACACATTGAGGACAATGTGTAATTTAAGTGTGGGGGGATGCTAAAACCTTGAATCTTACAAGTCCTAAATACAAGCCTTACACAAAACTCTATTGGAACTGCTAATCACCCCAAATTTTTTCAAAAATTTTCATTTTTTTAAAAATTTTCATTTTTTAAAAAAATTTCATTTTTTTTACTTGTCTAGGTTTAATTCGGGAAATTCAAGTTCTTAAAAAGGTTATATTTTTATGAATTTACAACCGATAGCGTCGTGATAAAAAGAACCAACATAAGAAAATTATGTAAAGGCATGACAAGCTTAGTTAAAATTTAATTATATATACTTGATCGCATAAAAACTCATTCCCACAAAAGTGAGTTTTGAGCCTTTATTGAGCAAACACTTACATATCATTTGACTAAATGCTCATTTTCGTTTCTTGTGTGAATAGCCGCTTGGTTCCTACGACTCTAGAACTTGCCATGACGATACATTCCCGGTCCTTACCAACTTAAACCCGAGTAAGTAAATGATGGAGGCATTAGGACTAACCCTTTTTATTTCCACACCATTATTTTTCTTTTTTTTTACCACCTACCCAAAATCCCCCTAGTTAGCCCCTTTGAGCCTAAACCTTTTCATTTCATAATCCAAGCCAAACACCCTTTTTACCCACCAAAACCTTTTTCATTTTTACCCCTTTGTTTTAGTAACAAGTTCGGTTCTTTATACGACTTTTGAAAAAAAAAATTGTTGTTGATGATGAAGCAAGAGAAAATAAACAAACAAGTTCATCAAAAATAACTTTGTTTGAAGAAATAGCTTCATCAAAATAAAAGTTACAAAAATAGAAAGTCATATGAAAACCGACACTTGTTACGCTTTTCGCCCTTTTTACTAACCACTAACCACCAACCCAACCACCTACCTTTAACCCAAGCCTAACCCTTAACCCACAAAGTCCTCTTGATATTTACAAAGGTATATAAGTTAAAAAGGAGGAGGATTGATTGCTTGGCAAGCCTATGGTAGGAGTAAGTTCCATGCCGCTCTCGAGTGATCCACAAAAATACATTTTCGGCCGAGTGTTGAGTGATCCCCGTGAGGTATGTGAACTTGTATATAAATAGAATTTTACAAAGGTATGTTATGCCCTAATAAGTAATTTATCTTATGAAAAGTTTTAAATAAATCATGACGAATAGGATTGTAAATAAATAAAAATAAAATAAAATAAAGAATCTTGGAAATCCCGACACTCTACGACAACCCAAAAAACCTTCTTCTCTACCCATTCCATTTGGGTGTGTAATAGCCACAAATTAAAGAGTTTTGCTTGAGGACAAGCAAAGATTCAAGTGTGGGGGTATTTGATGTGTTCAAATATTAACATATAAATTTCATCAAATGAGGCATAAAACTAACCCCTTTTTAGTACTAATGTTGGAAAAAGTTTGCTTTTGTCTTCCTTTTGTATTTTCAGGATTAAATGAGCTCAAATTAACAAAAGAAGCAAAAAGACATCAAAATCTAACATAAATACAAGAAAAAGAACAAGACGTGACATGCCCGACCCCACGACAGCATCTTCCCAAGCAAAACAAGAGATCAGAAGCCTGAACACGCCCCGTGCTCAGCCAGCACGGGGGCGTGCCCAAGTGTCAGCAGAAAAGACAAAGTGGTAGAAGCTTCTATTGCCCACCACGGGGCCGTGCTCAGCGGACACGGGGCCGTGGTCAACTATAAGATTCGCACAATCCAGCAAATCTGCATAGTACAAAGATTCTTCTGCACCACGGGGTCGTGCTCAGCGGACACGGGGGCGTGGTCAACTAATAAGACAAAGCTGCATTTAATGAAGAAAGAGAAGGATGTGGACACGGGGCCATGCCCACTGGACACGGGGCCGTGCCCGAGCTTTTGTTCAGCCTATAAATAGATGTGCTTGGCTCAAGCTCAAACCATCCCTTGGCACACCACCTCTCTCACACTTCACCCACCACCCACCACCACCATAACACCATCATCCACCACCATCATCCATTGTCCATCGTAGAGTGTGTGAGTCGTCTCGGGATCCAAGATTGATCGTAAGAGTTCTTGACAATCAAGGCCATGTTTGCCTAAGTCTCTTACATCACTTGGTGAAGACAAAGTGTCTAGTGTAATACTTTTTATTTCTAATCTTTTGCACTTTTTATTTGGTTTCGTATTAATGACTTTAATAACTAGTTGCTTATGTTAAAGGTGATCTTTCTTTATCGTTTGTCCGTGGTGTCTTGAAATTATTTTACTGTCTATATAAAATAAAAGATTTTCACCATTCATATCTCCACGGTCTATATGGAGGTATGTTGGCTACCTGGTCGGGGGTTAAGGGAACGGTTTGGTAAAGGTCTTGCCATTGTTCAGCGTTTAGAGGTTCTGCAATGGACCTGGGTCAAATTTAGTAGGACCTCCTTCAATACTTCACTGTATTGGATGGCGGGGGTCCGAACTCTTTGATCCCCTCATAAGTTAACTACTATTAATACTATAACCCGGCTATTTAGGACTGTATCCCTGCTGACTCAGACTACTTAGTCGAGGGTAACGTCACCTCCAAAAGAGGGGCCTACCATAATATTGCATTAATAACTTAATTAATTATCTTCCAATAATCCACCCTTTTAGGATTGTATCCCTGCTGACTCAAAGTACTGGGGTGAGGGTAACGTCACCTTCAAAAGAGGGGCCTACTACAATAACTAAGATAATCTCTTAATTATGTGCAAAAGTGCGGAAATAATCAAAGGTTACACTAGATACGAGTCGGAACCAAGTGATTCATCTTGTCTATCTGTTTTTCTTTTTATTTTTCTTTTCAGCATTTTAGTTAGTTTTTATTTTTCTTAGTTTAAAACATTTTTCTAAACTTTTTATTTTGATTAGACGTTGAGGATAAACCGGTACTAAAAGCTCTTGTGTCCTTGGACGACCTCGGTATCTTACCAACACTATACTACGCTCACGATGGGTGCACTTGCCCATATGTGTGTTTAGTGTTAGTAAAATATCGTGTTTTATAAATTTAAAACTTGGCTAAAAATAAGTGTTAAAGGGGCTTAAAATATACACCTAATATATATAACACTTCACACGCATCAGTTATACTATCAAATCTATTCAGGCTAACCGTATTCGCTAGCGCTCCCTTCAATCCATAAATCACTGTGAGTATACTCGAACCCTTTTTGCTTTAAGCACTTTTGGGTGTTACATACGTTACGAATATTCAAACTATAATTATCACACTACTCAAACTATTTGAACGCTAACCGTTAATGCATGTTATACGTGGCTCATGAATGCTTATTTGTTATGTTTACACATGGAAGGCTGTCTACCTGCCTTAGCAACGATCGTACTATAGTTTGGACTCAGCACCCGTTCACACGGGGGTTGTTAAGGATCTTTTACTTGCATGGATTACGGTGGTAATCATGTATTGCGAACTGCCTCAGGCAGTCAACCCGCAGTCATTGGTATCGATGGGTCTATGTCGATAACTAACGTGCTTCATTTCACTATGTGTACGTGTTGGTTATGCGTAAACGAATTCGAACTCTATATGCTATTATCAAACTTGTTTGCTCACCTTTACATTTTATGTATTGACTTTATTTTAACGTATGTGACAGGTGGTTAGGAAGTTTACATGTTTAGCATACTGTGAACTTGAGGCTAGGAAAGGTCTAGGATGCTCTCTGAACTGTGATGAAATCGAAGCTAGGAAAAGGGGTCCTAGAAACCAATAAATAAACTATTTGTGTTTGAATCTGAGTTGTCGGAACATAATATTTGTCTTGATGTTTATATGTAGTGATTTGTTTACTATTTGAGACATGGTATGGGACATGTTAATTTAAATTGAATGGTAATGATAGTTGTTATGGAAACTTCTGGACAATCTGTTTCGCTCAGTGCCATGCCCCGATGACTCCGCCATCGGTTGGGGTGTGACAGCCGGGTCAAAAACACAACTAAAGCCTATCACGCCAAATAACACTTCGTGCCCGTATAAACACGAAAGCATCGTAAACATGGTAAAGAAAACATTGTAAGACCCCCAAAGCTAAACACAGCCGGGTCAACACAATAACCTGTAAATCGATCACTTCGTATACACGAATTAAACTATGCGCTTAACGACAGAACAAACGTTGTAGAGTTTTTCCAAAGCATAACACAATACTGTGTAACGCTAGGATAACTAACACAGCATAACCTGTCTCAGCCATCATTCATTCGTGATACCTAATCAAAGTAATTACACATGCACATATTGTAACGATAGCAAAATTCACAACAAATAAAGAGCAAACCCCACAGTTAGCACTAAACATATCAAGTGTACCAAAATGTTAACAGACATAACAACCAAGAGTAAATTGTTTGGAAAGCATAAAGTAAATTGTTCAAGGAAATTGTCAGACAATTACAAGGCCATCAGGCCTATACACGGCATGCGCCAGAAACCGTCAACCCTGGTGACTGGGACCTGCATCACCACCATAAGTCCCCGGGTCACCAAGAGCCTTCTTCAAGACTTCAATGGCGTTAGCTTTCCAGGATAACTTTTCAACGGCTTTAACAATGCCAAACTCAACGAATTCATATTCCGGGCGCTTGGCGGTATATTTGGCAGTACAGTCTTCTTTGAATAACTCAAAGTGGTAGTCCTTCTCATTGTTCACAACCGCTGCCCTACCTTCACCATAACTGTCCTTCCGCCCGCTATTGTACGCCGCTTGACCCAGTTCAAACATATACTTAGCAAGTTCATCGGATTTAGCGATACGTTCAGCAATCTGCAGAAAGCAAGAGAAATATGACAAAAATGACGAAAGAAGAGACACGAAAACTAAACAAAGGAAACAATACCAAGGGAACTGCGCGTGCAAGCAACCACTTGCGATCAGCAGTAATTTCCTCAGCTAAGATCTCAGAAGCTTTGCTCTCGGCAACCTTCTCAGCGACAAACTTCTCCAGTTTAGCTATGCGCTGGACGTATTCTTGTTCTTTTTTTTGGTGCGCAGCGCGCTCTTGCTCAGCTTCATCACTGATCTTACACTTCTCCCTTGACAACCTGACAATGGCATCGTGTTGGGTTTGCATCTCCTTGTTTGTTCGTTCACAAGCAAATTCCCAGTCTTTCTGCTTGTCAGCGTTCAATTGCCTTTCCTTGGCAAGCTTCTCTTCGGAATCAGCAAGCTTCTCTTCTCAGCATTAAATTTTTCTCTCTCTTCAGCAAACGCCTTCTTGGCAGCTTCGAATTCTAACGTGTCCTCCCCCATTAACTGCCATTCCCGCGCAATCTCCTGGGAGGTAGCAAAAAAGTTGACCCCAGCATGGATGTGATCATCCAAGAGATCCATCCGATCGCGTTTCTTTTGAAACAATCTTTCAGCAGGGGGGAAGGACAGAGAAAAAAACTCACGGCAGTTAGCGAGCTCGGTCATCCAAGAACCTTGGGTCAAGTTTTATCGGGGGGCGTGCGGGAGATCAGCACATGCAGGATTATGGGTATCCCAAGACCCACCCTGAACATGCTCATACTCCGGACTATGATGAGTCCCAGAAGCACCACCCCGGCCAGAATCCCGGATAACCTTGGTGTAAACAGTGTGGTGAGGAGTAGCCTCGCTAGATTCCTCTTGAACATTATCACCATCATGAGCTCCATCATCATCACCACCACCATGAGCTCCATCATCATCACCACCACCACGAGCTCCATCATCATCACCATCACCACCACCCTCCCCAACTTGCTCAATCTCTACATCACCTTCTCTCCTCTTTCCTGGATCAGCATGTGGAGGAGATAGATCAAAGAGTCTAGAAGGCGGAGAGGAAGGAGGAGTAATCTTCGAAATATCAACCTTACGGGGAGTCTTACCCGACTTAACACCTGTTACAAAACAAGCATGACAGTAAAAACAAGGAAGAAAAGTAAAAAGCAAGACATACAAATGCAAAATTTTGTACCTTGGGAACCAGAAGCTTCATATATCTTCTCCAGGATATTACCATGTTTTGCAGTGAAAACACCCAAATCAATCTCCGATTCTGAAGGGGCGGGGGGAGTCTCCTTATGGAGTTTAGCCTTCTTCACTGCAAGTGCAGCATCAGCCTGCTCATCAAGCTTCCGTTTCTTATCGTCAAGAGCTTTCTTCTTCCTTATCTCTGTTAAAGTGGCACTGTCATCGGGATCGCGCTCAGCATGCTTATCCCCTGCGTCTAAACCAGACAGCGTGTCAGAGACGACAACATAATCCAGGTAGGAAGCATTAGAGGGATGCTTACGAGATGCCTTAGCCGTCGGCTCCTCAACCGTCTTTTCCTCAGGTTTATCTACCTTCTTCTTTTCCTGGTTTCCAACTGATTAGCAACGTCAACCGAAACATCAACATCCTCACCAGCAGGCTCATTCACAGGGTCGTTCGCAGCCCCTTGCGTCGGACCTGCACGTGGGGAACGAGGGATTAGACCTCCAGGTGACCTATCAGAACCCTCACTCGAAAGGACAATAATCTCCTCTCGAGTGGGACTAAGTACATCGTCAAGATCATCCCCACCATCATCACCTAAAATGGTGTTAGCATAAGTGGCAAAGCTTTCACTGGTAGGGTGCAAGAATCGATCCCATATCTGATCCAACCACAAGGGCCTCCCCTCAGCTAACGTCGCTTCAACCATAGCACCAGCAGCTTTAGGATCGAGGACGTTCAACAAACTATATCCCACTATAAAATACAACAACATGAGGAAGAGCATGACGAAATTAAAAAAGAAGACAAACACAAATTAGTAACATTAATACATTTCCCCTGATAGCCATAAATAGGGATACCCCTAGGGTTCTGAGGGGCCCACAACATGCTCATACCAGCTCCCACCAGTGCTCTCTCTTTAAGTTGAGAAATAGAAGTAACCTTCCGGGTTAACACCTTCTACCACTCTTGATCAGCAAAGCTTATAGACACATTCACACGAGGAATGCCTTCACTCTCTGGGCGATAATGCATATCGATGGGGATGACCACACGATGGATGTAGAAAAACTTTTGTTTCCAATCGTGTAGACTTTTCGGTGGGTTAGCACTGCAAGGACTAACCCCACCAGTTCGGGAGTTGAAGGAGTAGAAACCTCCAGTGTAGCTCACGTAGTAAAAAACGTTCAACATCTCAAAAGTTAGTTCAATACGGTTGGCCCTGCATATAAACTCAAAATGAGTAATCCGGGGCAGCCCCAAAGCGTTTATCTGTGAAATATGAAGCTCGTAGATGGTCAGCACTTCACCGGTGAACTTCGTCATGGGAAGATGAAAGTTACCCTCACGAAAAAAAGCAGCATACCCTTCCCAGGAGGAGCATCCAAAGCAGTTGAATTCTGAGTCGGAAACCGAGCACCCCACTCAGACCGAAAACCCATGTCCCGGACAAGATTTTGAAACTCCTCCTCCTTCCAGCTTATCTCAGCACGATCCGGACTAGGAGGATTCTTTGGTTTGTACTTCCTCTTTCTGGTAGGATTACCGATGGTAGACATGGTTGCGAAGACAAAGAGATAGGAAAGGAGGAATTTGATGAAATATGAAGAGAGAAAAAAGAGGAGGTTCGGTAAGAATCCAAAGAGAGAATGGAGTTTGAATTTTGAAAAGTGAAGAAAATGTGGAAACCGCAAACTATTTATACCCATCGCATTTAATGCGATGGGTAATGAATCGTCAGGAAGACAGACGGTCAACCAATGGGGAGAAGACACGTCATAGGAGAGATAAACCGTCGCCTTACTTTTCGGGAACGTGGGCGGCACACGACTAACATCCTGGTGATAAAGTAACTGACACACCTGAAAAGGCGACTGTTCACCTCCGAAAAGACATCGACATCAGACGGCACATCAGTCATGACAGTTGTCTCCACCCCAAGAAAAGAAACTTCCTTCAGAAGGAACCATCATACGCCATGCGCCGTGCGTCCAGTTGGCTCAACTTTGCAAGGTTACCATCATACACCATGCGCCGTGCGTCCAGTTGGCTCAACTTTGCAAGGTTACCATCATACGCCATGTGCCGTGCGTCCAGTTGGCTCAACTTTGCAAGATTACCATCATACGCCATGCACCGCGCGTCCATTTGGCTCAACTCTGCAATTACCACCACACTCTATACATCATGCGTTTTAAAAAGAAAAACAATCACTACCCTTATAAGTCTAGAATCCCCCTTAGACGATCAACTCAACTAGAAGGCACACTGGACTGTGGGGACTTGAAGAGGTATGGTCCCAATTTCGTGTCCACATGGCAGAGACCACACCACTTTTTCCGTCCAACATGACGCCTACATCAGCAAGTAAATCCAGAAGCTTCTAGAAGCTTCTAGAAGACGTCAGGGTGGCACCAAAGATGCTCCTTCCGACAGAAAGGACGACACGTGTCACCAGTAATCGAACGCCATGTAGACCTGCGACAAATCTGGGGTCAAACCGACAACAGTAGTACGATTTCTCCAGCATGGACGAATGTCGGCGCCACGTGGACCACTATCCTGACCTCAGCAGAGGAGACCAAGAGGATATTCCCCTTGGTCGGACAGCTGGCGCCCGATAACAGCTGGTTAGGTCGCTCCTCCCTCCTTCACCCTCCGGCTATAAGTAGGACACTTCATCATTCAGGTTATCCAATCTGTTCTCCTCACTTTTCATCCACAATACACACTATTTCTTCCTCAGAGCAGTACTTATTCTCACGCCGGAGCCCGGTTAAGAGGGAAACCCCCATATTCCTCTCTTAACGAGCTAACGGTATCGCTGTTTTGAAGGACCTTAGTCATTGGCGAGTAGAGAAGGAGATTGAACCCACGTAAGAGACGACCCAGCTATTTAACCTCCGGTGTTAACTAGTGTTTCATCATTATTGAAGAAGAGAGAAAATATAATGATAACAATATTATTTAGTGAAAGAGTAAATTGCCATTTTAGTCCCTGAGTTTTGTTCAAATTTGCCATTTTAGTCCAAATAGTTTTTTTGCCTCTAGGTCCCTGACTTTTCCCTTTTGTTGCCATTTTGATCACATACACTAACTCCATCCAAAAACTCCATCTTTAACCAGGGGTATTTTGGGGATGTTCATTTTAAATGTTTTCAATTGCCATTTTGATCCAATTCCAAAAAATCAAATAAATTCCAAAAAATCAAAAAAATTCCAAAAAATTCTAAAAAATATTAAAAATTCTAAAAAATCATAAAAATTCTAAAAAATCCAAAAAATCCGTTTCGGCGCGAACCGTTTCGAACCCGAACCGTTTCGACCCGTACCGTTTCGAGCTGAACCGTTTCGACGCGAACCGTTTCGACCCGTACCGTTTCGAAGCTGAACCGTTTCGAAGCTGAACCGTTTCAAGCCGTACCGTTTCAAACCGAACCGTTTCGAGCTGAACCGTTTCGAGCTGAACCGTTTCGAACCGAACCGTTTCGAGCTGTACCGTTTCGACGCGAACCGTGCCGTATCGAACCGTGCCGTATCGAACCGAACCGTTTCGGCGCGAACCGTTTAAAACCGAACCGTTTCAGCTCGAAACGGTTCGGCTTCGAAACGGTTCGCGTCGAAACGGTTCGGGGCGAAAGGGTTCGGGTCGAAACGGTTCGGCTTCGAAACGGTACGGGTCGAAACGCTTCGTGTCGAAACGGTTCGCGTCGAAACGGTTCGCGTCGAAACGGTACGGCTCGAAACGGTACGGGTCGAAACGGTTCGCGTCGAAACAGTTCAGCTCGAAACGGTTCGGGTCGAAACGGTACGGGTCGAAACGGTAAGGGTCGAAACGGTTCAGCTTCGAAACGGTACGGGTCGAAACGGTTAGCGTCGAAACGGTTCGGGTCGAAACGGTACGGGTCGAAACGGTACGGGTCGAAACGGTTCGCGTCGAAACGGTACGGGTTGAAACGGTTCGGCGTCGAAACGGTACGGGTCGAAACGGTTCAGGTCGAAACGGTACGCGTCGAAATGGTTCGCGTCGAAACGGTTCAGCTCGAAACGGTTCAGCTCGAAATGGTACGGGTCGAAACGGTTCGGCTTCGAAACGGTACGGGTCGAAACGGTTCTCCGTCGAAACGGTTCTCCGTCGAAACGGTTCAGCTCGAAACAGTACGGGTCGAAACGGTTCAGCTCGAAACGGTTCGGGTCGAAACGGTACGGGTCGAAACGGTTCGCGTCGAAACGGTTCAGCTCGAAACGGTTCGGGTTCGAAACGGTTCGCGCCGAAACGGATTTTTTGGATTTTTTAGAATTTTTATGATTTTTTATAATTTTTAATATTTTTTTATAATTTTTTGGAATTTTTTTTATTTTTTGGAATTGGATCAAAATAGCAATTGAAAACATTTAAAATGAAAATCCCCAAAATACCCCTGGTTAAAGATGGAGTTTTTGGATGGAGTTAGTGTATGTGATCAAAATGGCAACAAAAGGGAAAAGTTAGGGACCCAGAGACAAAAAAAAAAAAAAAAAAAAACTATTTAGACTAAAATGAAAAATTTAGACAAAACTCAAGGAATAAAATAGCAATTTACTCTTTAGTGAAATTATACGATGAAGAAATTGAAAGTGGTGTGAATGCTATAAACCTAATTAGGGGTGAGCAAATTAACCACCATAACCGATAACCGAACCATAACCGACATAACCGAACCACTAATAACCGATAACCGATATAACCAATGGTTATGGTTATGAAACTTTGTATAACCGCTCAATCGGTTATGGTTATGGTTATGAAGCTTTGGTTAACCGAATATAACCGAAACCGAACCGAAGTTGTGATGTTAACTTTATTTAATAGATTTGTGTTTTACAAAATCATATAGAGGGTTTTTACTAAGATAAAAGTATGTTAGTAACAAAATGATCTTGATATAGATGTCATTTATTTTGATAAAGAACTAAGGTGTTATGGCCATAATTGTTTTTGTTTGAGAATTACCTTATAAAAAAAGAACTCTAAATCGGTAGTTTAACCAAAAAGTTTAGTCTTCGTTATCTTATAAAATAGGCTCAAGCTAAGTTCAAATCGTGCACAACCCTATTTATTTCAAACCTTGCTTGGTTACTTAACCGAAATTAACCAAAATCGAACCATAACCGACTTCATAACCGATTAACCATAACCGAACTTTGGTTATGGTTATGGTTACCAAAACTCCATAACCGAACTAACGGTTATGGTTATGGATAATAGTAAAAACCGACCCAAACCGACCCATGCACACCCCTAAACCTAATAAACACACGTACGTATAAAGACAGTGAAAAAAAAACATACACAGAAAAAGTGAAAGAAAAGATTTTGTAATGTTGTGTGGGGGCTGATGAATGGGAGGGAGAGAGAGGGGGCCCACAAGCAGGGACACTTTCACATGGGTGCTGACTATGCTGTGGAGCCCACTTGTCTTTTATTTTTATACTAATTAAATATGCATATTTTGCCAGGTTGTGTGGGCTCCTCCACTGTTTCAAAACCCATGTGACTGATGCTTAAAAAATCAAACTTTTCTCCCTCCGTAAAATCTTCAAAAAAAACATACTATTCGCTTTTATATATTAATTTAATTTAATTTAATTTAATTTAATTTATCTATGTTGTATATTAAAAATTAAAAAAAGGATTGAGCACCTGCATTTTGTCCCCTCCTGCACGAGCTATTATTATTTATTTGTCTTTTTGATATTTTTGGATCCTAATGCTCGTTTACTATATGAAAATTTCTATTAATTTAATTTTGTCTATATTTTTTTTATTTGATTAAGGCAATTTTAGTTATATTGAAAATGAGAAATTAATTATTTGTATATTTTGTTTTCTAGAATGAATCTTATATTGAAAATGTTTTAGAACGAAGGGGGTATCAATTTGTTAGTTTTTTGATGATCAAATATGCATCAGATATTTGTCAACAAATAAATTATATCCATTTAAATAATATTGTATGTTAAAACTATTCAAGTAACCATAGCCCAAGTGGTTAGGCCGGCTTCTTCCCTTTGGGAGGTCGCCAGTTTGACTCCACCTTGCGGCATATGGTGCGGGGACGTCCCGATGATGGATCGTTTCCTTCCGAGGTATGGAGCGGTCTTGAGGGCAACCCGGTTTTACTCAACTGTTACCCCAGCAACTCGTGTGGGGGCAACATGGTTTCCGGGCGGAAGTCAGCTCGCGCACCGGCCGGGGCCCGATCGAACATCGCGTCCGGAGATGCGTGGTTGACGGGGAATGTCTTTGACATGTCCCCGGAGACCTATCGGTCTTGTACAGAAAGTCTCATTTCAAAAAAAATTAGAAAAAGACCCCACTTCCTTCAAGCTCACATAGGTAAGTTGAATATGACGTTAAAAGAATACTAGAAAGAATTTTGCCTATATGTTACGTATGTTTACTTAGATTTGTTTTAGTCGTAACTATTTAAAGTTATAAGTTAAATCTTTAATTAACATAAAGGTATATACAACAAATATACACATCTATACTTTCTATAAAAGGAGAAAACGCAGTGACATAAGAAAAACTGATGTGGCAGCCATAGATGCTGTCCAACAATGTCTTTCTTATGTCATTATTACATCATAAGTCTTAATATATAAAATCACTTTAAAATTTATTTAAAACACTGCCATCAAACCTCTGCCCATATATAGATAGATGTATTCATGTATACGAAATTCAAACCTCTGTCATCAAAATCTCTGCCTAGATTCAAAATTCAAAATTCTGGTTTCAAATTCAAAATTCAAACCATACACATATGCATATATAACACAACAGATTCTGGCTCCACATTCAAATTTCAATTTCTCTCTCACTCATATCCGTGATCAATTCTCTTTCTCTCAAATGCATTTAGTCGGTTAATCTCCCATTACAGATCTTTGTACTTCAATAATTGTTCCAACATCGTTGAAAGTATGTTTTTTTTTTTTTTTTTTTTTTGTAATTTTGAACTGATCTACTCTAATTCTCGCTTTATATTTCAGCCTAATCAGAGTTATTTGAAATTCATACAATCGTTTGCCGGTTATTTTAGGTTTGTAGATTTTTTTAAACTGTTGATAATGTTGATAATTTTTATTTTAAAGTGTTGATATATTTCAGCTCTGTTTTCTTCGAGAGACCAATGGCAGAAGCATCTGTGGAGCTAGAATGGTTTTAGAATATGTTAGCATGTCGCAGATTTTCTGATCCTCTTTCAACATCCGTGTGATAAACTCTTCTGCATTGTTCTTGAAGTCTGATGTAGGAGAGTGGAGGACTTCATCATACAATCTGATGCTGCTCCAGGTTTTCTTGTAATTATTATCACTAATGATGTCGATTTTTCTGTTTAGTTCTTCATCAGCTCTGTTTTCTTCTAGAGACCATCTAGAGAATTGCATTTTAACATCGTTTGTGTCCGATCAGTGGTAGAAGCATGTGTTTTCCATGTATAGTATTGTTGGTGTTGCAGATTTTGATTTGTTTTTTGAGAGGACAGGTTTTTAAAAGACAATTGTTGATGTTTTGAATCAAACTAATCATCAGTCTTTTTTAGTGTTTAAAAAGCATCTTTATGGTAAAAGTAGAGGTTAATCGTAATTATGATAACCTATTTTATTTTTATGCCAGAGGTTTAAAATTTGTCCTTTCGGTTTATTGATATTTAATTTTATAGTTTTCCCATGAAAACTTATTTTTGAAAGGTTTTTGCATTAAATGGCTGTTGTTTTTAAATATGAATTTATATGTGTATATTAAATGTACATGTTTTCCTTTCTAGATTATTAAATGTACAGTGAAATTAAGGCTGTTAGCTATTTCACTATATAATATCATTGCCAGTTCACCTGTTTTTCATCGCGGACTACTACTAACATATCCTTCTTTCACATCACTTGAGTAATATATAACTTCAAATGTCATCATACACTTCTGCAGACTCTAATGATTTAAAGCAGCGGTTTATCAAGCAAGTTGAGGATCAAGTATATGAGGATAGGGCTACTCTTCAAGAGTTGAAGAGGTGGTTTGATGGACTGCATCTTGGTCTGTTCACGAGAGACCAGGTTTCCAGAAACCTGATGGCGATGCCTTCAACTTCCGTTCATGAACTTTATGTTGTCCGTAATATAGAGTGCGGTGATATAGACGTGGAGTTCATGGCGATGCTCAAAGATATACATCGAGAGGTTCAGTACTCGATGGGGTTGAAGCTAAAATTTCTTAATTCTTGCTGTTAGATTCTTAAAATTCTTGGTGTTATTGTTAGATTTTAAAGTTTCGTTGTTCAGTACTCGATGTAATTGTTGATCTTTTAATGTCATAAATAAATTTTAGTTCTATTAATATTTTTGTGGAGCATTTTATTTTTACTAATTTTAGCATACATAAGTATTATTATATAGTTTTTAATATCATCTGAGGATTGCAAATCGATATTGATGTAGATGTCAAATTGTCTCTGACTTTGATTTAGATTACGTTGATGTTGAATTATGCTTGAACAATTTTTTGAAGAATCATATACAAATTACAAAAAATCAATATCTGCTACTGTAAAGGTTCGTCAAAGCTAAAGTTTGCCAAAAGAGAACATCTGCTTGAAATCATCGTTGCTGATGATGAAAGCATTATAATGTCTTCAGAACATCAAAAGTCCATTCTTAAAAAATAGCTATTTAAAAAAAATAAAAAATCCTTAAAAGTCTGTTGAAAACAACTGTTTTTGAAACCTCTGTTTGGCTAAAAATTCATCCACTGTTGAAAGGTATTGTCTGTTCTCATAAGTTATGTTTATCCTAACAACTGTTGACTTGCCACTGTTGCCAACATCTGTTGTTGCCCAACAGAGGTTTCCAAACAACTGTCATCCATTATCACAACAGAGGTTCTGACGTGGACATATGTTAGCCATCAGATCTTTAATAAATGTCTTCAGAACATCAAAAGTCCATTCTTAAAAAATAGCTATTTTTAAAAAAAAATTCAAAAGCCTTAAAAGTCCATTCTTAAAACATATAAATTCATATTTAAAAAGAGCAACCATTTAATGCAAAACCTTTCAAAAATAAGTTTTCATGGAAAAACTATAAAATTAAATATCAACTAAATCTGCTAACAACCCAAAGGTCAGATTTAATTTCACTGTACATTTAATAATCTAGGAGGAAAAAACGTGTACATTTAATATAAACATATAAATTTATATTTAAAAACAACAGCCATTTAAAGCAAAACCTTTCAAAAATAAGTTTTCATGGGAAAACTATAAAATTAAATATCAAGAAACCGAAAGGACAAATTTTAAACCTCTGGCATCAAAATAAGTTTTGATGTTGAATTGTGCTTGAACAGTTTCTTGAAGAATCATCTCCAGATTACAAAGAATCAATAACTGCTACTGTAATGGTCTATCAAAGCTAAAGTTTGCCAAAAGAGAACATCCGCTTGAAATCATCGTCTGCTGATGATGAAAGCATTATAATGTCTTCAGAACATCAAAAGTCCATTCTTAAAAAATAGCTATTTAAAAAAAAAAAATCCTTAAAAATCTGTTGAAAACAACTGTTTTTGAAACCTCTGTCTAGCTAAAAATTCATCCACTGCTGAAAGGTATCCTCTGTTCTCATAAGTTCTGGTTATCCTAGCGACTGTTGACTTACCACTGTTCCCAACATCTGTTGTTGCCCAACAGAGGTTTCCAAACAACTGTCATCCATTATCACAACAGAGGTTCTGACGTGGACAAATGTTAGCCATCAGATCTTTGTAAAATGTCTTAAGAACATCAAAAGTCCATTCTTAAAAAATAGCTATTTTTAATTGTTTTTTCAAAAATCCTTAAAAGTCTGTTGAAAACAACTATTTTTGAAAACTCTGTTTGGCTAAAAATTCATCCACTGCTAAAAGGTATCGTCTGTTCTCATAAATTATGTTTATCCTAGCGACTGTTGAGTTACCACTGTTCCCAACATCTGTTGTTGCCCAACTGAGGTTTCCAAACAACAGTCATCCATTATCACAACAGAGGTTCTGACGTGGACAGATGTTAGCCATCAGATCTTTGTAACTTCTGCCACGTCAGCATTCAGTATTTCACTTTATAAAACCCTGTTTCATCCCCAATCAGAGCTTTTACTGCCGTCTCGAATTTAAAATTCACCAAAGCGGTTTCCACCTTCTTCTTCAACACTTCTTCGTCAACCTCTCGCAAGTTTCAATTCCGACCATGGCTCTAACAATGAAAAACCAACATAACTACCTGCCTATTTTAGCGAAAACCAAGAAAAATACTCTCTATCATTCAATGATTAATGTTCTTACATCATCAAAATATAAGGCCATTCTTACTTCTGATGCACCCATTTACAAAGAAACACTCCGCGATTTCTGGGCAAATGCGAATATTGAAGAACAAAACAATGAGCCATTCAGTATAACTTCAAAAGTTGGAGGTGAATTGGTTGCTATTACCCCCATTACCATATCAACAATATTTGGGGTAAACGACTTGGCAGGTAAGACAACTTTCCCGAAAAATGAGTTTCAAACAGAGCTGATTGAGAGGGGATATGATGGACAGTTGAATAAGGCTACTATGTATAAGCCAAATTTTCCACCACCAATGAAATTCATGTTCCATACTCTCTTAACGTCTCTCAAATAAAACCACTACTTTTAATGAAATACCTTTGAAAATTCAGTACTTGGGGTATGCAATTTTGACATATACTGATTTTAATTACTCCCAAGCACTGTTTACTGACTTGGTTACAAATTTCAAAAAACATTAAAAACAGGAAAAATGCTGCTTTTCTTATGTTTCCTAGACTATTAAGCTACTACCTGCAAAAACATGTTTCTCAAAAAGTTTTTAAACAAGGTGCAGCTTGTAAAATGAATAGTCTAACATCTGAAACTTTTACTTGCCTTATGGTCAAAGACTCAAATGTTTATAAAACACAAGCAAAGAGGAATGAGCAAATTTTAGATGAGTCCACATCTGCTCCTCAAAGCTCTATTGCTGAGCCCATTGCTCTTGGTGATCACAGCACTACAACCACTACTGTGAAACCCCCACCAACAAAACCCAAAAAGACCAAAACAAAATCCAAACAGCCCACCAAACCCACAAATAAGGGTCCTCTAGAAAATGAGATCCCAGAGGTTAACCCTGTGACAACACTAATGTTACTAGAAACCACTGTTGCTACTTCCTCACAACAGTTGGAAAGATCTCAACCTGAAACCTTAACTCCTCATGATTCCTCACAAAAGGAACATGTTGTAAGCACAGGGACACCACAATATGAAACATTACCCTCACTTGAGAGTATGTTTAAAAGCCCTTCTCCCGGGGCAATGTCTCTTTCAACACCACTCCCTTCATCTCCTATTCCACCTACCATCATACCACTGTTTGAGGCCATTGAAATTCAGACTCAAAACAGCCCCTCTCACCAACACATTACTTAGAGTATAACTTCAACATTGGCTGTGTCTAAACCAATTCAATTGGCTAACCCACAAACAGTTGAGGAGGTTACACCACTTGAATTTCCTGAAATTTTTATTGGTAGTTCAAGTGGAGCAGCTACTACAAATGTTGGATCCACCGATCTACATTTGGACAGTAGTTTCATCAGTCAGACTCCAATGAAGGCAACCACTGGTGTATTTACTAAGGTAACCACTGATGCCGATGGAAGTCCCCAGAACCAAGAACAAGGGGCATCTGCTAATGAGAATTTGGAGACTCCTCCTATCTCAAAAGCAGATACAACCACCTCTGGTGGGAATTCAGATGATGAATTAAAATACAAGGATTTGACAGAGAGGATGTCCAATATTGAAACTACTGTTGGTGAAATGAAATATCTAATGAAGCAATTGGTGGATGCTTCCAAAAGTCAACCTTCTCATCAGCAGTTATCCCAAGAGCTTTGGAACTCAGTACAACCCATTCTTGCAGCCCAAAGGGAACTGGCTGAAATCAACCACAACTCACACATGGAGTTGATAAGAGTTATGGTTGATGCAAGATACAAAGACACACAGGCTGATATTAAGGGCATCAAAGAATCCCTTGCAAAGTTAACTGGCACTACCCCTGCACCAATCTTTGAAAAAGATGATGAAGATGATGCCAAAAAGGGGCAGAAGGATCCCATGAAAAACTTTGGCAAACCAACACCAAAGGGTCAACCAAAACAGAAGCCAGAGCTTGCCAAAGACTCTTCTGCACAATCTACTGAAAAATATGACACTGGTAAGAAAAGGGAGTTGATGAAACCCTTAACAAACAGACATATAAGGAGATTGAAGCAAAGCAGAAGAGAAAGGATACAAAAGAAAGTAAAGCAGATGTTTTGAGGCAGGAATTGGAGAAAAAGATGAAAAGAGAAAACAAAGTGCAAAACATTGGAACTTCAAACAGAAGAAAATCATTCAGAAACAACAAACCTCCCATTACCACATTTCCTAAAATCACTGCTAAACCCAAACCAAAACCATCTCCACAAAAACCACCTCACAAGAAGCAGAAAACAACTTCCTCACCACCAACATCCTCAAAAGCATTAGATGTTGAGACACCAGTGGGTTCAACAGCTGTTAGCCAATCCACTGCTCCCATTCAATTTGATCCTCAACCATCAACAAAAACACCAACACCACAAAGATTCCCCTCACAATCAACCTTTTCACCCAAAGCACATTCTCCATCTAAAACTCCTTCTCCTCCTCCGAAATTTGTCTATACCAGAAAAAGAAAGTTCATGGTGCATGAAGAAGAAATAGAAATACCAACACCATTTCCTTTATCATCTGTTCCAGCCTCATCATTCATTCCACCCTCATCACCAAAAACCAACCCTATCAATCAACCACCCACTGGCTACATCCCAAGAAACATCTGTTGGACTCTGTATGCCCAAGACACATATTAAATTGATGTGACTAGTACGTCATGATCCAAGTTGAGTCATACCCAAATACAAGCTAGACAAACACTTATATTATTTATTTGTGATATGATCAAACAAATAAATATTAACACTTAGAGTATTTAGAAATTGGTTTTCTAAATAATTGCACTTGACAAACTAATAAATTATGTGGATAATTTATTTTGAGAGAATATTTTATTTTGTTATTTAATGGGTTAAATAACTTAATAAAAGTTATATAAAGTCTTGTGAACATATGATGTTATATTTTATAAAAGTTATAAAATATAAGACTTATATTATTTAAAAGAATTTTTTTTTTAAATAAAGCAAGGCCGCCACCCCCCCCCATGGTGTTCTTCCCTAAAAATTTTAGTCCAATAGAAATGCATGCAAATGCATGTGCTAGAGAAGATTTGATTGGGTGGTCTAACCAAGACCATTTTGGTCCAATGGGGTTTCATGCACTTGCATGTGTAAGTTGGCACATGATTGGTCAAGGTAGGTGGCAATTCTCTCTCATGGTTCTATAAATACTTAGATCACAAATGCAAGAATGTGCAAGACTTATGAACTTGAAAGAAAACTAGAGAATTTCTTCTCTAAATTTCGGCCAACAAGTGTTGGTTCAAGAGGTTTTCAAGTTTGTAATTCAAGTGCCAAGAACTCTCATATTCCCTAGTGGAATTTTCGGCCAAAGGTTGGCTCCAAGAAGGAAGTTTTAGTGAGTTCACAAGTGTTCAAATCCTAGCTAAAACCAAGGTGTTTGTCGGAAGGCTTGGGGTATGCAAGCTTAAGGTCTTCTACACTTGAAGACAACCATTTAAGAAGCATCATCATCTTCTTGTCCTTTACTCCTTGGAAGGTAGTATTCTAAACACTCTATGGTTGTGTTTTATTTTGATAGCATGCATATTCGTATATGGATCCGGGATTGGGTTTTACATATAAAATGAGTTTTATATCTTGTAAGTAACATGTTTTAAATAATTATTTCCGCTGCGTTTTTATTTTATATGGATAAAATACTTTGATAAACATGTGAAAAACCCAACAGTGGTATCAGAGCCGCTTATATGAGTGCATGCTTCAATAGATTAAAAATTTCGGGTTTGAATAAAACCCTATGGCCGAAAATTTTAACATGGTTAACCCTTTGTTTTTCAAGATTATTTTCTTACATGCATAAGGGAATCTTGAAAAATTATTTCATATGGATGATTTGTTTGTTTGGACAAAACTTACCTTTTCGGTTTTTTGTACATAGCCGAAAATGGTTATTAAAAGGGAACCATTTTATGCTTCTTGAAATTAATATACATGTATATATTTGGATATATATTTTGGTGCATATGACCTAGCCATGACCTTGTGTTGAATGATTGTGTTGTGATTTATTTTATTAATTATTCAATGGGTTGTAATAATTATATTTTTTATTCTTCCATTTGTAAGATATGTAATTTATTTATTTTCATTTGGTATGTAAAATAAATAGATTAGGTGCATTTTATTTTACTAGAAAAAATGGATTAGGATATTTTTTGTAAAAGAAGATGCACACAAAATGTGGTTTTGGTTTTGGCTAAATTCGGTCCAAAGAACTTCATGGTTCTCAACGGGATTTTAACCCGATAACCAAAACACATTTTTGAAGTCCAAAGGAGTTTGGAGCTGAATATATAAGACTTTTGGAAGCTCAAAGAAGGTAGAGAAATCACAACACAAGAAGGAGACTTGAAGCATTTGGATGCGGGATCAAGTGGGAGTTCATCGACACATTACTTGTGTCATTTTTCACCCTTTAGGAAGGACCTTTTGGCACACTTGTTTCGGCTAACAAGTGTGGTCAAAATAGTTGGCTATGGTTATGCACCTATTGATATATGAGTTATGCTTGTGTGGTTGCTTATTTTATTGTTTTGATGATATTTGGATATGCATGCTTAACTAACTAATAATCAACAACACGCGTAAAAAAATTGGTTCTTAACAAAATCATTAAAATGGTTAATAAAGGTTTTATTAAAAATTAATGATTTTATAATAAAATGGGTTTTATTAAAAGAACCTTGAAAATTTGTTTTCACAAAAGTACCAAGGATTTGAATGCATGCAAATGTATGGTACACAAAGTTTTCTAAACTAGAATTTTGAAAACTCAAAATCCCTTTTCTAAAAACAAGTCAAACACCATCCTTTTATACAACACTCAAATCACTTGGGAACTCTTTTGTGGGATAAAGGTCACCTAACCACATTTGAGGGAACTTGTATATTCGAGGTGGGTTTACCATGTTTGTGGGATAAAGGTCACCTAACCACTTATGTGTATAAACTCACACGTGTGTGTAAGTTGGACGACTTGATTTGGAAACCATGAACTTAGGGTCATCGAAGCATGGCGAACAAAGGTGTTGATGGGATTAAACATGCCAACTAAACATAAAGATGTTTAACCGATCCCATATGGCTAGAAGTTGCAAAGGGTTGCAATTGTCAAACGTTGACTACCTTGTTAATTTAAATAATGGGATAAAGGTCACCTAACCAATATTTAAATGTAACGTTGGATTCTAGATTTTAATTATTAATTGTCTATGAGACACAAAAGGGTATTAATAATTAAAATATAATAATATTGAAAATACTAAAATTTGAACCTTGTTAAATTTTGTAGATGGCCGCTAACAATATTACCCAAACCGTCCGTAACCTATCACTAAAAACAATCCTTGACAAGGATCATCTCAATCATAACACTTCATGGATTAATATCGAAACTTAAGAATCGTTCTCAAGTAAAAGATATTCTATGTGTTGAACGATCCTAATCCCGATGAACATCTTATGGAAGATAAGGATGCCTATAACGATTGGATTAAGTATATCGAGGATACTACGCAAGCCTCTTACCTCATGTTAGGAATTATGATTTCCGAGATTCAAAAGGATTTTGAACATCATGAGCATACGACATGATTAACCAATTGTAGGAAATGTTCCTAAGGGTAGAACGCTTCGAAACGGTTCGAGCGCTTCATGCATGTCGAATGGAGGAAACCCAATCGGACTCATCTTATGTCTTTAAGATGAAAAGCCACATTGATCACCTCGAAAGGCTCAATATGGATAAAAGGGTTTTATCCATTCTAACGATCAATGAGGGTGGCAACTAGAAAAGGCATCACCCCGACACCAAAGCAAATGTTGAAAATGGAAACGAGTAATTCAAAGGGAAACCATTAGAAAGACTAAAGCGAAACCACTGAAACCAAAAAGGAAGAAGGCAAAGGTTGCCATGAACGATCCATGCTTTGAGTGTGGTGAGATAGGGCATTTAAATAGGAATTGTCCAACCTATCTCAAAGAGTTGAAAAACAAGAGGGATGCTAAGCAAACCTCAGGTACAATCTTAATGATACATATTGACCTTAATGTTATTTCTTCTAACACATGGGTATTAGATACCGGATGTGGAACTCATGTTTGCAATTTGTTCAAAAGAAATAAGCATTACAAGAAAGGAGACTATGTTTTGAAACTTCCAAATGGTTTGGAAATTGTTTTAAAATGTTTTGAATGCTCCTAGTTTGACTAGGAACATTATTTAAGTTTCCCTTTTGAGACAATATGTTTTGATTTAAAGTTTGTAAACAATGACATTTATATTTCGATGAATGACATGTTTTACTTTAAACCTATGCCTTCAAATGGTATTTTTGAATCGGTTCATAATAATACATCATTTGATAGTTTAATGTACCAATCAATCACCAAGAAACTCAAAATGGATTTGAGTAAGACCTATCCTTGGCATTATCGCCTTGGTCATATAAACAGATGTCGCATGTAAACACTTCGAAAGAATGGTCTCTCGGAGACAAATGAAATTAGTTCATTTGATACATGTAAATTGACTAAGGAACCCTTTAGTGGGAAAGGGTAAAAGATTTATTAGGTATCATACATTCGAATGTATGTGATCCTTTTAAGCCAATGACTAGGAATGGTGATAGATACTCCATTACCTTTTACCAACAACTATAGTAGTTATGGTTATGTGTACTTACACAAAGTTGAAGTTTTGAAATGTTCAAAGCCTTCAAAAGGTGAAGTACAATATCAACTCAATTAAAAGTTCTTCGTTTCGATAGAGGAAGAATCGAACTCTATTTGGATATGGTTCGATCTATGATGGCTAGGAGCGCATTATCTCTATCATTTTGGGGTTACGCTTTGCTCTCCGTGGCTCGTATATTAAATATGGCCCAAGCCAAGAAAGTGGATAAGACACCTTTTGAAATATGGGATGGAATGATTCCATCATTATCATATTTAAAGGTTAGGGGTTGTAAAGCTTATGTTAAGCTATACACCTCAAATAAATTGAAAGTCCGATCCACTAAGTGTATCTTCATAGGATATCCTAAAGATGGTATAGGATATTAATTCTACGATCCAACAGAGCAAAAGGTATTTGTTGCTCGAAAGGCTAAGTTCTTGGAAGCTAAGTTCCTTATGGAAGGAACTAGTGATAGAACAGTGGAACTTGAGGAGGATCAAGAACCACAAGACGATACATGTTTGGTTGATACTAGCACTCAACAAGAGGTTGTTGAAAATGATCAAGAGGTTGATCAAAACGCACAAAATGTTCACAGATCTGGTAGAATTAGTAATCCACCTGAAAGATATGGATTTTTCATGGATGGATGCTACGTGGTAGATTCAGATGAACCAACCACATACCATGATGCAATGTCAAAATCCGATTGTGACAAATGGCTTGAAGCCATGAACATAGAGATGCAATCCATGTATGACAACCAAGTTTGGGAATTGGTTGTGCCACCACTCAACTCCAAAGTAGTTGGAAGTAAGTGGGTTTTCAAGAAGAAAACAGATATGCATGGTAACTTGGATACTTATAAAGCGAGACTTATAGCAAAAGGTTTCACTCAAACTCAAGGGGTTGATTATGAGACTTTTTCGCCTGTGGCGATGCTAAAGTCAAAAGGATATCATTTGCCATACCTGCATAATATAATTATGAGATTTGGCAAATGGATGTCAAAACGGCTTTCCTTAATAGATATCTTGAGGAAGATGTCTATATAGTTAAGCCTGAAGGTTTTGTCGATCCAAAACATCCTGACAAAGTATGCAAGTTAAAGAACTCCATCTATGGATTGAAACAAGCATCTAGAAGTTGAAATCACCGTTTTGATGAAAAGATTAGGGAATATGGATTCATCAAGAACGTCGATGAAGCTTGTGTGTATAAGAAGGCTAGTGGGAGCATCATCACTTTCTTAGTATTATATGTCGATGACATTCTACTATTTGAAAATGACATTCCAACCATGGAAGGTGTAAAAGCCTGGCTTGGAAGTTGTTTTTCTATTAAGAATCTTGGTGAAGTCGCCTATATTTTGGGAATAAAGATCTATAAGGATAGATCAAGGCGCTTGATAGGTTTATACCAAAGTGCATACATTGACAAATTCTTGAAAAGGTTCAAGATAGAGAACTCTATGAAAGGTTTGGTACCTATTCAAAGAGGGGACAATATTGAGTGCGTCTCAATGTCCAAGCTCAAAGGATGAGCAGGAAAGAATGAAAGGAATCCCATATGCGTCAGCTATAGGATTCATTATGTACGTAATGATATGCACTAGACCGGACAAGTTATGCGCTTTAAGCATGACGAGAAGATACCAGTAAAATCCAAATAACGGTAATTGGATGACTATTAGAAAGTATATTGAAATACCTTAGAAGGACTAAGGATATATTTCTAATATATGGATCTGGTGAAGAAGAACTCGTTGTAAAGGGTTATAGGGATGCGAGTTTCGGAATTCGTTGTAAATGGTTACATGAATACGAGTTTCCAAACTAATCGAGATGGTTCTCGATCACAATCAGGGTAGCATTGTCCACTACATAATCAGAATACATCGCCGCTTCATTGATTGAGATAATTCATATGAAGTTGCCACTTGAATTATTGATCTAGGTGTAGTCCATACCATTCAGGACCCCTAGAGATCTTTGTGATAACGAAGGTGCGATTGCTTAAATCAAGGAACCTCATGTACATTGAAAGACTAGACACATTGAGCGGAATTTCAACTACATAAGGGATGAAGTTGAAAAGGGAAAGATATGTATTCGCAAAGTTCACACTGATCAAAATACTACGGATCCACTCACGAAGCTCCTTGAATGGGCAAAGCATGAAGGGTCATACTTGTGCCTTAGGACTTCGATATTCTAGTGATTGGATTTGATCTATTTTATATTTGGATATTGGAACAACTATTATTATAACTCTTTATGGTATTTTGAGTTATGTTCCATTTTAGCATGTTTAAATCCGTGAATAAGTTGATTATTCTAAATGTCCGTAGTCAATCATACTTGTGGGAACAAATATGAATGTAAGACTATTATGAATTTGGATTGGTGGATATTCATTAGATATGAATATATAGCAAAGTGTTGCTGCCAAAGTTCATAGATATTTGTGGGAGACAAATATTGGACTGACTCGCTCTCAAGTATTACTACATGGAATCATTTGTGATTGATCATAAGTAAATTTTGAGTAAAGGAGAATATCATAGTATCCTCTGACCCGAGATGCATATTGGGTCTTGATATTCACCGAATATTATACCTTGACTTTTTCTTCGCTGTTAGTAATATAACAGTACATAAGGCTAAGCTCAGGTGTGGTACAAGGTGATTGTGAGAGACGTATGTAGTCAAGAAGGGATTTGTTCCTCTTATTCGTTGAGAGTAAGATGTCTAAGGCCTGCTAAAGTTAAATCAATAGAGAGTGATCACTCTGTGTCTCTGGATTTAACATGACATCTGCAACGAAAGGATAAATGATAGATTCACCTAAATCATGTTCAAGTAAGGGACTTGAAGGGGATGATGTTATTGAATGGGACATATAGTCATACGTATTAGGGATAGAAAACCGTAGTTAGGCGTCATTTACTACTTGCATCAATCTTCTATGTATCTTGTGCAAGTGGGAGATTGTTGGACTCTGTATGCCCAAGACACATATTAAATTGATGTGGCTAGTACGTCATGATCCAAGTCGAGTCATACCCAAATACAAGCTAGACAAACACTTATATTATTTATTTGTGATATGATCAAACAAATAAATATTAACACTTAGAGTATTTAGAAATTGGTTTTCTAAATAATTGCACTTGACAAACTAATAAATTATATGGATAATTTATTTTGAGAGAATATTTTATTTTGTTATTTAATGGGTTAAATAACTTAATAAAAGTTATATAAAGTCTTGTGAACATATGATGTTATATTTTATAAAAGTTATAAAATACAAGACTTATATTATTTAAAAGATTTTTTTTTTAAATAAAGCAAGGCCGCCACCCCCCCCCATGGTGTTCTTCCCTAAAAATTTTAGTCCAATAGAAATGCATGCAAATGCATGTGCTAGAGAAGATTTGATTGGGTGGTCTAACCAAGACCATTTTGGTCCAATGGGGTTTCATGCACTTGCATGTGTAAGTTGGCACATGATTGGTCAAGGTGGGTGGCAATTCTCTCTCATGGTTCTATAAATACTTAGATCACAAATGCAAGAATGTGCAAGACTTATGAACTTGAAAGAAAACTAGAGAATTTCTTCTCTAAATTTCGGCCAACAAGTGTTGGTTCAAGAGGTTTTCAAGTTTGTAATTCAAGTGCCAAGAACTCTCACATTCCCTAGTGGAATTTTCGGCCAAAGGTTGGCTCCAAGAAGGAAGTTTTAGTGAGTTCACAAGTGTTCAAATCCTAGCTAAAACCAAGGTGTTTGTCGGAAGGCTTGGGGTATGCAAGCTTAAGGTCTTCTACACTTGAAGGCAACCATTTAAGAAGCATCATCATCTTCTTGTCCTTTACTCCTTGGAAGGTAGTATTCTAAACACTCTATGGTTGTGTTTTATTTTGATAGCATGCATATTCGTATATGGATCCGGGATTGGGTTTTACATATAAAATGAGTTTTATATCTTGTAAGTAACATGTTTTAAATAATTATTTCCGCTGTGTTTTTATTTTATATGGATAAAATACTTTGATAAACATGTGAAAAACCCAACAACATCCCCTTGGAAACTCAATTTCCTCTTGAATTGATTGCAGTATAAACTGAAATGGAACAGTTCTACAAAATAGAGGATCCATCCCAAAGAACCTTCCCATCTCTGTATGGCTTTAGAACTCCTCAAAATATGGATGAATACCTAAAGTTGAAAGCCAACTAAGCTCATAGCATTGCAAAAGAAGAAAGTAAAGGGCAAGGTGATAGGAGATACCAAAGTCTCTATCAACATGCACTAAGTGAAGTCAAGAAACTGGAAGACTTTGCTAGAGACTTAAGTAAATCCATGTCTAAGTTACCATCAACTGCTGAACTTCAAAAGGAATTGAGGGTTGATTTCTTAAACATCACCATGGATACCAAGCCCTACAAAGCCAACAGGTCTCAGTTCAATGGCCGGTCTCTAGAAGCTCTCAAAGAAGAAGTAAACATAATAGAAATGATGAATAAAGATCCTCAAATGAAGAAATCTGCACCCAACTGGAACCAATACAAGAAAGTTGATGTGGATGAAGCATTGAGGTACAAAGGGAAGAGAGTAGAGCTTGTTGCAGCTAACTATGGGACTGCTAGATCCATTGCAAGATGGTCTAAGCAAAATGTTGATCTGACTTATAAAAAGTTAGAAGAACTTAGAAAGACAGACCCAACAATTCTTCAAATGCCAACATATGATGATGAAACTACTGATAGACCTCAGCAGACCCTTCCCCTTAAAAAGCTGTTTTCGTCATCCGCTTCATCCATCAGTGCCTTGAATCAACAAAAAAGGTAGAAGCAGATTGATGAGGAAGATGAAAAGAGGGATGCTGAATTCAGAAAAGAGGTATCAGAAATCAACTACAATTTGGATTGGATGAAGCTTCTCTTCAACTTCAAGCTCAAGTGTCAGAAACACTAAAAAAGTTGGTAAGCAGACCACAATCCCTAAACTAATCTCAAATAAAACTTCTCCCTAGAAACTCATCAGACCCAAAAATACTAAAGTGGAAGTCTGACTAAGATACCCACATATTGACTTTGCTCAGGTCTGATGGTAGAGTTGAAAAACTGTTAAGGAAGACTGCATATGGTCTGAATGCAGATGACCTTCAAGATTTAATGAACCTTCAACTACAAAAGGGATGAAGATGACACAGATTCCTTGGATTTTGAGCTCTAATTCAAAGGGAAAATCTGAGAACTGTTATGAGAGAATAAAGATCAGAATAATAAAGAGTTTTAGCATCATCTATTCTAGGGGAGATTGTTGGCTCATGTAATCCTTCCTTGAAGAACTGATGATACAAAGCCAAAACTGGTTCTGCAACAACTGATCCTAATAACAGTGCTTTAAACTCTTTTTCCCTCCAATGGCAGTGGCAACCAACATCTGATGATTTCTAAAGTCTGCTGATCTATAAAGACTGTTATACATAAAGATCTGCTAAAGTCTAAAGTCTGTTGAAGACCTATCATCTGTTGAAGTCAAAGAACTGCTGGAAGTCAAAGGCCTGATCAACCTAGATTGAGCTTTGGTAAAAGTTGTTGAGGCAGGTGATCGTGTGTTCATAGTTAATGTTTGTTGTATATTCAAATTCTATTAAATTTGTTAGACATCTTTTATATGTACTTATGTCTATAAGCAGTTTACAATGTCAATAGGTGGGTACTCCCTTTTTTGGATACGAGAATGGAAATAGTCACATGTAACTGATATATTAACTAACGATCTATGTTTATAGTTGTCTATTAGCTATAATAGATAACACGTTTTGGTACAATATCTATATACCTATCTATACTTTCTTTCAAAATGTGTTATGCATGGTTTTCTAAAAACCACCTTTGTTTGCACACGGATCTTAATACTAGTAGCTATAAAAGTTTAAAATAAGCTAAATAGGAAAAAATGAAGTAATTAAAAACTATTTTGAATAACACAAAGCATCAAAAGTCAACTGTTTACGAAAAATGTACCAAGATATATGTAATGTGTGTGGGGTATTCAAAAAGGGAGATTTTGTTGGCACACCGACTATTCTATCTACACATTTTGACTGACATAATACAAATCATATAAGCCTATACGATCCGTATTGGTTAAGGGTTTAGATATGGTAGATTGACAGGGTCAATGTTTGTCTGGCGGCCGAGCTTATACAGATCGTATAGGCCTATACGATCCGTATAGAAGAGCTGATTTTTTTGAGCTTGAATTTTGGTGTTTTGGGTGTGATTGTTGGTGTTTATTATTGGTTATTTTTGGTTTTATGGGTTTTATACTTTTTTATTATATTTTTACCATGACGTATCGTATTATAGCGTATCGTGACGTATCATATCGTATCGTATCGTATCACATTTATAAGTTATATTATATTTTACCGTGACATATTGTATTATATCGTATCATCCTTGTATCGTATCGTATCATATTTTAATGTGAGGTATCGTGGTTATATTTTATATTCTTTTATATTGGCATATTGTAACATATCATACCATATCACAAGGTGTCATATCATATTATACATTATACATTATACGTAACCAACCAACCAATATAAAAATTTGAAATAAACAATCACAAATATAAATAAACTAAACTGCAAATTTAAATATATAATAAGTTTATATAGGTAATGAGGTGGTGGTGGAGTGGTAAGGGAGAGTCTTGGTGTTCTAAGGGATGCAAGCTCGATTCCTTCCTCCCCATTATTTCTGCAGCACCTGGCGATGATGGGAGACTAGGCGAATAGGTGGAGATCGCTAGTTCGATCCATGAACTGAGCGGGTTTTACCTCACCACATTGTTGTGCCTTCGGGCGAGTGTTCACGGGCTTCTGCCCTAGGTGAGGGTTTTCCCCGGTTCGAAGGCGAGTGTATCCTGATGTGCTAAATTTCTCCAGTAGCCCATTTGGAGGATTCGTTGGCCTTCCAAAAAAAGTTTATATATATACATGTCGTATCCAAAATACAAAAACAATCAAAATAGAAAAGAAGTACAACAAACTATCCTAAATTGTCAGATCCGCATCCTGAGGATCCTGAGTGGTGCCTGACGGCCCCAGATCCCCAGTGTTGCCAGCCTGTCCATGGCGAGGCGGCAACGTCGGTATAGGTAATGGGGTCCGACAATGCCAGATAGACGCCTGTATATCGCCTGGATCACCCGCATCAGAAGCGCCTCAATGGTGGCATGCTGGGCGTCCATCTATGCCTGTAGCCGACCCACCATCTGCTGTAATGCAAGTGCCACAGCTAGTGGGAGCTGGTCGTACAGAAAGTGTTGGGGGTACTGAGGCACCCCCTTTGGCTGTGCTGGCGGTGGTGGTGGTGTGAGCTCATTGTCTGGCTGAGCGTTGTCTGGCCCGACGTCATGGTTGTCGTCGTCATCATCGTTATGAGCATCATCACCTGCTGCGGCCGACTCCTCCATGGATAACTCGTCCGAGTGGGCAACAGGGACAAAAACATTGTTGTCGCGGTCATGGAAATGAAGGCCGACACCAGGAAAGTCACACGTGATGTCACACCCCGACCACGTAGAACATACAAAACGTGGCGGAAACATCGGGGAGTGTTGTAACAGAATTAATGTTTCACAACCATGGAAATTTAAGTTTCGTTTTATTCATCAAACAAGCGAGTTACATTGTCTTTAAACAAGAAATAAAGAGTACATAACAAAATTTAACTAGTCTGCATCTTTTATTGTCACTAAGGCCCATGTCCGCCTAAGTGTATCTTGATCAATCCTATGCTTCATTTCCTGAAACACATGTGAAAATAGGTACGTCAGCATAAAAATGCCGGCGAGTACATAGGTTTTGTGAAAATAAGATTCATGACTTCTGTTTAAGAAAATGTTTAGTCATGAACCTTGTAATTTGATTTGTCTTTGTAAATCATTTGAAAAACAATAAGTTCAGATGATATGTATAAGTAAGAGAATAATGCATGGTTAAATGAATAACCATGTAAAATGAGTTTGTATAAGTTAAGTTGTTTGTAAAACAATGTATTGTGAAAAGTATGTTATTTGTATAAAATGTTATATGTCATAAACTGAAATGATTCAAATAACGCTACGATATGTAATACCATACAAACACTTATATATAGGAAGTACCAACGGCGTATCCACCATGCTTGTATCATATTACACACGCATCGTTACTTAATCACTTACTCAAACCAAACCAACAATGTAAAATGTTCTTGTCTAATGTAAATCATGTAATGTATAACCAATGTCAAAAGTGTTTATGTGTCAAATGTAAGCCATGTAATATGTAACCAAAATAATATGTATGGCTAGTGAAAATGTATTAATTAAACCATAGATGAAATGCACAAGAACATAGTATTGAAGTAAAACTTGGTTTAAATCAAAGCTATGTTTTGTGTAAATGCATGATCAATGTAAATCATGTAATATGTAACCAAAATGATATGTATGGCTAGTGAAATGTATCAACTAAACCATATGCACAAGAACATAGTATTGAAGTAAAACTCGGTTTAAATCAACGCTATGTTTTGTGTAAATGCATGCTATACTGATACGAACATCTATGCGGTGTTGTGAAAATGCATACATCCAAGCCTTGAGACTGCGGCGATAAACCCTTAAACCACTTAAAGGTTTATCTAAATTATGTATATCGAATTCGGTCATTCCTTTCATCCCCATACCCAGGATGTCCGGAACGGGAGTTGTCAATTCCTATGGTACCACTACCTACTAACGAATGGCATGATCAATGTTAATGAATGTATTGTTCCATGTTAAACAAACCAAATGTCATACCAAAAATGTAAGCATGTGAAAACAATGCACTAAGTATGTAATCCAATGAACATACGTAGCGTGAAATGAAATGTAAAACGATGTACTAAGTAATGCACACAATGGGCACACCTAGCATGAAATGTAATGTAAAACGATGTACTAAGTAATGCACACAATGGGCACACCTAGTATGAAATGTAATGAAAAACGATGTACTAAGTAATGCACACAATGGGCACACCTAGTATGAAATGTAATGAAATCATGTACTATAATGTACTAACAAACATAACAGGTATATGACGTGAAAACAGGAAAGCATGAATGTAACAAGTAGGCACATGTGTTCCACCCCAAAATGTTTGGAAAACAGTAAAAGAGGGGTCTATGTACTCACTTGAGATTGTTCAGTAGTCCTAAGATAACCACCAAGCAATGCTAGAGATCTCGGAATCAAACGACACCTAATATAGGTAACTATGTTAATAAACCGGACCTAAATCGGAAGATCGGGTAGCATGAGGGTTTGTAAACCAAACGAGTGTGGAGACTCGTGTGATATGGTTTAACAAAGCCTACATACTAAATGAAACCTAACATAACTGCTTACGACCCATTACGACCAGTTTAGGTAGCTTATGCTACTTTAACGCGTCGTTCGCGTAAAACACGTTCGGACCGCCTAACTAGTCCTATGACAAGTGTTATATGCCTAAACATGTTACATAATCAGTTATGTGACAAAAGTTTAGGTTACATATGCTAAATTACCAATTATACATGAAAAGGGTATTCTGGTAATTTACCTAAGGCATATAAACTACCTATCATACAACTACTTAAACGATGTGACCATAAGGTATAACCTCGGAAGGTTATTCCCTATATACTATGGTCACCTAATATATTTGGTCGGATCCTAATGATCGACCAAACTGGGTCGGGTTCGAAGGTATAAGCGACTTATCAGATCGCTTACCCTACGACCCTAGACAACGTGGTAATCAGTAGGCATAGTCCCAAGGGATTATGACCATCGTGATTACAATCACGTTGCGAAGTTCTAACGAACTTCGCATTGACCATAAGCTGGTCAACGCTGAAAGTCAAACAAAGTTTGACTTTCTGACTCTAAAAGCAATAAAATAAAGAAAAGAACGAAAGAATACTTACGAAGGGTCCCCGAATGCTAATCCCGATTCAAGTAGCTCAGGTATGAAACAATGGTTTCAACTTAGAGCTCCTCAAATCAGAATTCTAGTGATTAAAGCAATGGGGGTGGATGGGTATATATAGTTTTCGGTCCACCGTTAAGATCGTTTCATGGAAACCGTGCTTTAATCGCAACCGTACAAGTGTCCGAACCTTATGGTGGCTAAAAGTTGATCCTTATCAGCTGACTAGACAAATGAGAATGTGTGGTGGTGGATCAAACAGCTGCAATCGGTTGTTAGAAACATTTAACCTGGTCAGAAGGGGCCACACGGGCCGCGTGAGAATGTTCAGAAACTGAGGCGGGCTGCCTGGCCTGCACAGATCAGAAATAAGTTTTCAGAATGACAGTTTCAGTCCCTGCACGTGTTTAAGGCCATTTCCGACACTTCTAAGGCCCGTAAAGCCAACTTTAAGGCCCTAAAATGTTGCCTAAACATTGTGGACATGAAACATGCTCAAAAATATGCCGGATTTCGGTTCGTTTGGTCGTACGAACGCGATGTTCGCTTAATTACGACGGAATGCGCATAAGCGCGAAAAACGATCCAAAAGACGTGACGAATGGATTTTTGGCAAGCCAAACACTAAAGCATAATATAGTCATGCTTATATAAATTTTTGGATGTCCGGATGTATTCAGAACGTGAGTTATGCGCAAAAGTGCAAACTTGTGCACTTTTTGACACTTTTAGTCCCTGAATGACCCAAAAGTTTATTTTAGCATACCGAACCCCTTAAAGCCTATTTCTAAGCTATGTAAAGGATATTTATGGTATGTTTAACTTATGGTCATGTTCCGGAATGTTTGTTATAGTTCAAATTGGCATACTTTCGCAGTTTGTCAAGTTTAGTCCCTGTAAGCGGATTAACTTGTTTTTTGCCATACCAAATCCTTCAAAACTTATTTCTAAGTTATGTAAAGGTTATTTAAGGTATGTTAAGCCTATTTCACTATTCTGGAGTGTTTGTTGCATTAAACTGGTTATATTTACGCATCGGTGCGCGTATAACCTTCTAGAAAGCGATTTAGAGTTTGGAATTGAACAAAAATTGATATGTGCAAATGATACACATATTTTTACAAATCCCAAGTATGAAATATAATATTTCATTGGTTTGGCATTTGTTTGATGGCCGTGAAGGCACAGGTGTTACAGTCTCCCCTACTTTAGGAATTTCATCCCGAAATTTATTTAGAGGAAACTCGTGAGAGCTTGAAAACATGAAGTTGAAAAGATCGAACAATATTGGTTAGCGTTCTGAACTTCTAGTAACCTTAATAACATTATGCTTGCAATGTAAGAGGGACACTTATATACAAGTATATGAAGCGCCATTGGTGCGTCCACCATACTTCCATTACATCGTTCTCATTTTGTTATTGTTGTCACTATCGGTTCTTACACATAACAAATCTTACTGGGTTTCTGTGCACTAAATTTTATAATTATGTACACGTCCATAATCAGACAATTCCTTGCACAGTTCACACAGTCTATTTTATAATGTGTAGGGGAAAACCAAATGAACAATCCTGTGATGAGTGTGACTAGACCGCCATAGAATCCTTTTAATTAAATCAATAAATGATCTAAATAGACTATCAAGGAGTCTGTTCAGCTACATCACTAGATGTCGTTCTTTAACCAAATTGTGAATCAATCTTTTAGACTAGACCACTAAAAGGATCTCTTATGAAACATGGAGCGGTACTTATATAATCCAAGGGTCTTAACTATTACATAGAAGCCCATTAAGGATTGAAGGTAGTACCTTTTGAATATCCTGCTACGAATCCCTCATATGAAGATATGAAAGATTCTGCGAGGATTTGGATAACGAATATCCAGAGTATTAAAAACACAAAAATGCATAAAAGAAAACATAAGATGAATAAACACATAGTCACATTACCACAAAATTGTTTAACTTGAAGTTTGTTCTGCTAACAGAGTACATGTATTTAAAGCACACAAGGAATCCATCTCGTGGATTTCATTTGGTACTTTAAACATTATCAAGAATCTAACTATAAAGATAGAAAGATCTTTAAAAGAAAATTTCGATTTCGATTATAAGGAACCGAAATGTTAGAATTCAGGTACATAAGGAATCCAATTAAGGACTCTGATTTGAATGATGATCATCCACAAGGGTCTAAACGTGAAGATAAAAAAATCCCATATGGATTTTAGAAGTTGAAGATGTTTTGAAACCTTGCACTGGACGTGTTTATGTCAAAACATGAAGTAAAAATGCTTATGAAGTTGAGATGCCAGATATGCCAAGGCGACATATGAAGCGAAATTTGAAAGTTAAGTCAATGTATGAGGAAAATATTTTTGAAAACTATGCATGGGGTTCTTTTAAGAAAAATGTGTTTAACGTTTTTGAAACCTTATGTATAATACTTTTGAAATCATAAAGTAGGTTTTTAGATAAGTATATTTATAAAAATGTTTTAAAATCCTGCGAAATGAATTTTTTTGAAATTATGTATAAGGTTTTTGGAAAACATGAACGATACTCTTGAAATCATGCACTTGATAAGAAAACATGTTGTGTTAATATTGTCTTCAGACTATATGAAACATTTTTGAAATTATGAAGGTTGGTTTTGATAACATGGCCAATGTTTTTTTTTGTAATAACATAGACAATGCATTTAGAAAAAAAGATTGTTTTCAAACTATATGAAATGTTTTGAGATCATGAGGATTGTTTTTGAAATACTTGTACTGTATATGTTGAAAAATCAAAACGTAATGGGTATGAGATTTGAAAATATCCTTAGTTATCCAACCAAGGATTCAAAGGTACAGATGTGCAAAAAGCACGATTACTCATAATTTCACTTTATTTCATGTACTTTGTTTCTTAGAATGAAACGAGTACTTAGAACTTTCGAGGAAATTATGAGCGATCACTTGAAAGGGAGAAATCACAAGAGTAATTTGTAAGGAACATAGTTCCTTAATGTAGGTATTATAGGGAAATTCCATACATACATGTAACTATACTTGTATATCAGAATTGCGAACAACAACTTTTATTTATGAACAAGACATATTGTTTCACATTACTAGAAAACGAAAGAAACAAAAGCATAAGACAGCAACATCTTCTACTCAGCCAACTGCTCATCCGTGGGTCAAATTTGCATTAGCAAGCTTTGGGCAATCCCTTAGGAAATGGCCCATCTCGCCACAGTTATAGCAAAGCCCTCGTGAGAAACGAGCTTGAGCAGGAGTGTCGCCAGCTTGATTTGGTACAGCTGCAGTTGGGCAAACCCTTGCTGTATGACCTATAAGTCCACAAATCTGACATTTGCGACACTTCACATTAGGGTGATGATGAAGGTTACATTGGTTGAACAAAGGTGCAGTTCCATTGTATGGCTTCCTAGCAGGGGGTTGAGCTGGTTGGTTGGGGAAGGCTTGCCCATTGTGAGCGACCACGGCGAAGTTCTGAGAAGCCTTTCGCTTCTTTGACTTCTTAGGGGATCGTTCATCCATGGTCTTTGATTCCTCAATTGGTTTCTTGGCTGGTGGTGCTGTCACCTGACTAGGTCCTGCCTGTCTTGGTGACTCTTGAGTGGCTTCATCCTGGAGACGATCCATGGCAGTAGCTTATTCAACAGTCTTCAGGACTACTTCGCCTATTCGCTGAGCGAATTTGGCAGTCTGCTTGGATATCTGGGAGTCATCGTGATGAAGAGACATTCTAGAAGAAAGTGAAAGACATAGGAAGAAACGAGTGAAAGGTTATTGGATAATCAATACAGAATGGTAACGAATGAAAATTGTGACCATTTGTTTGTTACCTAAGGCAAACAAATGAGATGGTGACAAATCAAAGTAAATGGGTCAAAAATAATGTATCGCGAAGACATGCTCGCCTATAAGTGAACACTCATCCCAAGAATTCCCAGGTAAGCACGACTGGTCTCGCGTCTGATGAGATGTATACGAAGTGCTTGCCTAGACAGAAAACCTAGAATACAGGCATTCACCCTTCCAGTTTGCACGTGTTCACATTATTTAAAACCCAAAACCTTAATGAGATTTTGAAAATTCAAAGGGGTTCAAAACCATATAACAGAGAGTTCAAAACCTTACAACAGAGGGTTCAAAACCTAGTAATCAATCATCCTAGAACAGATGATTAGTTTTCAAAGCGGTTTTGAAATTTATGTTCTTGTTGTGGTCGTCGCCTAAGGATAGGTGACGGTATTGTTTTATGACTAAACGCAAGTAAACTCGTGTTAGGGTCCTAAGAAGGTTATAGACTAGGTCAAAGCATTACTAATAACCTAATTCCCTATAACCATTGGCTCTGATACCATCTTTTCTGTCACACCCCGACCACGTAGAACATACAAAACGTGGCGGAAACATCGGGGAGTGTTGTAACAGAATTAATGTTTCACAACCATGGAAATTTAAGTTTCGTTTTATTCATCAAACAAGCGAGTTACATTGTCTTTAAACAAGAAATAAAGAGTACATAACAAAATTTAACTAATCTGCATCTTTTATTGTCACTAAGGCCCATGTCCGCCTAAGTGTATCTTGATCAATCCTATGCTTCATTTCCTGAAACACATGTGAAAATAGGTACGTCAGCATAAAAATGCCGGCGAGTACATAGGTTTTGTGAAAATAAGATTCATGACTTCTGTTTAAGAAAATGTTTAGTCATGAACCTTGTAATTTGATTTGTCTTTGTAAATCATTTGAAAAACAATAAGTTCAGATGATATGTATAAGTAAGAGAATAATGCATGGTTAAATGAATAACCATGTAAAATGAGTTTGTATAAGTTAAGTTGTTTGTAAAACAATGTATTGTGAAAAGTATGTTATTTGTATAAAATGTTATATGTCATAAACTGAAATGATTCAAATAACGCTACGATATGTAATACCATACAAACACTTATATATAGGAAGTACCAACGGCGTATCCACCATGCTTGTATCATATTACACACGCATCGTTACTTAATCACTTACTCAAACCAAACCAACAATGTAAAATGTTCTTGTCTAATGTAAATCATGTAATGTATAACCAATGTCAAAAGTGTTTATGTGTCAAATGTAAGCCATGTAATATGTAACCAAAATAATATGTATGGCTAGTGAAAATGTATTAATTAAACCATAGATGAAACACACAAGAACATAGTATTGAAGTAAAACTTGGTTTAAATCAAAGCTATGTTTTGTGTAAATGCATGATCAATGTAAAACATGTAATATGTAACCAAAATGATATGTATGGCTAGTGAAATGTATCAACTAAACCATATACACAAGAACATAGTATTGAAGTAAAACTCGGTTTAAATCAACGCTATGTTTTGTGTAAATGCATGCTATACTGATACGAACATCTATGCGGTGTTGTGAAAATGCATACATCCAAGCCTTGAGACTGCGGCGATAAACCCTTAAACCACTTAAAGGTTTATCTAAATTATGTATATCGAATTCGGTCATTCCTTTCATCCCCATACCCAGGATGTCCGGAACGGGAGTTGTCAATTCCTATGGTACCACTACCTACTAACGAATGGCATGATCAATGTTAATGAATGTATTGTTCCATGTTAAACAAACCAAATGTCATACCAAAAATGTAAGCATGTGAAAACAATGCACTAAGTATGTAATCCAATGAACATACGTAGCGTGAAATGAAATGTAAAACGATGTACTAAGTAATGCACACAATGGGCACACCTAGCATGAAATGTAATGTAAAACGATGTACTAAGTAATGCACACAATGGGCACACCTAGTATGAAATGTAACGAAAAAAGATGTACTAAGTAATGCACACAATGGGCACACCTAGTATGAAATGTAATGAAATCATGTACTATAATGTACTAACGAACATAACAGGTATATGACGTGAAAACATGAAAGCATGAATGTAACAAGTAGGCACATGTGTTCCACCCCAAAATGTTTGGAAAACAGTAAAAGAGGGGTCTATGTACTCACTTGAGATTGTTCAGTAGTCCTAAGATAACCACCAAGCAATGCTAGAGATCTCGGAATCAAACGACACCTAATATAGGTAACTATGTTAATAAACCGGACCTAAATCGGAAGATCGGGTAGCATGAGGGTTTGTAAACCAAACGAGTGTGGAGACTCGTGTGATATGGTTTAACAAAGCCTACATACTAAATGAAACCTAACATAAATGCTTACGACCCATTACAACCCGTTTAGGTAGCTTATGCTACTTTAACGTGTCGTTCGCGTAAAACGCGTTCGGACCGCCTAACTAGTCCTATGACAAGTGTTATATGCCTAAACATGTTACATAATCAGTTATGTGACAAAAGTTTAGGTTACATATGCTAAATTACCAATTATACATGAAAAGGGTATTCTGGTAATTTACCTAAGGCATATAAACTACCTATCATACAACTACTTAAACGATGTGACCATAAGGTATAACCTCGGAAGGTTATTCCCTATATACTATGGTCACCTAATATATTTTGTCGGATCCTAATGATCGACCAAACTGGGTCGGGTTCGAAGGTATAAGCGACTTATCAGATCGCTTACCCTACGACCCTAGACAACGTGGTAATCAGTAGGCATAGTCCCAAGGGACTATGACCATCGTGATTACAATCATGTTGCGAAGTTCTAACGAACTTCGCATTGACCATAAGCTGGTCAACGCTGAAAGTCAAACAAAGTTTAACTTTCTGACTCTAAAAGCAATAAAATAAAGAAAAGAACGAAAGAATACTTACGAAGGGTCCCCGAATGCTAATCCCGATTCAAGTAGCTCAGGTATGAAACAATGGTTTCAACTTAGAGCTCCTCAAATCAGAATTCTAGTGATTAAAGCAATGGGGGTGGATGGGTATATATAGTTTTCTGTCCACCGTTAAGATCGTTTCATGGAAACCGTGCTTTAATCGCAACCGTACAAGTGTCGGAACCTTATGGTGGCTAAAAGTTGATCCTTATCAGCTGACTAGACAAATGAGAATGTGTGGTGGTGGATCAAACAACTGCAATCTGCTGTTAGAAACATTTAACCTGGTCAGAAGGGGCCACGCGGGCCGCGTGAGAATGTTCAGAAACTGAGGCGGGCCGCCTGGCCTGCACAGATCAGAACTAAGTTTGCAGAATGACAGTTTCAGTCCCTGCACGTGTTTAAGGCCATTTCCGACACTTCTAAGGCCCGTAAAGCCAACTTTAAGGCCCTAAAATGTTTCCTAAACATTGTGGACATGAAACATGCTCAAAAATATGCCGGATGTCGGTTCGTTTGGTCGTACGAACGCGATGTTCGCTTAATTACGACGGAATGCGCATAAGCGCGAAAAACGATCCAAAAGACGTGACGAATGGATTTTTGGCAAGCCAAACACTAAAGCATAATATAGTCATGCTTATATAAATTTTTGGATGTCCAGATGTATTCAGAACGTGAGTTATGCGCAAAAGTGCAAACTTGTGCACTTTTTGACACTTTTAGTCCCTGAATGACCCAAAAGTTTATTTTAGCATACCGAACCCCTTAAAGCCTATTTCTAAGCTATGTAAAGGATATTTATAGTATGTTTAACTTATGGTCATGTTCCGGAATGTTTGTTATAGTTCAAATTGGCATACTTTTGCAGTTTGTCAAGTTTAGTCCCTGTAAGCGGATTAACTTGTTTTTTGCCATACCAAAGCCTTCAAAACTTATTTCTAAGTTATGTAAAGGTTATTTAAGGTATGTTAAGCCTATTTCACTATTCCGGAGTGTTTGTTGCATTAAACTGGTTATATTTACGCATCGGTGCGCGTATAACCTTCCAGAAAGCGATTTAGAGTTTGGAATTGAACAATAATTGATATGTGCAAATGATACACATATTTTTACAAATCCCAAGTTTGAAATATAATATTTTATTGGTTTGGCATTTGTTTGATGTCCGTGAAGGACAGGTGTTACACGTGATGTGCATGTCGATCAACGTCTTGCGTGTCAACCTGGTCGACTCAACCGTGCCCCTCGGTGAACTGAGGGTCCTCATGTGGAACAAGGCCTAATAAGAGGGAAAACTGTGTGATGTACGCCCCCGTGTAACAACGACCGGTCCTGCTGGTGGTGTGCCACTGCAAACCACTGGGCGAGGCAGCGATGGAGGGCGCACGACTCCCCACATATCAGACAATACATATAAAATAGATCCCTGTGATTGCACCACTCGTGACTCTACTCACATGGTACAATGGATGTGGCAATATGCCTATGGAGGTAATGGTACGGGGGTCTGTAATATGCGAAATCCTGGCCTTCGACTGGCCAAAGGGACCCCGACCGATCACTCGCCAGAATTTGACCAGTGTTGATCGGGGTACCTCGGGCACAACCTCGTTGTAGATGGGGTATCTGTCTCCGGAAACATATAGAATCAGTGTGCATTAAAAACTCCCTCAAAGACATATCATGCCACACCCCAGACGAAAACTAACCTTGACACACGGCTCCTCAAGGTCGTCATCCTCCTCTAGGTGATCGTTTGGTCTCGGACTGAACTCGAACGAGGCTAAAAACACTTGAAATTCATTATACATTACAAAATACTTTTAAAATTACAATGTAATCTATATAATGTACTGTCTTGTCTATATCTGGCTTTGTTATCGACTCATACCGCTTTATGTGTTCCGTGTAGTTTTCGGTAAATAATGGTGCTTCTTCGCCTCGTTTTTTTTAACAAAAAATAGTTCGGTGATGACATTGGATAATCCCATTCCAGTTTTACATGGATGAATTGACCGTTGTTAACAAATACCAGTGTAACCATTTGATGAGGGAAACATACGCATGTTAGAGGATAGAAGGGGAATAAAGTTGAACTGCCCCCCGTGTCTAATACATGAACAATCACACCATACCTATGGGCAAACAGGAGTCCCACCTGAGGCATCTCCATCCAATGCTCAATGGGTGCTCTCCCCACTCTAGGGCTGTATGTCTTGATCTGTCAGCACTTGCACCAATCTAAACTCATTAGGAGTGAGTCTCCTGGCACACGCATAACCATCCAGATGTTCAGTAGGGTTGTGGTTGTGTTTCTCGATATAATCCTTGTGAAGATAATCTATCCGCCAAGCTCGACGACTTTGGTCGAGACAACCTATCACCATAAAAGGGCATCTGCATTTTTTGCTGGCGGTTTTCCTAACTGTGGCCTTACTCTCATGCTTGCCGCTACGGTAGCATCGGAGCCATATTCAGTGATTCTTAGACCGTCTAGTAACACAGTAATGTATCCATTGTCTAACCCTCTTTTCTTTTACCTAAAGTTCCAACTCTTTGCGGGATGTAAAATCCTAAACAGAAAAAAAATATATAACATTTATAATACATTTTAACAAAATATATAGCATACATACCTAATCAGTTTTGTACGAAACTTCCGGGTAATTGGGTTGCTCGTCACCCAATGACTCTTTGAGGGATATAAAATCCTAGACATCATAAGTAGAAAATACATATAACCTTTACAATATTTTTTAACAAAAATATATGACATTTATAATACATTTTAACAAAATACATATCATTCATGTGACACCCGGCGATTTAGGCCTGTACCGTACCAATGTGACACGTGTAATGAACGAATAATTGTTGGTGCATGTTTGTGACAACAACTTAGATTTGGTCTTTGGATATCTTGTAATTAGTTAAACGATAAACAGTTAGTGGGTTTAGCTTTGTATTAGTTAGTTGAAATGTTTGGGCTAACCAAACCCAACGAATTAGGGTGATGGGGGCGAATTGGGCCTGTCCAATTCGCAGTCCATGTTGGAAACCTTGGCCTAAGTAGCAAACCTAGTGTTATATAAACAAGGTTAGGCTTTAGGGTTTAGGTTAATCAGCCAAAAACAGTTAGAGAGTGAAATTTCGTGAGAGCTTTAGGGTTTGGACGAAATTGTTGTTGGTTAGGGTTTGATTGATTGTAATTCTTGTGAGATTGATAATCAATAGAAACCCAGTTTGAAAGTGATTTGTTGTTTCTGTTTCCTACACGTTTTCTGCTTATTCTGATCAAGAGGATTCCGCACTCTTGATTGGAAAGACAATTCTGTGAAGATCCATATACATCAAGGGGACCTACAATTGGTATCAGAGCATTAGGCTCTTGAAGGCTCGGTTCAGAATTGTTGGCTGCAGAAACAGGAAGAAATTTTTGAAATCTGAAAATTAGGGTTTTGAAATTTTCGAAATTTTTGATAAAATTTTTGAAATTTGTTGGCTGTTTTGATCTTCTGGTTTGTTTGATTGCTGTTTTGCAGGTTTTAGGGTTTCCAGGACAGTTTTCTGTTGATTGTTTGAAGGATTTTGGCTGGAAAGACTTGAAGATTCGAAGATTGTTCTTCGTGTTCTTCACGTTCTTCGTTCTGTTTCTTACTGATTTTCGTAAAATACTGATATTTTTGCTGTTTCGATTCTGCAGGAAGGTGTTAGGAGAATCTGGGAAAATTTTCAAAATTTTGATCAGATTAAGTTTCCAATTATACTGGTTTAGCGAATTTAAGAAGTCAGCGAATTTGTGTGATCTGCGAAATTAACAGTGCTAGCATACTTACCGGCGAAGTAAATCCAAAGGCGACTTTGGTAACCGTATAATTTTCCATAGCGAAATTATCACGCTTTCAGCGACTTTACCTGTCGTCGTAATAGCGAAAATAAGCAGCGAATTTGGCAGCAAATTTATCAGCGAAGTTGAACCTTGATCAGCGAAATTGAACAAGTAAAAAACCAGCGAAATTACGTAGAACTGACCAGCGAAATTAAGCTGTCTTCAGCGAAATTAATAGAGAAATTAAAATTAAGTGGTGGAATTTCAGTTGCCAAGCGTCGATAAAATTTCAGTGTTTTGCAAATAGAAATTGAACCGTAGCTCGTTAGACAGAACCGTTTGGACCGTTAGATTCCTTGCATTTTTAGGGTAAAAAAAAAAAAAAGAAAAAAAAAAGACTCTGGAAAATCCCGATTTCGGTTTTTGACATTATATATCGTTGGATTTGTCTTTTCGAGACGATTCTAAAGGTGTAATTTGGTAACCACTGTTTTCGGAGATATTTTGTACGGTTTTTATCGGTACGGTTACGGTAAAACGTGTTTAAAGATGGTCAGAATGGATAAGTTCAGTGAGACTATTAAGAATTGGCCAAAGCTTACAAATGTTAAAGAATATGTTGTTTGGAAGGAGGAGTTTGAATCAGTTGTGAAAAGTGAGGATTTTAGAATGTGGTGTTGTATGATTGATGGATATGTTGCTCCTACACGTCGTGTCGAAGGAAGGGTTATAGTGACGTCTTATGACAAGATGGATGAATCTGAGAGACAGGTGGTTGAAGCTGAGAAGAAAGCTTTAGCTGCGATAAAGATGTCCTTACCTGATAGCATCAAGCATACCGTTACGAAGTACACTAATTCAAAGGATATGTGGGATGCATTAGAAAAGAAGTATCAAGGAAATGAAGATGTTAAAAGGAATAAAGCTGCGAGCTCTACATCTCGAGAAGGTTCAAATGATTGTAGTGTTCATCTGGAAGATAATGAGCATGCCACCCAGGCATTCATGGCATAAGTAGTGCAAGTTGATGAGGCTGAAACTATTGTGAGTGATGCTGAATCTGAAGTGAAAAATGCTAAAGCTCAAGTGGAGAATGCTGAAGCTCAAGTGGAGAATGCTGAAGCAAAAGTGGATGCTGAAGTCGAGAAAGAGAGTGAAGCTGAACAGGTTGTTGCTGATGAAAATACAGAAGTTCATGAGGAAAAGGTACAATCTAATTCTGTATGTTTGAGATGTCGTGAACTACAGGGTGCGGTTGACAGATTGTCAACACAAAACCAAAGTCTGGTAAGTGAGATGTCTAACATAAAAGAAGCAAACTTTTTTGCTAAAAGAAATGAATCTACATACTTGAAGAAGATAAGAGGTTATGAAGCTGAAATTGAAGCTCTAACTTGCAAATTGAATGAAAAACTTCAAGTCATAGATTTAGCTCATGACATGAAGGCTGAGAAAACAAAAGAGATTTCTGAAAAATGCAAAGAGTTGTCAGATGCACAACTCAAAATTGTTGAACTTGAAAAGAAATTGAGTCAATTCAGAGATTCGTCTTTTGTAATGAAACACATGATGGGTGGGTTAAAGAAGAGTAATGACAAGACCAGTGTGGGCTTCCAGGGCTTTAATGAAGTTCCACCTCCTCTTAGTCATGACTATTCATTCCTGCCTAGTGAAGATGAGCTAGCAAACTTTATGGCATCTGCACCAAGTAGTTTCAGATCCACTTCAAGTCAAGGTGATCGATCTGAGAATGATGAGGCTAAGGAAAACAATAACAGTGAACCTTTGAAAAAAGAAAAATTCACCGCCTAAGAATAAAAATCAAGCTTTTGTTAAAAAGATTAATTTTGTTCAAGGTAGTGATATGAAAAATGAAACAACTGTTATTGAAAATGAATCAAATGTAGAGTTTGCTAAAAATAAGAGCATAGAAAAATCTGAAATCAAGCAAACTAAACAAGGTTCATCCAAGGGATCATCACCATCTGATAAGGGATCTACCTCAGAGACTCCAGCTAAGAAGTCTTCGAAAAAGAGATCGTGCTTCAAATGTCACGTCAAGGGACATGTAGCAAGCTGCTGTCCTAACAAAAAGAGTGAAGCACAACTTAGTGAAAAACAGAGAGGGAAATTACCAGTGAAGGAAGGTGATAGTGAGGAGAAAGGCTCAAATTCTCCAAAGAAATCTGCTCCTAAGCAACCAGAGAATGTTGCTGTTGGTGTAGATAAGGCTGGAACAGGAACTTCACAGGTTCCACGTTTTCAAAGAAACCAACCTAGATTTCAGCCTAGATCTCCACCAGGCAGATTTGACAGACCTAGAAGCAGTTCACCAAGAGTGAACAATTATAATGCTAATAATTTCAGAAGTCAAGGTCAATATCAACATCGATACCAAAATAATGGTTGTCGAAATTTTTATAACAATGGCTTTAGAAATTATAACAATCAAGCTTCTTGGAATCAAAATTCGAGGTACCAAAATCAAAATTTCCAAAGGTTAAATAGTCCAAATATATTTAGGAACCCTCAGGACCAGAGACCTTATGGAAATCAAAACCCATTTCCATCAACAGGTCTGAGATCCAAGACTCCTGTTAGGAGTAATGGATATTGGATGGATGTTCCAGTGGATGGTGAATTTGGACGACCCAAGACCATTAAGGCTTGGGTCCCCCAATCTAACTAATTTCTTAGTTGGTGTGTGCAGGAGCTGCTAAGGAGGATTATCAACTTATGTTGATAGTGGCTGCTCTAGGCATATGAAGGGGGATGTGAGATTGTTGATATATATATATATATTAATTGATTTAAATTGAAGTTCAAAGTGCTGAGTCGACACACTAGATAACCTGGCAGATCTTTATACTAAAGCTTTTGACAGGGCTCGCTTTGAACATTTAGTCGAACTCAATGGGATGAGGAATCCTGAATAACTGGTTTTTCATAAGAATTTTTGTAAATAGTTTACTGCTTTTCTTAAAAATCAAAAATACAAAAACATTGAAAAATCAAAAACATAAAAAAAATAGAAAATTAAAAATGAGTTATCACTATGTGAAAAAGGAGAAATGATAGTACATCAACAAGTTAGACTGTCACACTGAAACTAAATTAAATTGCTTAAGTGTGATAGCAGCTTCATCATATGATGTACCAGTAGGCAAAAAGCATGAAATAATCAAGTTACCAATGTGATATAAACCTAAATGAACTGAATATGAGTGGGGAACACATCAGTGGTGTATGGTTTAATGACCTTAAATCTTGCGTTGATAGATTGCCAAAATCTGAAGTTTTGGGTCTTTATACTGTTATTTCATCTGGGGATATCTTGGCTGTCTTTCTGTTTAGAACTAAAATTCTACATGACCCCAGGGAAGAAAGTCACTTGGAATTAGCTCATTTCTATTTGAATGTCTGTATGTTGTCCCGATACACACAATTTTGATCTGATTCTGAAATCTTCTCTGAAAAAAGTCGTGTACCTCCTCTGCTGCATCCAGATATATGCTGACCTGGAGGTGCTAGGCAACGACAGCTTCTGCTGCATCCAGATACATGCTGACCTAGCTGTACGTTGTCGCGCTATAGATCTAATACACCCGAAAGAGGCCCTCAAGTGCCCAAAAGAAACCCAATAAACCTATATCAAACTGAGAAAAACTCATTTGATCTGTATATTATACCATCTCTCCTAAAGATCTATTCTGTTCTCTTCTCAACCTATTCCCAGTTAAGATTTCAGAAATCTGGATTGGACTTGTGAAATATGTGGTAGGGAAGATACTTGCATGATAGAGTGTGTTGTTTATATTTCCAGGATTTGATTACTATTTATTTGGGTGTTCATAGTTAAGCAATCAAAACATGATAAAACAGATTATATGCAGACCAGACATTGTCAGGATATCTTAAAGGATGACATCAGTATACTCACCTACTACGATGAATCTTTGTGCATACCTTGATCGCGGGGGTATATCCTGAAGTGGGACACGCTAGTATATCAGTATTAAAATTACCTTAACGTATCATATGGTAATGGTACTTGAAATGTTCATGCATTTTGTTTAAGAAGACAAACATACTGGTAATCGTCTTGGACTGCTTTTCACGAAAAATTAAATAAAGAATTATCTAATAGTGTGAAACAGTTTGATTTTGTTGATATGATCTTCTTACCAGTGATTCTCACAAAAATAGAGTGTTTATTGTTTTTTTATTTACTTGCTTTCAGAAAATATAAAAAATACAAAAATAGTGTCTTTTTCTGTTTAAAATTCTTAACGTACGGAAAACTGTTATTCTTGGAGGAATTGTTACTGATAGGGGGAGACGGTGTTAGAAAGTGAGTTCAAAATTTAAATCATGCGGGTTATAGGGTGTGTGATTAAAAAGTTTTGCGTGTTGGTGATGAAATTGAAAATGCTTAATCTGTGATCCAGTTTAACTATCTCTTGAATAATAATAATTTATTTAACTGTGTTGAAAAATTCTTATCGTTTCTCGAGATGTTTGTTTTATAGTAAACAGATTGAAGCAGTGTGTTACTGAGAAGTTAAAGTGATGAGTTGCTGTGAAGATGAGAGTTTGATTGGATGCATGGTAGAACCTCCTTTCTATATTGCAGACAAAGTTGAAGAGTTTGAAGATTGCTATACATATGCTGAACTGGTGTTTTACTCAAACGCTAAAGTTTTGAAGATTTGGTGATTGGATGCATCAGCTTTGGGGGAGTCTGTTACTGACAGAAGCTATTGAAGCTGAAGCTATCCAAAGACCAAAGACAGTGCAAGATTACATGAAGATTGCAAAAGGGCTGAAGACAAAGTTATTTTATGAAGCTATTGTCAAGGGGGAGTTTGTTGGTGCATGTTTGTGACAACAGCTTAGATTTGGTCTTTAGATATCTTGTAATTAGTTAAACGATAAACAGTTAGTGGGTTTAGCTTTGTATTAGTTTGTTGAAATGTTTGGGCTAACCAAACCCAACGAATTAGGGTGATGGGGGCGAATTACGCCTGTCCAATTCGTAGTCCATGTTGGAAACCTTGGCCCAAGTAGCAAACCTTGTGTTATATAAACAAGGTTAGGCTTTAGGGTTTAGGTTAATCAACCAAAAACAGTTAGAGAGTGAAATTTCGTGAGAGCTTTAGGGTTTGGACGAAATTGTTGTTGGTTAGGGTTTGATTGATTGTAATTCTTGTGAGATTGATAATCAATAGAAACCCAGTTTGAAAGTGATTTGCTGTTTCTGTTTCCTACACGTTTTCTGCTTATTCTGATCAAGAGGATTCCGCACTCATGATTGGAAAGACAATTCTGTGAAGATCCATATACATCAAGGGGACCTACAATAATAACAAAATTTTATTAAATATGGTGTCATTATGTGATATTTGAAGTGTTGGTAAATTAAAACTTAGTTGAAAATTAAGTTGGCCATAATAAGATAAGCGTTTTCTTCGTTACGAACAAAATGCGAAACGAACATCGGTGACCGCCCGGATAATGTTAAAATCCTAAAAATATTCTGTTATGATTAAAATCATATTTTAATCATATTTGTGAAGAAAATTAATTAAAACGCTTAAAATCCTTATTTTGTGAATTTAACTTCATACTGCGCGTATACTGCAAAATACAGACAACGCAGCCAGTCTGGGAAAATAAAATATTATTCAGTAATATTTTGATGAGATTATTTTTATTATTTGATAAAATAATTTTAAAAGCTTTAAAACGCGATAAAACGCAAGATAAAATACCCGGTAGTCAGTAAAATACCTGTTTTAAGCCTATGATATATATGATATGTGTATGTATACATGAGGTGTGTGTGCATGTGAAGGTGGCAGCACCATAGGTGCCCACCTTTCTCTTGATGTTTGCAAAATGACAAGTGTTGAACATTCATCATTTCTAAACAAGATTTCAATTCAAATAATAACATTTCAACAAAATCAAAACCCATTCATTTCTTCTCCACTAACTCTCGACCGAACACACTCCCAAACACCCTTCCTTTCAAATTTCAAACACTTTCTTTGAATATCAAAACCATTTAAAACTAGTTTCAAGATGTTTTGAAGATCCAGTGGTAATTTCAAGGTGATTTCAAGAAGGTGCAAGCTCCATATCATCAAACTTTGTCAAAAACCCACCAAAATCTTGAAGGTATAAATTTATTTTTAAAATCATATTCTTGATCTTTGGTGATGATGATGATGATAATGGAAGGTTTCTCTTGATCTTGGAATTATTCACAAACTTAAAAGTAATAACAAATGAGTTTTTAAACAAAAATAAAATGGAAGCAATCTATGTATACACGTAGCCGTGGGTATGTGTACGTATATGTTAGAAGTTGTGTTTTGATATTTGTTAAAATGATGATTCTTGAATGATGTGATTTATGGAAAGTGATTGCATGTTTAATTAAGAAGGTTTTTATGAAAGTTCTTGTGGTTTGAAATGATTACGTAAAAAGGTCAAAACTTTAAAGTGTATATATATGTATGTGTGCCATAGATAAATATGTATATATGTGGAAATTGTGAGTTTTGGTTTGTATACTCATAAATGTGAAGAATTATTACATGCAATTGATGATTAGATAATTTGATGAATGATTAAACAAAGATTAGGATTTGGATTTGTTAAGGAATCATAATAAATGTAGGATGAGTTATTAAAAGCTTGGATGATGAGGATGAAATGAACATGCATTAGGTACTTGTACATAAGCATGTGTGATGATTAAATGATCATGATTTGATAAATTTGAAATGATCTGATGAAATTAAGTTAAAACATAATGTGATCAGTAAAAATTATGTTTTGTGAAATAATATGATGATATAAAATCATGTCATAGATTTGGTAGCTTTGCATGTTGTACATGTAGCTTAAAAAGTAGTAAAATGGGTAAAATTGCATGATTTATGTGTCTTACATGAAATCTGCACTATCATGAATATAATCACTATTTTAATCAGTAAATAACATGTGTTGTGTTAAATTATCAAGTCGTGACGATTTGGGATGGTTACGGTAAAGTTCGGTACAAGACTATGCGTTAAACGACAAAAATCGGCTTTTAAAGTGATTTTTGCAAAACCGTTTTAAATCAAATTGTAAAGTGATATTTTATAATAAATATAAGTATTTTAGCTTATATTAAGTGTCTTTGGTGTTTGGTTAGTCACACGTGACTTCTGACGCCCAAAAACGTTACCGAAAACGTTAAAATACGCATATTTCGACGTACGCAAAATGGGTTATTCATGGGTGAACTTTATGTTTGACAAAGTGATATATGAATATGAGTATGAATAATGTGATATGTTAAGTGAATACATGAAGATTGCAAGATGACTGAAGACAAAGTTATTTTATGAAGCTATTGTCAAGGGGGAGTTTGTTGGTGCATGTTTGTGACAACAGCTTAGATTTGGTCTTTAGATATCTTGTAATTAGTTAAACGATAAACAGTTAGTGGGTTTAGCTTTGTATTAGTTTGTTGAAATGTTTGGGCTAACCAAACCCAACGAATTAGGGTGATGTGGGCGAATTACGCCTGTCCAATTCGTAGTCCATGTTGGAAACCTTGGCCCAAGTAGCAAACCTTGTGTTATATAAACAAGGTTAGGCTTTAGGGTTTAGGTTAATCAGCCAAAAACAGTTAGAGAGTGAAATTTCGTGAGAGCTTTAGGGTTTGGACGAAATTGTTGTTGGTTAGGGTTTGATTGATTGTAATTCTTGTGAGATTGATAATCAATAGAAACCCAGTTTGAAAGTGATTTGCTGTTTCTGTTTCCTACACGTTTTCTGCTTATTCTGATCAAGAGGATTCCACACTCTTGATTGGAAAGACAATTCTGTGAAGATCCATATACATCAAGGGGACCTACAATAATAACAAAATTTTATTAAATATGGTGTCATTATGTGATATTTGAAGTGTTGGTAAATTAAAACTTAGTTGAAAATTAAGTTGGCCATAATAAGATAAGCATTTTCTTCGTAACGAACAAAATGCGAAACGAACATCGGTGACCGCCCGGATAATGTTAAAATCCTAAAAATATTATGTTATGATTAAAATCATATTTTAATCATATTTGTGAAGAAAATTAATTAAAACGCTTAAAATCCTTATTTTGTGAATTTAACTGCATACTGCGCGTATACTGCAAAATACAGACAACGCAGCCAGTCTGGGAAAATAAAATATTATTCAGTAATATTTTGATGAGATTATTTTTATTATTTGATAAAATAATTTTAAAAGCTTTAAAACGCGATAAAACGCAAGATAAAATACCCGGTAGTCAGTAAAATACCTGTTTTAAGCCTATGATATATATGATATGTGTATGTATACATGAGGTGTGTGTGCATGTGAAGGTGGCAGCACCATAGGTGCCCACCTTTCTCTTGATGTTTGCAAAATGACAAGTGTTGAACATTCATCATTTCTAAACAAGATTTCAATTCAAATAATAACATTTCAACAAAATCAAAACCCATTCATTTCTTCTCCACTAACTCTCGACCGAACACACTCCCAAACACCCTTCCTTTCAAATTTCAAACACTTTCTTTGAAGATCAAAACCATTTAAAACTAGTTTCAAGATGTTTTGAAGATCCAGTGGTAATTTCAAGGTGATTTCAAGAAGGTGCAAGCTCCATATCATCAAACTTTGTCAAAAACCCACCAAAATCTTGAAGGTATAATTTATTTTTAAAATCATATTCTTGATCTTTGGTGATGATGATGATGATAATGGAAGGTTTCTCTTGATCTTGGAATTATTCACAAACTTAAAAGTAATAACAAATGAGTTTTTAAACAAAAATAAAATGGAAGCAATCTATGTATACACGTAGCCGTGGGTATGTGTACGTATATGTTAGAAGTTGTGTTTTGATATTTGTTAAAATGATGATTCTTGAATGATGTGATTTATGGAAAGTGATTGCATGTTTAATTAAGAAGGTTTTTATGAAAGTTCTTGTGGTTTGAAATGATTACGTAAAAAGGTCAAAACTTTAAAGTGTATATATATGTATGTGTGCCATAGATAAATATGTATATATGTGGAAATTGTGAGTTTTGGTTTGTATACTCATAAATGTGAAGAATTATTACATGCAATTGATGATTAGATAATTTGATGAATGATTAAACAAAGATTAGGATTTGGATTTGTTAAGGAATCATAATAAATGTAGGATGAGTTATTAAAAGCTTGGATGATGAGGATGAAATGAACATGCATTAGGTACTTGTACATAAGCATGTGTGATGATTAAATGATCATGATTTGATAAATTTGAAATGATCTGATGAAATTAAGTTAAAACATAATGTGATCAGTAAAAATTATGTTTTGTGAAATAATATGATGATATAAAATCATGTCATAGATTTGGTAGCTTTGCATGTTGTACATGTAGCTTAAAAAGTAGTAAAATGGGTAAAATTGCATGATTTATGTGTCTTACATGAAATCTGCACTATCATGAATATAATCACTATTTTAATCAGTAAATAACATGTGTTGTGTTAAATTATCAAGTCGTGACGATTTGGGATGGTTACGGTAAAGTTCGGTACAAGACTATGCGTTAAACGACAAAAATCGGCTTTTAAAGTGATTTTTGCAAAACCATTTTAAATCAAATTGTAAAGTGATATTTTATAATAAATATAAGTATTTTAGCTTATATTAAGTGTCTTTGGTGTTTGGTTAGTCACACGTGACTTCTGACGCCCAAAAACGTTACCGAAAACGTTAAAATACGCATATTTCGACGTACGCAAAATGGGTTATTCATGGGTGAACTTTATGTTTGACAAAGTGATATGTGAATATGAGTATGAATAATGTGATATGTTAAGTGAATACATGAAGATTGCAAGATGACTGAAGACAAAGTTATTTTATGAAGCTATTGTCAAGGGGGAGTTTGTTGGTGCATGTTTGTGACAACAGCTTAGATTTGGTCTTTAGATATCTTGTAATTAGTTAAACGATAAACAGTTAGTGGGTTTAGCTTTGTATTAGTTTGTTGAAATGTTTGGGCTAACCAAACCCAACGAATTAGGGTGATGTGGGCGAATTACGCCTGTCCAATTCGTAGTCCATGTTGGAAACCTTGGCCCAAGTAGCAAACCTTGTGTTATATAAACAAGGTTAGGCTTTAGGGTTTAGGTTAATCAGCCAAAAACAGTTAGAGAGTGAAATTTCGTGAGAGCTTTAGGGTTTGGACGAAATTGTTGTTGGTTAGGGTTTGATTGATTGTAATTCTTGTGAGATTGATAATCAATAGAAACCCAGTTTGAAAGTGATTTGCTGTTTCTGTTTCCTACACGTTTTCTGCTTATTCTGATCAAGAGGATTCCACACTCTTGATTGGAAAGACAATTCTGTGAAGATCCATATACATCAAGGGGACCTACAATAATAACAAAATTTTATTAAATATGGTGTCATTATGTGATATTTGAAGTGTTGGTAAATTAAAACTAAGTTGAAAATTAAGTTGGCCATAATAAGATAAGCATTTTCTTCGTAACGAACAAAATGCGAAACGAACATCGGTGACCGCCCGGATAATGTTAAAATCCTAAAAATATTATGTTATGATTAAAATCATATTTTAATCATATTTGTGAAGAAAATTAATTAAAACGCTTAAAATCCTTATTTTGTGAATTTAACTGCATACTGCGCGTATACTGCAAAATACAGACAACGCAGCCAGTCTGGGAAAATAAAATATTATTCAGTAATATTTTGATGAGATTATTTTTATTATTTGATAAAATAATTTTAAAAGCTTTAAAACGCGATAAAACGCAAGATAAAATACCCGGTAGTCAGTAAAATACCTGTTTTAAGCCTATGATATATATGATATGTGTATGTATACATGAGGTGTGTGTGCATGTGAAGGTGGCAGCACCATAGGTGCCCACCTTTCTCTTGATGTTTGCAAAATGACAAGTGTTGAACATTCATCATTTCTAAACAAGATTTCAATTCAAATAATAACATTTCAACAAAATCAAAACCCATTCATTTCTTCTCCACTAACTCTCGACCGAACACACTCCCAAACACCCTTCCTTTCAAATTTCAAACACTTTCTTTGAAGATCAAAACCATTTAAAACTAGTTTCAAGATGTTTTGAAGATCCAGTGGTAATTTCAAGGTGATTTCAAGAAGGTGCAAGCTCCATATCATCAAACTTTGTCAAAAACCCACCAAAATCTTGAAGGTATAAATTTATTTTTAAAATCATATTCTTGATCTTTGGTGATGATGATGATGATAATGGAAGGTTTCTCTTGATCTTGGAATTATTCACAAACTTAAAAGTAATAACAAATGAGTTTTTAAACAAAAATAAAATGGAAGCAATCTATGTATACACATAGCCGTGGGTATGTGTACGTATATGTTAGAAGTTGTGTTTTGATATTTGTTAAAATGATGATTCTTGAATGATGTGATTTATGGAAAGTGATTGCATGTTTAATTAAGAAGGTTTTTATGAAAGTTCTTGTGGTTTGAAATGATTACGTAAAAAGGTCAAAACTTTAAAGTGTATATATATGTATGTGTGCCATAGATAAATATGTATATATGTGGAAATTGTGAGTTTTGGTTTGTATACTCATAAATGTGAAGAATTATTACATGCAATTGATGATTAGATAATTTGATGAATGATTAAACAAAGATTAGGATTTGGATTTGTTAAGGAATCATAATAAATGTAGGATGAGTTATTAAAAGCTTGGATGATGAGGATGAAATGAACATACATTAGGTACTTGTACATAAGCATGTGTGATGATTAAATGATCATGATTTGATAAATTTGAAATGATCTGATGAAATTAAGTTAAAACATAATGTGATCAGTAAAAATTATGTTTTGTGAAATAATATGATGATATAAAATCATGTCATAGATTTGGTAGCTTTGCATGTTGTACATGTAGCTTAAAAAGTAGTAAAATGGGTAAAATTGCATGATTTATGTGTCTTACATGAAATCTGCACTATCATGAATATAATCACTATTTTAATCAGTAAATAACATGTGTTGTGTTAAATTATCAAGTCGTGACGATTTGGGATGGTTACGGTAAAGTTCGGTACAAGACTATGCGTTAAACGACAAAAATCGGCTTTTAAAGTGATTTTTGCAAAACCATTTTAAATCAAATTGTAAAGTGATATTTTATAATAAATATAAGTATTTTAGCTTATATTAAGTGTCTTTGGTGTTTGGTTAGTCACACGTGACTTCTGACGCCCAAAAACGTTACCGAAAACGTTAAAATACGCATATTTCGACGTACGCAAAATGGGTTATTCACGGGTGAACTTTATGTTTGACAAAGTGATATGTGAATATGAGTATGAATAATGTGATATGTTAAGTGAATACATGATGATATGAATTAATGCTATGGTTATGCGTTTGTGCGATGAAAATGGTAAACTATGCCAAAGTCACATTATGTGTGTAAATTGTGTTGAGCATGAAGATAATGCCTAGGTTAACTTGATGAGTTATTTGGTGTTTAAGTGATTGAAATGTTAAAATGCGTGAATTGATGAATTATGATATATGTCGAATATATCTATACTTATGTAAATATATTACAAAGCGCAAACCGTAGATATATTGTATATAAGTGGACGTAATAACGTGTATAACATTTTAAAGGTCACCAATAAAATCGTTCAAATCGTGAAAATCTTAATATATATATATATATATGTATACATATGAACACGTATATATATAAATATGCCAACATAACCAAAACAAAGACTTTTTGAGAAAATTTCAAAGTTATGTGAAAATTCTAAGTGTTGAAGAAACTTAGATGTTAAAAGAATATTTTGTTATTAAATCATCCTTACTTAAATTAGGACGTGTAGACCAAATTGAGGGATTGCGAATATAATAAAAAAGCACCCAAAGGTGAGTATCACTAAGCCCCTCTTTTTACTGTTTTATGTTGTTGGTGCATATTTCATACGTCTGCCACTGTGCGAATAGTTAGATAGAGCGTGTGTTGAATATTGTATAGAATAGAGATAGTTGGACAGGTTTTGTAATTGTCAAAGCCAATCCGATTGGATGGCACTCCGATCGGATGACACATAGTGTGTGAGTTGTCTATAAATAGGGGCATGGGGTTCCCATTTCGACAAGCATTTGGTTCCCAGAGGGGAAATGCTGTCCAACTGGTCTCGTGGTGCTGTAAATGTTGAATAATCAATAGAGACCAGATTATAAGTGACTGATCGGTGTTGTATCTATCTTCTACTCATTTCTTAGTCGTAATAAACGCACCGAACACGTCGTTTCGGGACCAAGCTCCGTCGAACTCACCGGATCCTGGAATCAGCAGTGGTATCAGAGCTACGGACCGATTTAATCGATCTAACAGTCATTTAAATCACCCAAAGCTCATCAATTTTCAGTTAAACGGGAGTTTTGACGTTAAACAGAGAAAATCATCAAAATAAAGGTCAATTCACGGATGGATTTTGGAATTGAAGACATCATTCTGTTCGGAATTGATTCGCGCACAATCCTGTGAAGTTTCATCATGAAATTCACACAAATAAAGATTCTGGATCCAAAAAACGAGATTCGGAGTATTCTTGAGCTGTTAGAACATTTCCGATCGGATGGCAATCCGATCGGATGACCATCCGACACTTGTCACCATCTTGCTTGAAGGATTTTTGAAGGTTTATTTGCTTTCAATTAGATGGCAATCCGATCGGATGACCATCCGATCCATGTCACTATGGGGTGTTTGGAAGATAAGTTGTTTTTCATCGAATGACAATCCGATCGGATGACCATCCGATCCACAAACACTTGTTGGTTTCTTTTGTAATCCGATCGGATGGCAATCCGATCGGATGACCATCCGATCCACATACACATGTTTGCCCACTCTTGTCCTTCAATTGAATGACAATCCGATCGGATGGCAGTTCGATCGGACGACCATCCGACACTTGACATTCGACCAGATGATCAAATGCCTAAAAAAGGCATTTTTTGATCGCTACGACGAGGAGAGTCTCCAGAAAAAAATTGGTGATTGTCAATTTTTTCGGGTTTTTAACGACCAAGTTGGGTTGTTCAGGGACACCGTCGGGGGCTTTAGTGAACATATTTGATGATGCAATCACGGATTGTGGAAATTAGTGGGGTAGTCATGATAATGGTGCAGAATGTTTATCATTCAGGTTATCTGACTATTTATGGGCCAAATTGTAAAATCCGCAAAGACGAAAAACTGACAAGTGTGGCGAATATTGTGATATTCTAGTTTGGTCAAGTTTTTCGGAGAAGAGAATTGAAAACTGAATTCAGTTTGAGGAGGAATTCAGTATTAGAGACGTCAGAATTTGCAAAAATGAGGGGGAATAAAAATTTCACTGTCGTATGTTGAAATTTCGGCATTTTTGAAATTCGTGACACTTCAACAGTATTCGGGTAGTTTTTGACTTCAGATTGTTAGGGGGAATGTGAATCTGATCGTGAGTGTAAGCTTCTGAGATCAAGAGGATCCGAGGTGTTGATATCTGATCGTGGACGAAAGCATCCGAGATCTGAGAGTGATCGTGGATGATAGCTTCTGATATCTAGATTATCCGAGGAGATGAATCTGATTGTGGACGAATGCTTCGGAGATCAGATTACATTACCAGATGATTTGTTTTCCGATGAAGATTTGCTGATTGTGGAGAATACTGTTTACACGGATCTGTCATTCTTACGGTTCGTTAACGTGGATCACGGTGAACGGGATATCATATCTTCAGGGGGAATCACGGATTTGAAGTTAACCAGTGGGGTATTTGAAGTTTCTATCAATTGCCGGTTGAGTTTTTGTACATTCTTAGATCGAGCAGGCGGAATGCGAAGATCGTGGTGCTTACTTGTGTTATAAAAAACTGAGCTCGGATGCGGTTAAAGTTGAAACAGAGGATGCTTCATTGATTAGTTTTAAGTTGGTGATTGTTCGTGAAGGTTGCAGTTTAGCAAATCAGAGGAGAGTCGTAAACTGTGCAAAAGACCTGAAGATTAATTCCAGGGGGAATTCGTGCTTTACTTTGGAAAAAGCAAACCCGAATCATCAATCGAGGGGGAATTTGGATAGTCAGATTTCAAGATACCTGATTGAAGTTGCAGAAAAGTTGAAGATTACAGAATATTCAAACATGGCTCAAGGTTCTCAAAGTTTTAAAGACGATTCGACAGTGACATCCGAGGGGGAATCTGTTGGTGCATATTTCGTACGTCTGCCACTGTGCGAATAGTTAGATAGAGCGTGTGTTGAATATTGTATAGAATAGAGATAGTTGGACATGTTTTGTAACTGTCAAAGCCAATCCGATCGGATGGCAATCCGATCGGATGACACATAGTGTGTGAGTTGTCTATAAATAGGGGCATGGGGTTCCCATTTGGACAAGCTTTTGGTTCCCAGAGGGGAAATGCTGTCCAACTGGTCTCGTGGTGCTGTAAACGTTGAATAATCAATAGAGACCAGATTATAAGTGACTGATAGGTGTTGTATCTATCTTCTACTCCTTTCTTAGTCGTAATAAACGCACCGAACACTTCGTTTCGGGACCGAAGCTCCGTCGAACTCGCCGGATCCTGGAATCAGCATATGTACTGTTTTGGGGGAAGAACACGTCTTTAAAAGAATGAATATATCTTTTTGTATAAAACATGCTCTTGAATAAATGTGTTTTAGTGAGTGTCATGAGAACCCCTCCTTTACTGTTTTATATATTGTTTTGGGGGAAGAACACGTCGTTAAAAAGGATAAGTATACGTTTTTGTATAAAATATGCCTTTGAATTATATAAAAGTATATTTTTGTGAAAAATATGATTTTTGAATAATATGATATGTTTTATGGAAAAACATGGATTTGGAAATATGTATGACTTAAATATGTTTACAAGGAAAACGAGATTTGATTGAAATAAATATGTTCTATGGAAAAACATGGATTTGAGCGATATAAATATGTTTTCAACGAAAACGAGATTTTATTGATATAAATACGTTTAAGGAAGAAACGGGAAATGATTAGATACTAAATTGTCTCAAGAGTGTAAGTAGCGGTGAGGCTTACAGTGCGTGGGGGACAAAGGAAATTTTTGCAACATTAGATATTAAATTGTTATCTAGTAGGTTATATATATTGATGTATTTGAGGAGGGCACAACAGATGCATACATGCTATTTTTAACCATTAAGTATTGCACACGTGGAATTGTTGATAGATCTATCGGGTTGACAACCCCGTCGTGACCGGTAGCTCCGTGTCCAGATAGCGGCGAATTTCATTCTATAGTTGTCTAGTATTGATTAGAACCTCAATCATTGTATATAGCTCGTAACGTTTTGTAAACTTGCAAAACTGAAAGAATGACGAAATTTAATATTGAAACCATGGGTATAAATTTTCATCGGAGATTTTTCAAATAAACCATTTTGTATGAATCACCAATGGATTTTATGAAGGAAATAAAATTAACTTTCTTAAACATATATAGATAGATGTTTTAACATTTAAAAATCTATAATAAGAAAGTTTTTTCTTATACAAATTGTTACGAATTTGGATATGTGAACTCACCCTTCATTGTGTTGACACTTGATTTTTACGTGTTCTTCAGGTACATGAGTTCGGCTTCGAGGATTTTGGCTTATGTTGTCATGTGATTGTTTGATGCGATTGTAAATAAATAATAATGTTTGGACACTTTTTAAAACTACTTGGGACCGTGTGTACTAAGACCCATAAGGGTCAAAAAACTATGTTGTGTTTGTGGTTTACGTTTGAAACTTTAAACTTTATGTTTTAAATAAGTTAAACTGTCCAAAATAAACAATGCATCGACAACTAAGACATTTATGGGTACCAACCTCCGTCACTGCCACGTTTGTATTTTTGCTGCGACGTTTTTGGGGTGTGACAGAAGTTGGTATTCTACCAATGGTTGTTAGCGAACTGGGTATTTTCTTAGAAAACACTAGACTTCAACCAAATAATTTTGAGATTTAATTACAAAATTAACGAAGCTAATAAGCTAAAATAAACATGAGTTATGATCACGTGTGAGAATTAGAAAGAGTTTATGTGTGTACGTGTTGATTTTCTTCATTAAACACACACTTACTTTGTACGGTTACCTTATGTCACAGATGTTACATTCACATGAGACTTTCGGAATTCATGACTCCGAGAGCGAGCATGAATTTGAGACTTCTCCGATCTCAGTTATACCAGAGTTACCATGCACTACCTCATAGTTGTGACAACCCGCACAAAACCAGGTATCCGTACAACTTAATTAATGATTGATTACTGCTTAATTACTGTGCTTGATTGAAACTAGCTGATAAACTGCTACCTGCATACTAATACATGCACTTACTTGCATCATACTTGCTTGCTATCACTACATTATTTACATACTGAACCCTAGTGACAAACTTGATGCACAAAAAGCACAGTAGCACTAAACGGATGCACAGTGAACATGCTGACATAACCAGCATCAGGCAAATACTGCCTCAAGGCCTGTTAAGAGCCTCATATATTTTGACTACACTGGTAGTGAGTGTAGGATATAAGGGTTGTGATACCGCGTCTCTAGGGATAAGATACACTGATTCGGATGTGCCAAAAACGTACTTTAAGTACCAAACACAGCACTTTAACAATTTAACCGGCTTCTAGCTGACTAGTAAAGTGCCAGAAATGAGAAAATATTACTAGACACTTTCTAAAGTGTCGGGAAAACAAAATGTGTCACTAAAAATGTAATAACGACACTTTAAGGTCCTTTGTAACACTTTAACGGATTACTATCCAACCGAACACCCGGACTTTACCCGAAACATGAAAATATTAGTATTTTCACTATTATTGTTTTTCTGAGCCAGTTAGGGTCCCTGATTACCCTAACACCCGCCATAACATGTTACACGTAACTAACGGAGTTTAAACCTAAACTAACTTACTTAACCGTAACTAAACTCCCTAACTAACACTCAAAATCGAACAAGGACCCCCCCCCCCATGACCGAACTCGGTCACCCATGTGACCCCACCCTTGTACTTGGAGATTTAGTTGATCTTGTTGTCTAATATCATCACTACATAAGAACCATTGGATAAAAGCACTAATCTTGCCTATAAATACATGGGATTACTAGAGATCATTATCACTTAACTTCACAAACAAAATCACTCTCTCTCTTTCTTCCTTGGTGGCTCTCGGCCGAACCCCATCATCACCATCATCATACTTTCGGTTCTTGTCTCTTGCATTCCAAGACCATACAAACATCACAAGTCGCGTATAAGGAGCTTTGGTGCACTCGGATCACGAAGGACCTCAACCGTTGGCTTTTATCCACGCGTTTTTCGTCACAACTCTTCCCTAGCCTTGAGCTAGAGGTATAACCTTTAAAACTCGTTTTTACACATATCTAAAGTGGTTAAAAGAACTTTCGTCGGTTAAATATCGTAAACACGCGTTTTGAACCTTTAAAGTCTAGTAAAATCACAAAAATGGTGGTTAATAGCATATAACTCGTGTAAAAGTCGTAGGACTTGAAATTTGTGCTTATTGTGACCCGATCTATAATGTGGTAGCTCAAAACTTCGTTTAACCCGACTTTGAAAAATCACGTATCATCACATAAGCTTGTTTTTGATAGATACAAGGGTTAAAGATGAAACACTACCACATTTTAGAGACATGAACTTGTAAAGAAATATTTTACTTGTGTAAAAGTGGTTTAACCGGTAAAATGGTGTTTAACACTAGCGGATCTACGTATCCGCAAGTGGTATCTTCAAAGGACCACACTTTAAAGAAATCATGTTTTAAAGAAACGGATCTTACAATGTTAAAAATGATATTTAGAACACACGAGTGTGTAAACACTTGTGTAACGCACATTTCGACAAAATGACTATTTTTGGGAAAAATAATTAGAAGTTGTAAAGTCGGACTTCTCTAAAAACGAGGTTTTTACAAGATTGAAAGTACTTTATATAAAGATCTACGTATATAAATGGGATTTATAATATAGATTCGGAAAAACTACAAGTTCATGCGATTATGCAACTTTACATATTTATTGACTAGTTTGATGTGTCGGAAATTGTTTGATTGAAATAAAGAAGATTGTTGAATTGATTGTTAAAAGAAAATGATACGCTTGAAAGCGTGGCCACCTCCAGTTACAGAGGAAACTCTGGCGAAATTTTCTAAAAACCTAACACTTAGACTTTTTACACAACAAGTGTTACAACTATTTTTGGACATACTTTTGAAACATAAAATTTCGCCAGTACTATATTTTACTAAATATTCGGAGGTGGGATTTTCACAAAATATTAACGTGATAAATATATATTTTCACACACTGTTTATGATTATTTTGTGAAACGCATAAATATTATTTTTAGAGTAAAAATAATGTTTACAAACGTTAACGACTCCAAAAGTAATACAAACGCCTTCGCCATAAATATATAAGTTACACCGGTAATTATATTACCACCCGTATGTTAAAACGTAACTTACACAATTACGGAAATATTTATGAACGCGTACTTTTACAACGTATTTTGGGTAAATACTTATATTTTGGAGTTGAATATATATGAAGGTTAAGTGAGACTTAATGATGGAAAATATTACGCACATGTATTAAATCCCCCATCCTTGGGAAGGAAAATAACTATCAAGCATATACAAAATGTAACACGAAATAGTTGTCTAACTATTTCCCGCAAACATAAACTGTAAAGCTAAAGCACGGCCGTCCGTCTAATAGAACTAGCACTTGTAGGTCGTTGCACAGCTTACTGCTTCAGAGACGCTTGATAGAGTTTACGCATCCACTGTGAGTTCATGTCCCCCTTTTCTCTAACTGTTTTCAGTTTTCTTAACTGCGGGGGTGAAATACATGTTACTTTGTTTACAAGTACTTTATACACGGTATGAATAACGTAAGGAGGTTTAGATCATGTGAATGGGTAGTTAGAACCCCGAGGGACTCGAGCGGTAGATCTATTTGGGTGTAGCGAGCCCAGCTCCCGGTCCAACAGAACAGGCCTCTCGGAGGACTAACAGAACGGATCCGGAGTGACTTGGTACCCAACGCAAAATCGGCTAGGGTTGTTTCTTACTTACTTGCATTTCACGACATGCTAATGGCCTTGCAAACCATTGGTGATCACAAGTCCTCTTACACTGCTACATACCAGGAAACTTTTATACATACAAGTGTTTTACTTACTCACTTGCACATGAACTCGCTCAACATTATTGTTGATTTTTCAACTCACATGTATTTCAGGAAATTAACGGATTCTGGCACGGTATGAACGTTTTCCGCTGCAACCTTTCATGAAGTCATCAGGGTTTAGGGTTGTGCCTCTTTCCTGGACGAGGCATAATCCCTAAATCACGTTTATGTTTTATTTTAAGTTGTAATGTTATTGAACAAGGTTATGGATACTAGAGTATGTCCGCGTTAAACAATGGTAATGTATGTTAATTTCTAAACTCAATGATGACTTGCATGGTTTTTAAATTCATATAGCTTTGTTATGATTTAGCTATGGTATTAAGAAGTCACACCAAAAATTAACCACGCTTCCGCAAAGCCAGGGTGTGACAGCTTGGTATCAGAGCTCTGATCATAGCGAACTAGGATTCTGTCTCGAGTCTAGACTATGATCGCTAGGGCTCTCACGAAAACATTTTTACTGCATACCACTTAAGTCCAGAATCCAAAACTTTTTACAAACAAATGTTGAGCACATTTTATCCATTATTTTAGGCCCAGTCGGGAGGCTGAGGCTTGGTCTAGTGGGACTAGGAATGTTGGTCTAGTGGGACTAGGAATGTTGGTCTAGTGGGACTAGGAGTGTTGACTAGTGGGACTAGGAGTGTTGGTCTAGTGGGACTAGAAGTGTTGACTAGTGGGACTAGGAGTGTTGATCTAGTGGGACTAGAAGTATTGACTAGTGGGACTAGAAGTGTTGACTAGTGGGACTAGGAGTGTTGGCTAGTGGGACTAGAAGTGTTGACTAGTGGGACTAGGAGTGTTGGCTAGTGGGACTAGAAGTGTTGACTAGTGGGACTAGGAATGTTGGCTAGTAGGACTAGAAGGATAATTTGAATGCTTACTTGGTGATTTACGTGATCATTTGATTATATGATTGACAGTTTGTGCATACTTATGTTTGTGTTACAGATACATGGACTCGTCAGATTCAGGTGGTTCAGGCACCACCGGACCCAGACCCATAGTGTCGGATGATTTAGAGTCCTCGGAGCACGAGGTGTACACGTCAGACTTTACCAGTACCGACGATGACGACTTCCAGCCATTCGCCCTACCAGATGGCGACGATGAGCTCCCTGTTGATATTCCGGCCGGGGATTTGCCACTAGCGGTGATCCCTGCTCCCATACCCCTCGCTGCTTACCCTGCTCATGATTTACCCATCGACGAGGAGGACGACGTCGACTTATTTGAGGAGGAGCCTTACGAGGAGGACGCCCAGGGCGAGGCCCTACCTGCTGTTGCCCCTCTACTGATTGCAGATGCTCCGGCTGCGGAGGCACCTGCACATTCCCCAGCCCAGGACTCCTCTGAGTCTGTGGCTTCTGCACCGACACATACCCTTAGTGCGCAGCACTTTTCGCACGAGTCTGATTCTGACCAGGCTCTTTCTGTTGCTCCCGTACCGGGACTTGTTTATGATACTGACGACGAGGGGGATTCTGACCCTATGTTTCCCCCAGGCTATGATCCTGACCGAGATTTGGAGTTTGTCCCTATGGACGAGATGATGGAGGATCCTGCTGATCCTATTGATCCTTTTGATCCGATCGATCCTGACTTTGACTTTGATATGGCATTTGATGACTTTGAGCCTGCCATTGCCCCTGAGCAGGCAGCTGCTTTTGATCCGTTACCAGAGCATGATCCTATGCATGCTGATGTACCTCTTGAGCCTATTGCTGTTGATCACCACCTAGGTATTCCTTTGATTGCAGACGATCATGTCCCTATTGATCCCATTGATCCTCTACCCCTTGTTGCTGTACCTGTTGACCCACCATTTGAGCACTTGGCACCTGTTGACCCTGTTGTAGCCCCTTTATTTGATCCCGTTCCCATAGAGCCCGGACATGCACCGTTCGCGGCACAGATGGATCCACCGGACGAGGCCGCACAGCACGGGTGGATCCCGGCTGATGAGGACGTCCCACCGTTACCCCCACAGATTCCAGACGCTAGACACACTGACTTTTCGTTTCAGATTCCCACATACATACCTCCAGCGGGGCCTGGAGAGGGCTCTTCAGCCCACCCATCAGGGCATGTACCGATGCCCATGCCTTTCTTACCACAGATGCCTTTTGTTCCACCTATTACTGCTCCTTTTGGCGTAGCACCCTTCGATCCCACACGAGATCCACTGCTTTGGTCTCCGTTTTCCCCTATGCCACCCACTGATCCATACCACAGATTCCATGTGGGCCACACCATTGAGGATGTACTGATGTCTTTTGTTTACCAGCATGAGTCGCACGAGCAGCGACTACAGGAGCTCGAGAGAGCTCGGCCATGTCAGTGCCATGGTCAGGCACCCTCTCCGTTACAGCCGTTTCGATCATTACCCCCTGATTATGCTGCTCGTCTTACTACTTTGGAGCAGCAGATTGCCTCCATTATTCGCACACAGCAGGCGATGGAGGCAGATTGGTTAGAGATGCGCCGTTTGTTTTATACCCGTTTTCCCCCTCCTCCACCACCATCTGCTTGAGCTCATCAGTGCCACAGGGTAGGCGAGGTGAGAAGTCAGCGATTGCTTTTACTTGCACAGCATTTTGGGGAGACCACGTTATGATTTGACTTTTGTTATGTACTTGATGTTGTATTGATACTGATGTAGCTTTTGACAGGGGTGATGTAGCCCCAGTGATTCATGATTGTATGTATACACTTACGATGTGGTCTCATTATTATGGCAATCGCAGTTTTCTCACCATATTCGCTTGATTACTTGTTTATATTTTATGACATGGGATGTTGTGTGATTGATATTTGTGAAACATGAGATGTTATGTGATTATACTATTATTATTACTATATACGTACACTGTACTCTGTCCTGACCAACGTGAACACATCTTTTAGAAAGATGCCACCAAGACGACAACAGCAGCCTATGCCTACCACTCAGGAAGAGCTACAACAAGTCATAGCTGCTGCCATAGCGCAGTACGCAGCTTCTCAGCCAGGAGGGAGCGGAAGTGTTAATCAAGGCAATAACAACCCACCTCACGGTAATACTACGCCATTCGAACCTACCATGAACTAGTTGGAGATTTTAGCGGTGATGCTAATGCCAAACACATGTTTTAACATACGTGCAGGATGCACCTACAAGCAGTTCTTAGACTGCAAACCAGTTAACTTCGATGGCATGGGAGGTGCAGTTGCCTTTACCCGCTGGGCTGAGAAGACCGACTCTGTCATACGCATGAGCAAGTGTGCTGAGGATCAACAAGTCACATACATTTCAGGGCTATTTCTCGACGGAGCCCTATCTTGGTGGAACTTACAAGTCCAAACCTTAGGCGAAGCTGCCGCCTACGCCCTGACTTGGGCCGAATTGAAAGAACTGATGCGCCGAAAGTACTGTTCACGCGCAGAAATTCAGAGGTTGGAGACTGAATTTTGGCACTTAAAGATGGATGGTCCGAAAGTAGCAGAGTACGTTCAGAGGTTTCATGACCTATCTCAAGTGGTTCCTTACATGGTTACGCCTGAATACAAACGAATCGAGCGCTTCATTTGGGGTTTGGCTCCCCAAATAATAAGCATGGTAACCTCCTCCAAACCAGCAACTATCACTGAAGCCATCGATTTGAGCGTGGCTCTCACCGAGGAGGGGATTCGTTTAAACAAGTTTGGTGATGTAAAGGCAAAGGAGAAAGAGACGCATGTTGAGTCGTCCGGAAGTAACAAAAGAAAGTTTTCGAACTTCAAGCTAAGTGTTAGCGGTGATGGTAAAAGAGGAGCACCAAGCACGCCAGCTCAGGGTGCAGCTGGCGGTGGAAGGAGAGGAAAGGGATATATGGGCACCCATCCCAGGTGTAGTGCCTGCCAACGACATCATTCTGGTCATTGTGGGCTAAAAGTATGTGAAGCATGTGGGAAACGTGGTCACTCTAAGGACACCTGTTGGGTTGGTACTGGCCGGGGAGGCCAGGGAGGATATATGAATAGGAATAACAACCGGGGAGGTTTTGGAGGTCGCCAGCAGGGGAATAATCGAAACAACAATGCCAACCAAGCTGGAAATGCTAACCAGAACAACCCGCCAGTTATGGATGGTGCGGGAAGTGGTAAAAGACTTGGATGCTTCAATTGCGGTGATGCTGGGCATTTTAAGAAAGATTGCCCCGAACTGAACCAAGCCCGTGGAAGGGTGTTCCAGATCGGTGCACGGGAAGCGCGCCAGGATCCCAACGTTGTTACCGGTACGTTCCCTGTAAATCAACGCTATGCATCTGTTTTATTTGATACTGGTGCCGACTATAGCTTCGTATCACTAGAATTTAAGAATATGCTTGGGTTAGCTGCTAATAAGTTAGACATACCCTACTCGATCGAATTAGCTGATGGAAAGTTAGTTGGAGCCGACGAAGTAATCAGAGGTTGTGTGATAGAATTGGGAGAACGCGAGTTTACTCTTGATCTACTACCGGTCCCATTGGGAAGCTTCGATGTGGTAGTAGGAATGGATTGGTTATCTGGCAACAAAGCGGAGATTGTTTGCCACGAAAAAGTGATTCGTATTCCAACTGATGATGGTGAGACCATTGTGGTGCATGGAGAAAAGCGTGAGACGCCATTGAGATTTATCAGCTGCTTGAAGGCAAGGAAGTGTTTACGGAAAGGATGTGTTGCTTTTCTGGCACACATCGTAGACAAGAAGGCTGCCGAGCCAACAATCAAAGACATCCCTGTCGTAAGGGAGTATCCAGAAGTCTTCCCAGAAGACTTACCTGGACTGCCACCTCAGAGGCAAGTGGAGTTTCACATTGACTTAGTTCCAGGCGCCGCGCCTGTGGCTAAGGCACCATACAGACTTGCTCCATCAGAGATGCAGGAATTGTCAACACAGCTTCAGGAGCTGTTAGATAAAGGTTTTATCCGACCAAGCTTCTCGCCTTGGGGAGCTCCGGTCTTGTTTGTCAAGAAGAAAGACGGAAGTTTCCGCATGTGTATTGACTATAGAGAACTGAACAAGCTAACGATCAAGAATAGATACCCTCTACCAAGAATTGATGATCTGTTCGACCAACTTCAAGGCTCAAGTTGTTACTCTAAGATCGATCTTCGATCTGGATACCATCAGCTGAGGATTCAAGAAGAAAGTATCCCGAAGACGGCTTTCAGAACTCGATACGGGCACTATGAGTTCCTGGTTATGCCGTTTGGTTTGACAAACGCACCTGCAGTTTTCATGGATTTGATGAATAGAGTTTGCAAACCATACCTCGACAAGTTCGTGATTGTATTCATTGACGACATCTTGATTTATTCAAGAACAAGGGCCGAGCACGAACAGCACTTAAGAACCATATTGGAGCTGCTAAAGAAAGAACAACTGTACGCCAAATTCTCCAAGTGCGAGTTTTGGCTACGCGAAGTCCAGTTTCTTGGACATGTGGTTAATGGGGATGGAATTCATGTTGATCCCACAAAGATCGAGGCGATCAAGAACTGGGAAGCACCTACGACGCCGACCGAGATTCGACAATTCTTGGGTTTGGCTGGCTACTATAGAAGATTCATAGAGGGCTTCTCAAAGATCGCTCAACCCCTTACCGCGCTCACACAGAAGGATAAGACGTTTGATTGGGGAATCAAACAGGACGAAGCATTTCGGATATTGAAAGATAAGCTCTGCAACGCGCCGATCCTAGCTCTACCGGAAGGTACTGAAGATTTTGTGGTATACTGCGACGCATCGCGTCAAGGATTGGGTTGCGTGTTGATGCAACGCCAAAAAGTTATTGCTTATGCATCGCGCCAACTGAAAGTGCACGAAAAGAACTATACCACACACGATTTAGAACTTGGCGCCGTGGTATTTGCCTTAAAGATCTGGAGACACTACCTATATGGTACGAAGTGCACAATCTTCACAGATCACAAGAGCTTGCAACACATATTCAACCAGAAAGAGCTGAATATGAGACAGAGACGATGGGTTGAATTGTTAAACGATTACGACTGCGAGATCAAGTATCATCCGGGGAAGGCGAATGTAGTTGCCGATGCCCTAAGTCGTAAAGAAAGAATCAAGCCCATAAGGGTTAGGGCTTTAGAAATGATCGTACGAACC
>CM060352.1:83572549-83601942 GCA_030545235.1 Helianthus tuberosus
AAATCACGTTTATGTTTTATTTTAAGTTGTAATGTTATTGAACAAGGTTATGGATACTAGAGTATGTCCGCGTTAAACAATGGTAATGTATGTTAATTTCTAAACTCAATGATGACTTGCATGGTTTTTAAATTCATATAGCTTTGTTATGATTTAGCTATGGTATTAAGAAGTCACACCCAAAATTAACCACGCTTCCGCAAAGCCAGGGTGTGACAGCTTGGTATCAGAGCTCTGATCATAGCGAACTAGGATTCTGTCTCGAGTCTAGACTATGATCGCTAGGGGCTCTCACGAAAACATTTTTACCTGCATACCACTTAAGTCCAGAATCCAAAACTTTTTACAAACAAATGTTGAGCACATTTTATCCATTATTTTAGGCCCAGTCGGGAGGCTGAGGCTTGGTCTAGTGGGACTAGGAATGTTGGTCTAGTGGGACTAGGAATGTTGGTCTAGTGGGACTAGGAGTGTTGACTAGTGGGACTAGGAGTGTTGGTCTAGTGGGACTAGAAGTGTTGACTAGTGGGACTAGGAGTGTTGATCTAGTGGGACTAGAAGTATTGACTAGTGGGACTAGAAGTGTTGACTAGTGGGACTAGGAGTGTTGGCTAGTGGGACTAGAAGTGTTGACTAGTGGGACTAGGAGTGTTGGCTAGTGGGACTAGAAGTGTTGACTAGTGGGACTAGGAATGTTGGCTAGTAGGACTAGAAGGATAATTTGAATGCTTACTTGGTGATTTACGTGATCATTTGATTATATGATTGACAGTTTGTGCATACTTATGTTTGTGTTACAGATACATGGACTCGTCAGATTCAGGTGGTTCAGGCACCACCGGACCCAGACCCATAGTGTCGGATGATTTAGAGTCCTCGGAGCACGAGGTTGTACACGTCAGACTTTACCAGTACCGACGATGACGACTTCCAGCCATTCGCCCTACCAGATGGCGACGATGAGCTCCCTGTTGATATTCCGGCCGGGGATTTGCCACTAGCGGTGATCCCTGCTCCCATACCCCTCGCTGCTTACCCTGCTCATGATTTACCCATCGACGAGGAGGGACGACGTCGACTTATTTGAGGAGGAGCCTTACGAGGAGGACGCCCAGGGCGAGGCCCTACCTGCTGTTGCCCCTCTACTGATTGCAGATGCCTCCGGCTGCGGAGGCACCTGCACATTCCCCAGCCCAGGACTCCTCTGAGTCTGTGGCTTCTGCACCGACACATACCCTTAGTGCGCAGCACTTTTCGCACGAGTCTGATTCTGACCAGGCTCTTTCTGTTGCTCCCCGTACCGGGACTTGTTTATGATACTGACGACGAGGGGGATTCTGACCCTATGTTTCCCCCAGGCTATGATCCTGACCGAGATTTGGAGTTTGTCCCTATGGACGAGATGATGGGAGGATCCTGCTGATCCTATTGATCCTTTTGATCCGATCGATCCTGACTTTGACTTTGATATGGCATTTGATGACTTTGAGCTGCCATTGCCCCTGAGCAGGCAGCTGCTTTTGATCCGTTACCAGAGCATGATCCTATGCATGCTGATGTACCTCTTGAGCCTATTGCTGTTGATCACCACCTAGGTATTCCTTTGATTGCAGACGATCATGTCCCTATTGATCCCATTGATCCTCTACCCCTTGTTGCTGTACCTGTTGACCCACCATTTGAGCACTTGGCAACCTGTTGACCCTGTTGTAGCCCCTTTATTTGATCCCGTTCCCATAGAGCCCGGACATGCACCGTTCGCGGCACAGATGGATCCACCGGACGAGGCCGCACAGCACGGGTGGATCCCGGCTGATGAGGACGTCCCACCGTTACCCCCCACAGGATTCCAGACGCTAGACACACTGACTTTTCCGTTTCAGATTCCCACATACATACCTCCAGCGGGGCCTGGAGAGGGCTCTTCAGCCCACCCATCAGGGCATGTACCGATGCCCATGCCTTTCTTACCACAGATGCCTTTTGTTCCACCTAGTACTGCTCCTTTTGGCGTAGCACCCTTCGATCCCACACGAGATCCACTGCTTTGGTCTCCGTTTTCCCCTATGCCACCCACTGATCCATACCACAGATTCCATGTGGGCCACACCATTGAGGATGTACTGATGTCTTTTGTTTACCAGCATGAGTCGCACGAGCAGCGACTACAGGAGCTCGAGAGAGCTCGGCCATGTCAGTGCCATGGTCAGGCACCCTCTCCGTTACAGCCGTTTCGATCATTACCCCCATGATTATGCTGCTCGTCTTACTACTTTGGAGGCAGCAGATTGCCTCCATTATTCGCACACAGCAGGCGATGGAGGCAGATTGGTTAGAGATGCGCCGTTTGTTTTATACCCGTTTTCCCCCTCCTCCACCACCATCTGCTTGAGCTCATCAGTGCCACAGGGTAGGCGAGGGTGAGAAGTCAGCGATTGCTTTTACTTGCACAGCATTTTGGGGAGACCACGTTATGATTTGACTTTTGTTATGTACTTGATGTTGTATTGATACTGATGTAGCTTTTGACAGGGGTGATGTAGCCCCAGTGATTCATGATTGTATGTATACACTTACGATGTGGTCTCATTATTATGGCAATCGCAGTTTTCTCACCATATTCGCTTGATTACTTGTTTATATTTTATGACATGGGATGTTGTGTGATTGATATTTGTGAAACATGAGATGTTATGTGATTATACTATTATTATTACTATATACGTACACTGTACTCTGTCCTGACCAACGTGAACACATCTTTTAGAAAGATGCCACCAAGACGACAACAGCAGCCTATGCCTACCACTCAGGAAGAGCTACAACAAGTCATAGCTGCTGCCATAGCGCAGTACGCAGCTTCTCAGCCAGGAGGGAGCGGAAGTGTTAATCAAGGCAATAACAACCCACCTCACGGTAATACTACGCCATTCGAACCTACCATGAACTAGTTGGAGATTTTAGCGGTGATGCTAATGCCAAACACATGTTTTAACATACGTGCAGGATGCACCTACAAGCAGTTCTTAGACTGCAAACCAGTTAACTTCGATGGCATGGGAGGTGCAGTTGCCTTTACCCGCTGGGCTGAGAAGACCGACTCTGTCATACGCATGAGCAAGTGTGCTGAGGATCAACAAGTCACATACATTTCAGGGCTATTTCTCGACGGAGCCCTATCTTGGTGGAACTTACAAGTCCAAACCTTAGGCGAAGCTGCCGCCTACGCCCTGACTTGGGCCGAATTGAAAGAACTGATGCGCCGAAAGTACTGTTCACGCGCAGAAATTCAGAGGTTGGAGACTGAATTTTGGCACTTAAAGATGGATGGTCCGAAAGTAGCAGAGTACGTTCAGAGGTTTCATGACCTATCTCAAGTGGTTCCTTACATGGTTACGCCTGAATACAAACGAATCGAGCGCTTCATTTGGGGTTTGGCTCCCCAAATAATAAGCATGGTAACCTCCTCCAAACCAGCAACTATCACTGAAGCCATCGATTTGAGCGTGGCTCTCACCGAGGAGGGGATTCGTTTAAACAAGTTTGGTGATGTAAAGGCAAAGGAGAAAGAGACGCATGTTGAGTCGTCCGGAAGTAACAAAAGAAAGTTTTCGAACTTCAAGCTAAGTGTTAGCGGTGATGGTAAAAGAGGAGCACCAAGCACGCCAGCTCAGGGTGCAGCTGGCGGTGGAAGGAGAGGAAAGGGATATATGGGCACCCATCCCAGGTGTAGTGCCTGCCAACGACATCATTCTGGTCATTGTGGGCTAAAAGTATGTGAAGCATGTGGGAAACGTGGTCACTCTAAGGACACCTGTTGGGTTGGTACTGGCCGGGGAGGCCAGGGAGGATATATGAATAGGAATAACAACCGGGGAGGTTTTGGAGGTCGCCAGCAGGGGAATAATCGAAACAACAATGCCAACCAAGCTGGAAATGCTAACCAGAACAACCCGCCAGTTATGGATGGTGCGGGAAGTGGTAAAAGACTTGGATGCTTCAATTGCGGTGATGCTGGGCATTTTAAGAAAGATTGCCCCGAACTGAACCAAGCCCGTGGAAGGGTGTTCCAGATCGGTGCACGGGAAGCGCGCCAGGATCCCAACGTTGTTACCGGTACGTTCCCTGTAAATCAACGCTATGCATCTGTTTTATTTGATACTGGTGCCGACTATAGCTTCGTATCACTAGAATTTAAGAATATGCTTGGGTTAGCTGCTAATAAGTTAGACATACCCTACTCGATCGAATTAGCTGATGGAAAGTTAGTTGGAGCCGACGAAGTAATCAGAGGTTGTGTGATAGAATTGGGAGAACGCGAGTTTACTCTTGATCTACTACCGGTCCCATTGGGAAGCTTCGATGTGGTAGTAGGAATGGATTGGTTATCTGGCAACAAAGCGGAGATTGTTTGCCACGAAAAAGTGATTCGTATTCCAACTGATGATGGTGAGACCATTGTGGTGCATGGAGAAAAGCGTGAGACGCCATTGAGATTTATCAGCTGCTTGAAGGCAAGGAAGTGTTTACGGAAAGGATGTGTTGCTTTTCTGGCACACATCGTAGACAAGAAGGCTGCCGAGCCAACAATCAAAGACATCCCTGTCGTAAGGGAGTATCCAGAAGTCTTCCCAGAAGACTTACCTGGACTGCCACCTCAGAGGCAAGTGGAGTTTCACATTGACTTAGTTCCAGGCGCCGCGCCTGTGGCTAAGGCACCATACAGACTTGCTCCATCAGAGATGCAGGAATTGTCAACACAGCTTCAGGAGCTGTTAGATAAAGGTTTTATCCGACCAAGCTTCTCGCCTTGGGGAGCTCCGGTCTTGTTTGTCAAGAAGAAAGACGGAAGTTTCCGCATGTGTATTGACTATAGAGAACTGAACAAGCTAACGATCAAGAATAGATACCCTCTACCAAGAATTGATGATCTGTTCGACCAACTTCAAGGCTCAAGTTGTTACTCTAAGATCGATCTTCGATCTGGATACCATCAGCTGAGGATTCAAGAAGAAAGTATCCCGAAGACGGCTTTCAGAACTCGATACGGGCACTATGAGTTCCTGGTTATGCCGTTTGGTTTGACAAACGCACCTGCAGTTTTCATGGATTTGATGAATAGAGTTTGCAAACCATACCTCGACAAGTTCGTGATTGTATTCATTGACGACATCTTGATTTATTCAAGAACAAGGGCCGAGCACGAACAGCACTTAAGAACCATATTGGAGCTGCTAAAGAAAGAACAACTGTACGCCAAATTCTCCAAGTGCGAGTTTTGGCTACGCGAAGTCCAGTTTCTTGGACATGTGGTTAATGGGGATGGAATTCATGTTGATCCCACAAAGATCGAGGCGATCAAGAACTGGGAAGCACCTACGACGCCGACCGAGATTCGACAATTCTTGGGTTTGGCTGGCTACTATAGAAGATTCATAGAGGGCTTCTCAAAGATCGCTCAACCCCTTACCGCGCTCACACAGAAGGATAAGACGTTTGATTGGGGAATCAAACAGGACGAAGCATTTCGGATATTGAAAGATAAGCTCTGCAACGCGCCGATCCTAGCTCTACCGGAAGGTACTGAAGATTTTGTGGTATACTGCGACGCATCGCGTCAAGGATTGGGTTGCGTGTTGATGCAACGCCAAAAAGTTATTGCTTATGCATCGCGCCAACTGAAAGTGCACGAAAAGAACTATACCACACACGATTTAGAACTTGGCGCCGTGGTATTTGCCTTAAAGATCTGGAGACACTACCTATATGGTACGAAGTGCACAATCTTCACAGATCACAAGAGCTTGCAACACATATTCAACCAGAAAGAGCTGAATATGAGACAGAGACGATGGGTTGAATTGTTAAACGATTACGACTGCGAGATCAAGTATCATCCGGGGAAGGCGAATGTAGTTGCCGATGCCCTAAGTCGTAAAGAAAGAATCAAGCCCATAAGGGTTAGGGCTTTAGAAATGATCGTACGAACCGATCTTCCCTCGCGCATTCACGCTGCACAAAAAGAAGCCCTTAAAGAAGGAAATCTTGAGGATGAATATCTCCGTGGGATGGAGAAGTTATTGGCACCAAACAAAGAAGGAACATTATGTTTCGAGAAAAGACTTTGGGTTCCTTTGTTTGGAGGTTTAAGGAATGTTATTTTCGACGAAGCGCACAAGTCACGGTACTCTATACATCCCGGGGCGGATAAGATGTACCACGATCTCAAAGATTACTATTGGTGGCCTAGGATGAAAGGCGATGTTGCTGTCTACGTGAGCGAATGTTTAACGTGCGCTAAAGTTAAAGCTGAATACCAGAGGCCTTCGGGACTTCTGCAACAACCGGAGATTCCCAAATGGAAGTGGGAACAAATCTCCATGGATTTTGTTACAAAGCTGCCAAGAACGCCAAGAGGCCATGACACTATCTGGGTGATAGTGGATCGATTAACAAAAACGGCACACTTCTTACCTATCAAAGAAAAGGATAACACGAGCAAATTGGCTGAAATATACATGAGAGAAATCGTCGCACGTCATGGAGTGCCTCTCTCAATCATTTCTGATAGAGACGGAAGGTTTGTGTCAAGAATATGGCAATCCTTCCAAGAAGCTTTTGGCTCTCAATTAAATCTGAGCACTGCATTTCATCCGCAAACTGATGGCCAGAGCGAGCGAACGATACAAACCTTGGAAGACATGCTGAGAGCATGCGTTATGGATTTAGGAGGTAGCTGGGATAAACACTTACCCTTGGTCGAATTTTCTTACAACAACAGTTACCACACCAGCATTGGTGTCGCGCCTTTTGAAGCCCTATACGGACGCAAGTGCCGATCACCCCTATGTTGGGCTGACGCAGGTGATAGGCAACTTGCCGGTCCCGAAATCGTCCAAGAGACGACAGATAAGATCGCGCAAATACTTAAAAACATCGAAGCCGCTCGCCACAGACAAAAGGCCTACGCGGATCCAAACCGTAAACACGTGGACTTCCAAGTCGGAGAGATGGTATTATTGAAGGTTTCACCCTGGAAAGGGGTAGCACGCTTTGGAAAGCGAGGAAAGTTAAATCCGCGCTACATTGGTCCTTTCAGAATTCTGGAAAGAATTGGGACAGTAGCATACAAGTTGGACCTACCTGCTGAACTAAATGGCGTTCACGATACATTTCATGTATCCAATTTAAAGAAAAGTCCAACTCAAGTTGACGTTGCCATTCCTATCGACGAGATTCATGTTGACGACACGCTCCACTTCATAGAAGAACCCGTCGAGGTCACAGATTGGAAGGTTAACAGGACCCGCCGGAGTAGTGTCAAACTCGTCAAGATTCGCTGGAATGCCAGACATGGTCCTGAATTCACATGGGAGCGTGAGGACCGAATGAAAGAAAAGTACCCCCACTTATTTCCCAAGAACACTGCATCTACAAGCAGAACTTAAAATTTCGGGACGAAATTTATTTAACGGGGGGAGAATGTGACAACCCGCACAAAACCAGGTATCCGTACAACTTAATTAATGATTGATTACTGCTTAATTACTGTGCTTGATTGAAACTAGCTGATAAACTGCTACCTGCATACTAATACATGCACTTACTTGCATCATACTTGCTTGCTATCACTACATTATTTACATACTGAACCCTAGTGACAAACTTGATGCACAAAAAGCACAGTAGCACTAAACGGATGCACAGTGAACATGCTGACATAACCAGCATCAGGCAAATACTGCCTCAAGGCCTGTTAAGAGCCTCATATATTTTGACTACACTGGTAGTGAGTGTAGGATATAAGGGTTGTGATACCGCGTCTCTAGGGATAAGATACACTGATTCGGATGTGCCAAAAACGTACTTTAAGTACCAAACACAGCACTTTAACAATTTAACCGGCTTCTAGCTGACTAGTAAAGTGCCAGAAATGAGAAAATATTACTAGACACTTTCTAAAGTGTCGGGAAAACAAAATGTGTCACTAAAAATGTAATAACGACACTTTAAGGTCCTTTGTAACACTTTAACGGATTACTATCCAACCGAACACCCGGACTTTACCCGAAACATGAAAATATTAGTATTTTCACTATTATTGTTTTTCTGAGCCAGTTAGGGTCCCTGATTACCCTAACACCCGCCATAACATGTTACACGTAACTAACGGAGTTTAAACCTAAACTAACTTACTTAACCGTAACTAAACTCCCTAACTAACACTCAAAATCGAACAAGGACCCCCCCCCCATGACCGAACTCGGTCACCCATGTGACCCCACCCTTGTACTTGGAGATTTAGTTGATCTTGTTGTCTAATATCATCACTACATAAGAACCATTGGATAAAAGCACTAATCTTGCCTATAAATACATGGGATTACTAGAGATCATTATCACTTAACTTCACAAACAAAATCACTCTCTCTCTTTCTTCCTTGGTGGCTCTCGGCCGAACCCCATCATCACCATCATCATACTTTCGGTTCTTGTCTCTTGCATTCCAAGACCATACAAACATCACAAGTCGCGTATAAGGAGCTTTGGTGCACTCGGATCACGAAGGACCTCAACCGTTGGCTTTTATCCACGCGTTTTTCGTCACAACTCTTCCCTAGCCTTGAGCTAGAGGTATAACCTTTAAAACTCGTTTTTACACATATCTAAAGTGGTTAAAAGAACTTTCGTCGGTTAAATATCGTAAACACGCGTTTTGAACCTTTAAAGTCTAGTAAAATCACAAAAATGGTGGTTAATAGCATATAACTCGTGTAAAAGTCGTAGGACTTGAAATTTGTGCTTATTGTGACCCGATCTATAATGTGGTAGCTCAAAACTTCGTTTAACCCGACTTTGAAAAATCACGTATCATCACATAAGCTTGTTTTTGATAGATACAAGGGTTAAAGATGAAACACTACCACATTTTAGAGACATGAACTTGTAAAGAAATATTTTACTTGTGTAAAAGTGGTTTAACCGGTAAAATGGTGTTTAACACTAGCGGATCTACGTATCCGCAAGTGGTATCTTCAAAGGACCACACTTTAAAGAAATCATGTTTTAAAGAAACGGATCTTACAATGTTAAAAATGATATTTAGAACACACGAGTGTGTAAACACTTGTGTAACGCACATTTCGACAAAATGACTATTTTTGGGAAAAATAATTAGAAGTTGTAAAGTCGGACTTCTCTAAAAACGAGGTTTTTACAAGATTGAAAGTACTTTATATAAAGATCTACGTATATAAATGGGATTTATAATATAGATTCGGAAAAACTACAAGTTCATGCGATTATGCAACTTTACATATTTATTGACTAGTTTGATGTGTCGGAAATTGTTTGATTGAAATAAAGAAGATTGTTGAATTGATTGTTAAAAGAAAATGATACGCTTGAAAGCGTGGCCACCTCCAGTTACAGAGGAAACTCTGGCGAAATTTTCTAAAAACCTAACACTTAGACTTTTTACACAACAAGTGTTACAACTATTTTTGGACATACTTTTGAAACATAAAATTTCGCCAGTACTATATTTTACTAAATATTCGGAGGTGGGATTTTCACAAAATATTAACGTGATAAATATATATTTTCACACACTGTTTATGATTATTTTGTGAAACGCATAAATATTATTTTTAGAGTAAAAATAATGTTTACAAACGTTAACGACTCCAAAAGTAATACAAACGCCTTCGCCATAAATATATAAGTTACACCGGTAATTATATTACCACCCGTATGTTAAAACGTAACTTACACAATTACGGAAATATTTATGAACGCGTACTTTTACAACGTATTTTGGGTAAATACTTATATTTTGGAGTTGAATATATATGAAGGTTAAGTGAGACTTAATGATGGAAAATATTACGCACATGTATTAAATCCCCCATCCTTGGGAAGGAAAATAACTATCAAGCATATACAAAATGTAACACGAAATAGTTGTCTAACTATTTCCCGCAAACATAAACTGTAAAGCTAAAGCACGGCCGTCCGTCTAATAGAACTAGCACTTGTAGGTCGTTGCACAGCTTACTGCTTCAGAGACGCTTGATAGAGTTTACGCATCCACTGTGAGTTCATGTCCCCCTTTTCTCTAACTGTTTTCAGTTTTCTTAACTGCGGGGGTGAAATACATGTTACTTTGTTTACAAGTACTTTATACACGGTATGAATAACGTAAGGAGGTTTAGATCATGTGAATGGGTAGTTAGAACCCCGAGGGACTCGAGCGGTAGATCTATTTGGGTGTAGCGAGCCCAGCTCCCGGTCCAACAGAACAGGCCTCTCGGAGGACTAACAGAACGGATCCGGAGTGACTTGGTACCCAACGCAAAATCGGCTAGGGTTGTTTCTTACTTACTTGCATTTCACGACATGCTAATGGCCTTGCAAACCATTGGTGATCACAAGTCCTCTTACACTGCTACATACCAGGAAACTTTTATACATACAAGTGTTTTACTTACTCACTTGCACATGAACTCGCTCAACATTATTGTTGATTTTTCAACTCACATGTATTTCAGGAAATTAACGGATTCTGGCACGGTATGAACGTTTTCCGCTGCAACCTTTCATGAAGTCATCAGGGTTTAGGGTTGTGCCTCTTTCCTGGACGAGGCATAATCCCTAAATCACGTTTATGTTTTATTTTAAGTTGTAATGTTATTGAACAAGGTTATGGATACTAGAGTATGTCCGCGTTAAACAATGGTAATGTATGTTAATTTCTAAACTCAATGATGACTTGCATGGTTTTTAAATTCATATAGCTTTGTTATGATTTAGCTATGGTATTAAGAAGTCACACCAAAAATTAACCACGCTTCCGCAAAGCCAGGGTGTGACAGCTTGGTATCAGAGCTCTGATCATAGCGAACTAGGATTCTGTCTCGAGTCTAGACTATGATCGCTAGGGCTCTCACGAAAACATTTTTACTGCATACCACTTAAGTCCAGAATCCAAAACTTTTTACAAACAAATGTTGAGCACATTTTATCCATTATTTTAGGCCCAGTCGGGAGGCTGAGGCTTGGTCTAGTGGGACTAGGAATGTTGGTCTAGTGGGACTAGGAATGTTGGTCTAGTGGGACTAGGAGTGTTGACTAGTGGGACTAGGAGTGTTGGTCTAGTGGGACTAGAAGTGTTGACTAGTGGGACTAGGAGTGTTGATCTAGTGGGACTAGAAGTATTGACTAGTGGGACTAGAAGTGTTGACTAGTGGGACTAGGAGTGTTGGCTAGTGGGACTAGAAGTGTTGACTAGTGGGACTAGGAGTGTTGGCTAGTGGGACTAGAAGTGTTGACTAGTGGGACTAGGAATGTTGGCTAGTAGGACTAGAAGGATAATTTGAATGCTTACTTGGTGATTTACGTGATCATTTGATTATATGATTGACAGTTTGTGCATACTTATGTTTGTGTTACAGATACATGGACTCGTCAGATTCAGGTGGTTCAGGCACCACCGGACCCAGACCCATAGTGTCGGATGATTTAGAGTCCTCGGAGCACGAGGTGTACACGTCAGACTTTACCAGTACCGACGATGACGACTTCCAGCCATTCGCCCTACCAGATGGCGACGATGAGCTCCCTGTTGATATTCCGGCCGGGGATTTGCCACTAGCGGTGATCCCTGCTCCCATACCCCTCGCTGCTTACCCTGCTCATGATTTACCCATCGACGAGGAGGACGACGTCGACTTATTTGAGGAGGAGCCTTACGAGGAGGACGCCCAGGGCGAGGCCCTACCTGCTGTTGCCCCTCTACTGATTGCAGATGCTCCGGCTGCGGAGGCACCTGCACATTCCCCAGCCCAGGACTCCTCTGAGTCTGTGGCTTCTGCACCGACACATACCCTTAGTGCGCAGCACTTTTCGCACGAGTCTGATTCTGACCAGGCTCTTTCTGTTGCTCCCGTACCGGGACTTGTTTATGATACTGACGACGAGGGGGATTCTGACCCTATGTTTCCCCCAGGCTATGATCCTGACCGAGATTTGGAGTTTGTCCCTATGGACGAGATGATGGAGGATCCTGCTGATCCTATTGATCCTTTTGATCCGATCGATCCTGACTTTGACTTTGATATGGCATTTGATGACTTTGAGCCTGCCATTGCCCCTGAGCAGGCAGCTGCTTTTGATCCGTTACCAGAGCATGATCCTATGCATGCTGATGTACCTCTTGAGCCTATTGCTGTTGATCACCACCTAGGTATTCCTTTGATTGCAGACGATCATGTCCCTATTGATCCCATTGATCCTCTACCCCTTGTTGCTGTACCTGTTGACCCACCATTTGAGCACTTGGCACCTGTTGACCCTGTTGTAGCCCCTTTATTTGATCCCGTTCCCATAGAGCCCGGACATGCACCGTTCGCGGCACAGATGGATCCACCGGACGAGGCCGCACAGCACGGGTGGATCCCGGCTGATGAGGACGTCCCACCGTTACCCCCACAGATTCCAGACGCTAGACACACTGACTTTTCGTTTCAGATTCCCACATACATACCTCCAGCGGGGCCTGGAGAGGGCTCTTCAGCCCACCCATCAGGGCATGTACCGATGCCCATGCCTTTCTTACCACAGATGCCTTTTGTTCCACCTATTACTGCTCCTTTTGGCGTAGCACCCTTCGATCCCACACGAGATCCACTGCTTTGGTCTCCGTTTTCCCCTATGCCACCCACTGATCCATACCACAGATTCCATGTGGGCCACACCATTGAGGATGTACTGATGTCTTTTGTTTACCAGCATGAGTCGCACGAGCAGCGACTACAGGAGCTCGAGAGAGCTCGGCCATGTCAGTGCCATGGTCAGGCACCCTCTCCGTTACAGCCGTTTCGATCATTACCCCCTGATTATGCTGCTCGTCTTACTACTTTGGAGCAGCAGATTGCCTCCATTATTCGCACACAGCAGGCGATGGAGGCAGATTGGTTAGAGATGCGCCGTTTGTTTTATACCCGTTTTCCCCCTCCTCCACCACCATCTGCTTGAGCTCATCAGTGCCACAGGGTAGGCGAGGTGAGAAGTCAGCGATTGCTTTTACTTGCACAACATTTTGGGGAGACCACGTTATGATTTGACTTTTGTTATGTACTTGATGTTGTATTGATACTGATGTAGCTTTTGACAGGGGTGATGTAGCCCCAGTGATTCATGATTGTATGTATACACTTACGATGTGGTCTCATTATTATGGCAATCGCAGTTTTCTCACCATATTCGCTTGATTACTTGTTTATATTTTATGACATGGGATGTTGTGTGATTGATATTTGTGAAACATGAGATGTTATGTGATTATACTATTATTATTACTATATACGTACACTGTACTCTGTCCTGACCAACGTGAACACATCTTTTAGAAAGATGCCACCAAGACGACAACAGCAGCCTATGCCTACCACTCAGGAAGAGCTACAACAAGTCATAGCTGCTGCCATAGCGCAGTACGCAGCTTCTCAGCCAGGAGGGAGCGGAAGTGTTAATCAAGGCAATAACAACCCACCTCACGGTAATACTACGCCATTCGAACCTACCATGAACTAGTTGGAGATTTTAGCGGTGATGCTAATGCCAAACACATGTTTTAACATACGTGCAGGATGCACCTACAAGCAGTTCTTAGACTGCAAACCAGTTAACTTCGATGGCATGGGAGGTGCAGTTGCCTTTACCCGCTGGGCTGAGAAGACCGACTCTGTCATACGCATGAGCAAGTGTGCTGAGGATCAACAAGTCACATACATTTCAGGGCTATTTCTCGACGGAGCCCTATCTTGGTGGAACTTACAAGTCCAAACCTTAGGCGAAGCTGCCGCCTACGCCCTGACTTGGGCCGAATTGAAAGAACTGATGCGCCGAAAGTACTGTTCACGCGCAGAAATTCAGAGGTTGGAGACTGAATTTTGGCACTTAAAGATGGATGGTCCGAAAGTAGCAGAGTACGTTCAGAGGTTTCATGACCTATCTCAAGTGGTTCCTTACATGGTTACGCCTGAATACAAACGAATCGAGCGCTTCATTTGGGGTTTGGCTCCCCAAATAATAAGCATGGTAACCTCCTCCAAACCAGCAACTATCACTGAAGCCATCGATTTGAGCGTGGCTCTCACCGAGGAGGGGATTCGTTTAAACAAGTTTGGTGATGTAAAGGCAAAGGAGAAAGAGACGCATGTTGAGTCGTCCGGAAGTAACAAAAGAAAGTTTTCGAACTTCAAGCTAAGTGTTAGCGGTGATGGTAAAAGAGGAGCACCAAGCACGCCAGCTCAGGGTGCAGCTGGCGGTGGAAGGAGAGGAAAGGGATATATGGGCACCCATCCCAGGTGTAGTGCCTGCCAACGACATCATTCTGGTCATTGTGGGCTAAAAGTATGTGAAGCATGTGGGAAACGTGGTCACTCTAAGGACACCTGTTGGGTTGGTACTGGCCGGGGAGGCCAGGGAGGATATATGAATAGGAATAACAACCGGGGAGGTTTTGGAGGTCGCCAGCAGGGGAATAATCGAAACAACAATGCCAACCAAGCTGGAAATGCTAACCAGAACAACCCGCCAGTTATGGATGGTGCGGGAAGTGGTAAAAGACTTGGATGCTTCAATTGCGGTGATGCTGGGCATTTTAAGAAAGATTGCCCCGAACTGAACCAAGCCCGTGGAAGGGTGTTCCAGATCGGTGCACGGGAAGCGCGCCAGGATCCCAACGTTGTTACCGGTACGTTCCCTGTAAATCAACGCTATGCATCTGTTTTATTTGATACTGGTGCCGACTATAGCTTCGTATCACTAGAATTTAAGAATATGCTTGGGTTAGCTGCTAATAAGTTAGACATACCCTACTCGATCGAATTAGCTGATGGAAAGTTAGTTGGAGCCGACGAAGTAATCAGAGGTTGTGTGATAGAATTGGGAGAACGCGAGTTTACTCTTGATCTACTACCGGTCCCATTGGGAAGCTTCGATGTGGTAGTAGGAATGGATTGGTTATCTGGCAACAAAGCGGAGATTGTTTGCCACGAAAAAGTGATTCGTATTCCAACTGATGATGGTGAGACCATTGTGGTGCATGGAGAAAAGCGTGAGACGCCATTGAGATTTATCAGCTGCTTGAAGGCAAGGAAGTGTTTACGGAAAGGATGTGTTGCTTTTCTGGCACACATCGTAGACAAGAAGGCTGCCGAGCCAACAATCAAAGACATCCCTGTCGTAAGGGAGTATCCAGAAGTCTTCCCAGAAGACTTACCTGGACTGCCACCTCAGAGGCAAGTGGAGTTTCACATTGACTTAGTTCCAGGCGCCGCGCCTGTGGCTAAGGCACCATACAGACTTGCTCCATCAGAGATGCAGGAATTGTCAACACAGCTTCAGGAGCTGTTAGATAAAGGTTTTATCCGACCAAGCTTCTCGCCTTGGGGAGCTCCGGTCTTGTTTGTCAAGAAGAAAGACGGAAGTTTCCGCATGTGTATTGACTATAGAGAACTGAACAAGCTAACGATCAAGAATAGATACCCTCTACCAAGAATTGATGATCTGTTCGACCAACTTCAAGGCTCAAGTTGTTACTCTAAGATCGATCTTCGATCTGGATACCATCAGCTGAGGATTCAAGAAGAAAGTATCCCGAAGACGGCTTTCAGAACTCGATACGGGCACTATGAGTTCCTGGTTATGCCGTTTGGTTTGACAAACGCACCTGCAGTTTTCATGGATTTGATGAATAGAGTTTGCAAACCATACCTCGACAAGTTCGTGATTGTATTCATTGACGACATCTTGATTTATTCAAGAACAAGGGCCGAGCACGAACAGCACTTAAGAACCATATTGGAGCTGCTAAAGAAAGAACAACTGTACGCCAAATTCTCCAAGTGCGAGTTTTGGCTACGCGAAGTCCAGTTTCTTGGACATGTGGTTAATGGGGATGGAATTCATGTTGATCCCACAAAGATCGAGGCGATCAAGAACTGGGAAGCACCTACGACGCCGACCGAGATTCGACAATTCTTGGGTTTGGCTGGCTACTATAGAAGATTCATAGAGGGCTTCTCAAAGATCGCTCAACCCCTTACCGCGCTCACACAGAAGGATAAGACGTTTGATTGGGGAATCAAACAGGACGAAGCATTTCGGATATTGAAAGATAAGCTCTGCAACGCGCCGATCCTAGCTCTACCGGAAGGTACTGAAGATTTTGTGGTATACTGCGACGCATCGCGTCAAGGATTGGGTTGCGTGTTGATGCAACGCCAAAAAGTTATTGCTTATGCATCGCGCCAACTGAAAGTGCACGAAAAGAACTATACCACACACGATTTAGAACTTGGCGCCGTGGTATTTGCCTTAAAGATCTGGAGACACTACCTATATGGTACGAAGTGCACAATCTTCACAGATCACAAGAGCTTGCAACACATATTCAACCAGAAAGAGCTGAATATGAGACAGAGACGATGGGTTGAATTGTTAAACGATTACGACTGCGAGATCAAGTATCATCCGGGGAAGGCGAATGTAGTTGCCGATGCCCTAAGTCGTAAAGAAAGAATCAAGCCCATAAGGGTTAGGGCTTTAGAAATGATCGTACGAACCGATCTTCCCTCGCGCATTCACGCTGCACAAAAAGAAGCCCTTAAAGAAGGAAATCTTGAGGATGAATATCTCCGTGGGATGGAGAAGTTATTGGCACCAAACAAAGAAGGAACATTATGTTTCGAGAAAAGACTTTGGGTTCCTTTGTTTGGAGGTTTAAGGAATGTTATTTTCGACGAAGCGCACAAGTCACGGTACTCTATACATCCCGGGGCGGATAAGATGTACCACGATCTCAAAGATTACTATTGGTGGCCTAGGATGAAAGGCGATGTTGCTGTCTACGTGAGCGAATGTTTAACGTGCGCTAAAGTTAAAGCTGAATACCAGAGGCCTTCGGGACTTCTGCAACAACCGGAGATTCCCAAATGGAAGTGGGAACAAATCTCCATGGATTTTGTTACAAAGCTGCCAAGAACGCCAAGAGGCCATGACACTATCTGGGTGATAGTGGATCGATTAACAAAAACGGCACACTTCTTACCTATCAAAGAAAAGGATAACACGAGCAAATTGGCTGAAATATACATGAGAGAAATCGTCGCACGTCATGGAGTGCCTCTCTCAATCATTTCTGATAGAGACGGAAGGTTTGTGTCAAGAATATGGCAATCCTTCCAAGAAGCTTTTGGCTCTCAATTAAATCTGAGCACTGCATTTCATCCGCAAACTGATGGCCAGAGCGAGCGAACGATACAAACCTTGGAAGACATGCTGAGAGCATGCGTTATGGATTTAGGAGGTAGCTGGGATAAACACTTACCCTTGGTCGAATTTTCTTACAACAACAGTTACCACACCAGCATTGGTGTCGCGCCTTTTGAAGCCCTATACGGACGCAAGTGCCGATCACCCCTATGTTGGGCTGACGCAGGTGATAGGCAACTTGCCGGTCCCGAAATCGTCCAAGAGACGACAGATAAGATCGCGCAAATACTTAAAAACATCGAAGCCGCTCGCCACAGACAAAAGGCCTACGCGGATCCAAACCGTAAACACGTGGACTTCCAAGTCGGAGAGATGGTATTATTGAAGGTTTCACCCTGGAAAGGGGTAGCACGCTTTGGAAAGCGAGGAAAGTTAAATCCGCGCTACATTGGTCCTTTCAGAATTCTGGAAAGAATTGGGACAGTAGCATACAAGTTGGACCTACCTGCTGAACTAAATGGCGTTCACGATACATTTCATGTATCCAATTTAAAGAAAAGTCCAACTCAAGTTGACGTTGCCATTCCTATCGACGAGATTCATGTTGACGACACGCTCCACTTCATAGAAGAACCCGTCGAGGTCACAGATTGGAAGGTTAACAGGACCCGCCGGAGTAGTGTCAAACTCGTCAAGATTCGCTGGAATGCCAGACATGGTCCTGAATTCACATGGGAGCGTGAGGACCGAATGAAAGAAAAGTACCCCCACTTATTTCCCAAGAACACTGCATCTACAAGCAGAACTTAAAATTTCGGGACGAAATTTATTTAACGGGGGGAGAATGTGACAACCCGCACAAAACCAGGTATCCGTACAACTTAATTAATGATTGATTACTGCTTAATTACTGTGCTTGATTGAAACTAGCTGATAAACTGCTACCTGCATACTAATACATGCACTTACTTGCATCATACTTGCTTGCTATCACTACATTATTTACATACTGAACCCTAGTGACAAACTTGATGCACAAAAAGCACAGTAGCACTAAACGGATGCACAGTGAACATGCTGACATAACCAGCATCAGGCAAATACTGCCTCAAGGCCTGTTAAGAGCCTCATATATTTTGACTACACTGGTAGTGAGTGTAGGATATAAGGGTTGTGATACCGCGTCTCTAGGGATAAGATACACTGATTCGGATGTGCCAAAAACGTACTTTAAGTACCAAACACAGCACTTTAACAATTTAACCGGCTTCTAGCTGACTAGTAAAGTGCCAGAAATGAGAAAATATTACTAGACACTTTCTAAAGTGTCGGGAAAACAAAATGTGTTACTAAAAATGTAATAACGACACTTTAAGGTCCTTTGTAACACTTTAACGGATTACTATCCAACCGAACACCCGGACTTTACCCGAAACATGAAAATATTAGTATTTTCACTATTATTGTTTTTCTGAGCCAGTTAGGGTCCCTGATTACCCTAACACCCGCCATAACATGTTACACGTAACTAACGGAGTTTAAACCTAAACTAACTTACTTAACCGTAACTAAACTCCCTAACTAACACTCAAAATCGAACAAGGACCCCCCCCCATGACCGAACTCGGTCACCCATGTGACCCCACCCTTGTACTTGGAGATTTAGTTGATCTTGTTGTCTAATATCATCACTACATAAGAACCATTGGATAAAAGCACTAATCTTGCCTATAAATACATGGGATTACTAGAGATCATTATCACTTAACTTCACAAACAAAATCACTCTCTCTCTTTCTTCCTTGGTGGCTCTCGGCCGAACCCCATCATCACCATCATCATACTTTCGGTTCTTGTCTCTTGCATTCCAAGACCATACAAACATCACAAGTCGCGTATAAGGAGCTTTGGTGCACTCGGATCACGAAGGACCTCAACCGTTGGCTTTTATCCACGCGTTTTTCGTCACAACTCTTCCCTAGCCTTGAGCTAGAGGTATAACCTTTAAAACTCGTTTTTACACATATCTAAAGTGGTTAAAAGAACTTTCGTCGGTTAAATATCGTAAACACGCGTTTTGAACCTTTAAAGTCTAGTAAAATCACAAAAATGGTGGTTAATAGCATATAACTCGTGTAAAAGTCGTAGGACTTGAAATTTGTGCTTATTGTGACCCGATCTATAATGTGGTAGCTCAAAACTTCGTTTAACCCGACTTTGAAAAATCACGTATCATCACATAAGCTTGTTTTTGATAGATACAAGGGTTAAAGATGAAACACTACCACATTTTAGAGACATGAACTTGTAAAGAAATATTTTACTTGTGTAAAAGTGGTTTAACCGGTAAAATGGTGTTTAACACTAGCGGATCTACGTATCCGCAAGTGGTATCTTCAAAGGACCACACTTTAAAGAAATCATGTTTTAAAGAAACGGATCTTACAATGTTAAAAATGATATTTAGAACACACGAGTGTGTAAACACTTGTGTAACGCACATTTCGACAAAATGACTATTTTTGGGAAAAATAATTAGAAGTTGTAAAGTCGGACTTCTCTAAAAACGAGGTTTTTACAAGATTGAAAGTACTTTATATAAAGATCTACGTATATAAATGGGATTTATAATATAGATTCGGAAAAACTACAAGTTCATGCGATTATGCAACTTTACATATTTATTGACTAGTTTGATGTGTCGGAAATTGTTTGATTGAAATAAAGAAGATTGTTGAATTGATTGTTAAAAGAAAATGATACGCTTGAAAGCGTGGCCACCTCCAGTTACAGAGGAAACTCTGGCGAAATTTTCTAAAAACCTAACACTTAGACTTTTTACACAACAAGTGTTACAACTATTTTTGGACATACTTTTGAAACATAAAATTTCGCCAGTACTATATTTTACTAAATATTCGGAGGTGGGATTTTCACAAAATATTAACGTGATAAATATATATTTTCACACACTGTTTATGATTATTTTGTGAAACGCATAAATATTATTTTTAGAGTAAAAATAATGTTTACAAACGTTAACGACTCCAAAAGTAATACAAACGCCTTCGCCATAAATATATAAGTTACACCGGTAATTATATTACCACCCGTATGTTAAAACGTAACTTACACAATTACGGAAATATTTATGAACGCGTACTTTTACAACGTATTTTGGGTAAATACTTATATTTTGGAGTTGAATATATATGAAGGTTAAGTGAGACTTAATGATGGAAAATATTACGCACATGTATTAAATCCCCCATCCTTGGGAAGGAAAATAACTATCAAGCATATACAAAATGTAACACGAAATAGTTGTCTAACTATTTCCCGCAAACATAAACTGTAAAGCTAAAGCACGGCCGTCCGTCTAATAGAACTAGCACTTGTAGGTCGTTGCACAGCTTACTGCTTCAGAGACGCTTGATAGAGTTTACGCATCCACTGTGAGTTCATGTCCCCCTTTTCTCTAACTGTTTTCAGTTTTCTTAACTGCGGGGGTGAAATACATGTTACTTTGTTTACAAGTACTTTATACACGGTATGAATAACGTAAGGAGGTTTAGATCATGTGAATGGGTAGTTAGAACCCCGAGGGACTCGAGCGGTAGATCTATTTGGGTGTAGCGAGCCCAGCTCCCGGTCCAACAGAACAGGCCTCTCGGAGGACTAACAGAACGGATCCGGAGTGACTTGGTACCCAACGCAAAATCGGCTAGGGTTGTTTCTTACTTACTTGCATTTCACGACATGCTAATGGCCTTGCAAACCATTGGTGATCACAAGTCCTCTTACACTGCTACATACCAGGAAACTTTTATACATACAAGTGTTTTACTTACTCACTTGCACATGAACTCGCTCAACATTATTGTTGATTTTTCAACTCACATGTATTTCAGGAAATTAACGGATTCTGGCACGGTATGAACGTTTTCCGCTGCAACCTTTCATGAAGTCATCAGGGTTTAGGGTTGTGCCTCTTTCCTGGACGAGGCATAATCCCTAAATCACGTTTATGTTTTATTTTAAGTTGTAATGTTATTGAACAAGGTTATGGATACTAGAGTATGTCCGCGTTAAACAATGGTAATGTATGTTAATTTCTAAACTCAATGATGACTTGCATGGTTTTTAAATTCATATAGCTTTGTTATGATTTAGCTATGGTATTAAGAAGTCACACCAAAAATTAACCACGCTTCCGCAAAGCCAGGGTGTGACAGCTTGGTATCAGAGCTCTGATCATAGCGAACTAGGATTCTGTCTCGAGTCTAGACTATGATCGCTAGGGCTCTCACGAAAACATTTTTACTGCATACCACTTAAGTCCAGAATCCAAAACTTTTTACAAACAAATGTTGAGCACATTTTATCCATTATTTTAGGCCCAGTCGGGAGGCTGAGGCTTGGTCTAGTGGGACTAGGAATGTTGGTCTAGTGGGACTAGGAATGTTGGTCTAGTGGGACTAGGAGTGTTGACTAGTGGGACTAGGAGTGTTGGTCTAGTGGGACTAGAAGTGTTGACTAGTGGGACTAGGAGTGTTGATCTAGTGGGACTAGAAGTATTGACTAGTGGGACTAGAAGTGTTGACTAGTGGGACTAGGAGTGTTGGCTAGTGGGACTAGAAGTGTTGACTAGTGGGACTAGGAGTGTTGGCTAGTGGGACTAGAAGTGTTGACTAGTGGGACTAGGAATGTTGGCTAGTAGGACTAGAAGGATAATTTGAATGCTTACTTGGTGATTTACGTGATCATTTGATTATATGATTGACAGTTTGTGCATACTTATGTTTGTGTTACAGATACATGGACTCGTCAGATTCAGGTGGTTCAGGCACCACCGGACCCAGACCCATAGTGTCGGATGATTTAGAGTCCTCGGAGCACGAGGTGTACACGTCAGACTTTACCAGTACCGACGATGACGACTTCCAGCCATTCGCCCTACCAGATGGCGACGATGAGCTCCCTGTTGATATTCCGGCCGGGGATTTGCCACTAGCGGTGATCCCTGCTCCCATACCCCTCGCTGCTTACCCTGCTCATGATTTACCCATCGACGAGGAGGACGACGTCGACTTATTTGAGGAGGAGCCTTACGAGGAGGACGCCCAGGGCGAGGCCCTACCTGCTGTTGCCCCTCTACTGATTGCAGATGCTCCGGCTGCGGAGGCACCTGCACATTCCCCAGCCCAGGACTCCTCTGAGTCTGTGGCTTCTGCACCGACACATACCCTTAGTGCGCAGCACTTTTCGCACGAGTCTGATTCTGACCAGGCTCTTTCTGTTGCTCCCGTACCGGGACTTGTTTATGATACTGACGACGAGGGGGATTCTGACCCTATGTTTCCCCCAGGCTATGATCCTGACCGAGATTTGGAGTTTGTCCCTATGGACGAGATGATGGAGGATCCTGCTGATCCTATTGATCCTTTTGATCCGATCGATCCTGACTTTGACTTTGATATGGCATTTGATGACTTTGAGCCTGCCATTGCCCCTGAGCAGGCAGCTGCTTTTGATCCGTTACCAGAGCATGATCCTATGCATGCTGATGTACCTCTTGAGCCTATTGCTGTTGATCACCACCTAGGTATTCCTTTGATTGCAGACGATCATGTCCCTATTGATCCCATTGATCCTCTACCCCTTGTTGCTGTACCTGTTGACCCACCATTTGAGCACTTGGCACCTGTTGACCCTGTTGTAGCCCCTTTATTTGATCCCGTTCCCATAGAGCCCGGACATGCACCGTTCGCGGCACAGATGGATCCACCGGACGAGGCCGCACAGCACGGGTGGATCCCGGCTGATGAGGACGTCCCACCGTTACCCCCACAGATTCCAGACGCTAGACACACTGACTTTTCGTTTCAGATTCCCACATACATACCTCCAGCGGGGCCTGGAGAGGGCTCTTCAGCCCACCCATCAGGGCATGTACCGATGCCCATGCCTTTCTTACCACAGATGCCTTTTGTTCCACCTATTACTGCTCCTTTTGGCGTAGCACCCTTCGATCCCACACGAGATCCACTGCTTTGGTCTCCGTTTTCCCCTATGCCACCCACTGATCCATACCACAGATTCCATGTGGGCCACACCATTGAGGATGTACTGATGTCTTTTGTTTACCAGCATGAGTCGCACGAGCAGCGACTACAGGAGCTCGAGAGAGCTCGGCCATGTCAGTGCCATGGTCAGGCACCCTCTCTGTTACAGCCGTTTCGATCATTACCCCCTGATTATGCTGCTCGTCTTACTACTTTGGAGCAGCAGATTGCCTCCATTATTCGCACACAGCAGGCGATGGAGGCAGATTGGTTAGAGATGCGCCGTTTGTTTTATACCCGTTTTCCCCCTCCTCCACCACCATCTGCTTGAGCTCATCAGTGCCACAGGGTAGGCGAGGTGAGAAGTCAGCGATTGCTTTTACTTGCACAGCATTTTGGGGAGACCACGTTATGATTTGACTTTTGTTATGTACTTGATGTTGTATTGATACTGATGTAGCTTTTGACAGGGGTGATGTAGCCCCAGTGATTCATGATTGTATGTATACACTTACGATGTGGTCTCATTATTATGGCAATCGCAGTTTTCTCACCATATTCGCTTGATTACTTGTTTATATTTTATGACATGGGATGTTGTGTGATTGATATTTGTGAAACATGAGATGTTATGTGATTATACTATTATTATTACTATATACGTACACTGTACTCTGTCCTGACCAACGTGAACACATCTTTTAGAAAGATGCCACCAAGACGACAACAGCAGCCTATGCCTACCACTCAGGAAGAGCTACAACAAGTCATAGCTGCTGCCATAGCGCAGTACGCAGCTTCTCAGCCAGGAGGGAGCGGAAGTGTTAATCAAGGCAATAACAACCCACCTCACGGTAATACTACGCCATTCGAACCTACCATGAACTAGTTGGAGATTTTAGCGGTGATGCTAATGCCAAACACATGTTTTAACATACGTGCAGGATGCACCTACAAGCAGTTCTTAGACTGCAAACCAGTTAACTTCGATGGCATGGGAGGTGCAGTTGCCTTTACCCGCTGGGCTGAGAAGACCGACTCTGTCATACGCATGAGCAAGTGTGCTGAGGATCAACAAGTCACATACATTTCAGGGCTATTTCTCGACGGAGCCCTATCTTGGTGGAACTTACAAGTCCAAACCTTAGGCGAAGCTGCCGCCTACGCCCTGACTTGGGCCGAATTGAAAGAACTGATGCGCCGAAAGTACTGTTCACGCGCAGAAATTCAGAGGTTGGAGACTGAATTTTGGCACTTAAAGATGGATGGTCCGAAAGTAGCAGAGTACGTTCAGAGGTTTCATGACCTATCTCAAGTGGTTCCTTACATGGTTACGCCTGAATACAAACGAATCGAGCGCTTCATTTGGGGTTTGGCTCCCCAAATAATAAGCATGGTAACCTCCTCCAAACCAGCAACTATCACTGAAGCCATCGATTTGAGCGTGGCTCTCACCGAGGAGGGGATTCGTTTAAACAAGTTTGGTGATGTAAAGGCAAAGGAGAAAGAGACGCATGTTGAGTCGTCCGGAAGTAACAAAAGAAAGTTTTCGAACTTCAAGCTAAGTGTTAGCGGTGATGGTAAAAGAGGAGCACCAAGCACGCCAGCTCAGGGTGCAGCTGGCGGTGGAAGGAGAGGAAAGGGATATATGGGCACCCATCCCAGGTGTAGTGCCTGCCAACGACATCATTCTGGTCATTGTGGGCTAAAAGTATGTGAAGCATGTGGGAAACGTGGTCACTCTAAGGACACCTGTTGGGTTGGTACTGGCCGGGGAGGCCAGGGAGGATATATGAATAGGAATAACAACCGGGGAGGTTTTGGAGGTCGCCAGCAGGGGAATAATCGAAACAACAATGCCAACCAAGCTGGAAATGCTAACCAGAACAACCCGCCAGTTATGGATGGTGCGGGAAGTGGTAAAAGACTTGGATGCTTCAATTGCGGTGATGCTGGGCATTTTAAGAAAGATTGCCCCGAACTGAACCAAGCCCGTGGAAGGGTGTTCCAGATCGGTGCACGGGAAGCGCGCCAGGATCCCAACGTTGTTACCGGTACGTTCCCTGTAAATCAACGCTATGCATCTGTTTTATTTGATACTGGTGCCGACTATAGCTTCGTATCACTAGAATTTAAGAATATGCTTGGGTTAGCTGCTAATAAGTTAGACATACCCTACTCGATCGAATTAGCTGATGGAAAGTTAGTTGGAGCCGACGAAGTAATCAGAGGTTGTGTGATAGAATTGGGAGAACGCGAGTTTACTCTTGATCTACTACCGGTCCCATTGGGAAGCTTCGATGTGGTAGTAGGAATGGATTGGTTATCTGGCAACAAAGCGGAGATTGTTTGCCACGAAAAAGTGATTCGTATTCCAACTGATGATGGTGAGACCATTGTGGTGCATGGAGAAAAGCGTGAGACGCCATTGAGATTTATCAGCTGCTTGAAGGCAAGGAAGTGTTTACGGAAAGGATGTGTTGCTTTTCTGGCACACATCGTAGACAAGAAGGCTGCCGAGCCAACAATCAAAGACATCCCTGTCGTAAGGGAGTATCCAGAAGTCTTCCCAGAAGACTTACCTGGACTGCCACCTCAGAGGCAAGTGGAGTTTCACATTGACTTAGTTCCAGGCGCCGCGCCTGTGGCTAAGGCACCATACAGACTTGCTCCATCAGAGATGCAGGAATTGTCAACACAGCTTCAGGAGCTGTTAGATAAAGGTTTTATCCGACCAAGCTTCTCGCCTTGGGGAGCTCCGGTCTTGTTTGTCAAGAAGAAAGACGGAAGTTTCCGCATGTGTATTGACTATAGAGAACTGAACAAGCTAACGATCAAGAATAGATACCCTCTACCAAGAATTGATGATCTGTTCGACCAACTTCAAGGCTCAAGTTGTTACTCTAAGATCGATCTTCGATCTGGATACCATCAGCTGAGGATTCAAGAAGAAAGTATCCCGAAGACGGCTTTCAGAACTCGATACGGGCACTATGAGTTCCTGGTTATGCCGTTTGGTTTGACAAACGCACCTGCAGTTTTCATGGATTTGATGAATAGAGTTTGCAAACCATACCTCGACAAGTTCGTGATTGTATTCATTGACGACATCTTGATTTATTCAAGAACAAGGGCCGAGCACGAACAGCACTTAAGAACCATATTGGAGCTGCTAAAGAAAGAACAACTGTACGCCAAATTCTCCAAGTGCGAGTTTTGGCTACGCGAAGTCCAGTTTCTTGGACATGTGGTTAATGGGGATGGAATTCATGTTGATCCCACAAAGATCGAGGCGATCAAGAACTGGGAAGCACCTACGACGCCGACCGAGATTCGACAATTCTTGGGTTTGGCTGGCTACTATAGAAGATTCATAGAGGGCTTCTCAAAGATCGCTCAACCCCTTACCGCGCTCACACAGAAGGATAAGACGTTTGATTGGGGAATCAAACAGGACGAAGCATTTCGGATATTGAAAGATAAGCTCTGCAACGCGCCGATCCTAGCTCTACCGGAAGGTACTGAAGATTTTGTGGTATACTGCGACGCATCGCGTCAAGGATTGGGTTGCGTGTTGATGCAACGCCAAAAAGTTATTGCTTATGCATCGCGCCAACTGAAAGTGCACGAAAAGAACTATACCACACACGATTTAGAACTTGGCGCCGTGGTATTTGCCTTAAAGATCTGGAGACACTACCTATATGGTACGAAGTGCACAATCTTCACAGATCACAAGAGCTTGCAACACATATTCAACCAGAAAGAGCTGAATATGAGACAGAGACGATGGGTTGAATTGTTAAACGATTACGACTGCGAGATCAAGTATCATCCGGGGAAGGCGAATGTAGTTGCCGATGCCCTAAGTCGTAAAGAAAGAATCAAGCCCATAAGGGTTAGGGCTTTAGAAATGATCGTACGAACCGATCTTCCCTCGCGCATTCACGCTGCACAAAAAGAAGCCCTTAAAGAAGGAAATCTTGAGGATGAATATCTCCGTGGGATGGAGAAGTTATTGGCACCAAACAAAGAAGGAACATTATGTTTCGAGAAAAGACTTTGGGTTCCTTTGTTTGGAGGTTTAAGGAATGTTATTTTCGACGAAGCGCACAAGTCACGGTACTCTATACATCCCGGGGCGGATAAGATGTACCACGATCTCAAAGATTACTATTGGTGGCCTAGGATGAAAGGCGATGTTGCTGTCTACGTGAGCGAATGTTTAACGTGCGCTAAAGTTAAAGCTGAATACCAGAGGCCTTCGGGACTTCTGCAACAACCGGAGATTCCCAAATGGAAGTGGGAACAAATCTCCATGGATTTTGTTACAAAGCTGCCAAGAACGCCAAGAGGCCATGACACTATCTGGGTGATAGTGGATCGATTAACAAAAACGGCACACTTCTTACCTATCAAAGAAAAGGATAACACGAGCAAATTGGCTGAAATATACATGAGAGAAATCGTCGCACGTCATGGAGTGCCTCTCTCAATCATTTCTGATAGAGACGGAAGGTTTGTGTCAAGAATATGGCAATCCTTCCAAGAAGCTTTTGGCTCTCAATTAAATCTGAGCACTGCATTTCATCCGCAAACTGATGGCCAGAGCGAGCGAACGATACAAACCTTGGAAGACATGCTGAGAGCATGCGTTATGGATTTAGGAGGTAGCTGGGATAAACACTTACCCTTGGTCGAATTTTCTTACAACAACAGTTACCACACCAGCATTGGTGTCGCGCCTTTTGAAGCCCTATACGGACGCAAGTGCCGATCACCCCTATGTTGGGCTGACGCAGGTGATAGGCAACTTGCCGGTCCCGAAATCGTCCAAGAGACGACAGATAAGATCGCGCAAATACTTAAAAACATCGAAGCCGCTCGCCACAGACAAAAGGCCTACGCGGATCCAAACCGTAAACACGTGGACTTCCAAGTCGGAGAGATGGTATTATTGAAGGTTTCACCCTGGAAAGGGGTAGCACGCTTTGGAAAGCGAGGAAAGTTAAATCCGCGCTACATTGGTCCTTTCAGAATTCTGGAAAGAATTGGGACAGTAGCATACAAGTTGGACCTACCTGCTGAACTAAATGGCGTTCACGATACATTTCATGTATCCAATTTAAAGAAAAGTCCAACTCAAGTTGACGTTGCCATTCCTATCGACGAGATTCATGTTGACGACACGCTCCACTTCATAGAAGAACCCGTCGAGGTCACAGATTGGAAGGTTAACAGGACCCGCCGGAGTAGTGTCAAACTCGTCAAGATTCGCTGGAATGCCAGACATGGTCCTGAATTCACATGGGAGCGTGAGGACCGAATGAAAGAAAAGTACCCCCACTTATTTCCCAAGAACACTGCATCTACAAGCAGAACTTAAAATTTCGGGACGAAATTTATTTAACGGGGGGAGAATGTGACAACCCGCACAAAACCAGGTATCCGTACAACTTAATTAATGATTGATTACTGCTTAATTACTGTGCTTGATTGAAACTAGCTGATAAACTGCTACCTGCATACTAATACATGCACTTACTTGCATCATACTTGCTTGCTATCACTACATTATTTACATACTGAACCCTAAGACATTGCTGAAGATTCTTTGTTTTCACTAATTCTTCAACATCCCACCAGGGAAATGTTCGTATATCTTTAAGAAACTTGAAGTATTGAACACCATATTCACGTTTGATTGCGTATACCTTCATGTCTTCCAGATAACCCTGTGACAGAATGTCTCCAAGCGACTCATCAGGATGCCGTGTGAAGAACTGTAATGGTCTCTTAAACTTTCTTTCTTCAACCATTGGTTGCTTAAACCACTTCTTTATTTCTTTTCTAAGTTCTTCCTCTAAAAGCGTCTTTGGAGGACCATCTGTACTAATCTTCTCACCAACTTTTCTTCTGAGTTCATCTTCATTGTGAGTGCGGAATAGTTCAGCAAAAGTGGGAAAATTATCATCTTGAACAACATAATGAAATGGAACATCTTGATCAGAATCAGATGAATCATATTCAACAATCACATCATTGAAA